>CP136057.1:459247426-459700318 GCA_032464435.1 Aegilops umbellulata | reverse complement strand
GTTGGACGCTAAAAACCTGCATCTCGATCTCTATCTCCATTTGGAACCGCTAGAACGGAGGCTATGGTTTGGAGAATTAGGATTAGATGGCTAGTCTAACTAAAGTAGTAGATGATTATTTAAAGAGGTTAAAACAATGTGAACGCAGTGGGGTTTGGATGCAAATGAAGACGAAGGGGAGGTGAAGAAGCCGAGGAGAATCGGTTCCCGATGGAGAAGTAAATGGGAGAAGTGGCGTGCAGGCAGTTGATTAGACGGCTAGGTGGACTAAACGAAAAGGCTATGCGGGTAGACTGATGAGTCGTACCTGTTCGTGTACGTGCCCATCCTTCCTGATAGGTGGGACCTATGCAAACAGATAAAAAAATGTGTCGTAGTTTTTTTTGAGCGCGTGAGTGGGAGACACAACATTCTCTGGTTAAGGAATACTCCCTCCATTTAGGTGAGTATAAGTCACCTTATGAAAATCAGGTTTTCCTAAAACCTTTAGGCGTGGAGCATTAACTTCCTGCTCGATCCCCTCCCAGCCTCGTTAGCTAGCGTTCTCTTCCTCTGCTGTCGCGTTCTACCTTTCCATTTTTCCTCTTCTCAAGTGTGGAACAATCTGCATGCCGTCCTTGATGCACCAGAACGACCACTGCATGCATCGCGGCAGAGCGTTGATTGGGTATGCACGAGAATTTGGTTCTGCTCGCAATATGGATGATACCTGAACAATGAAGTGAATAGGCATGCTAGCACGGGAGACCTATTTCCGCTATACAATACTGGAGTACTCATGTACCTACTACTACTAGTAGTAGTAGTAGTAGTAGTAGTAGTGGTACAACCGTGGTACACTTGATGGTCAAAATACTATTCACCCGGTCCTCACAGTGAAGTGACAACACCCTGCGCCTGACACTAGTCCAGGCGGCGTGTTCGGGTTACCAAAGTCAGCCTCACCCTGTGCACAGTGCAGTCTGTCACCGCAGCTGTACAGCACATTGGCGCCTCGCCTCGTCTCCCTCTCCGCTCCCATAGCACCACTCCATCTCCATCTCCTTCTCCGTCTCCATCTCCTTGTCCATCTCATTGTGCCCCCGTGTACCATCACCTCACTCGCCTCCCCCAGTACCACTATTCCCTCGCTAGCCGCTCCAGCACCGACATCCTTCTCCCCCGTAAATCAAGCCCCCTTCCAAACTCCACCATGGTCAAACGTGAACCGCGCAGCATCCATATGAGCCGCGATTGGAGCAACCTCCCCAGTGACATCCTTGACCTCTGTTGTTCGTGTATGGATATGTTGAGCGCACTGCGGCTAGCTGCATGCTCGAGGGACATGCACACGACCATCGTCGAAGCGAGGCCTAAGCTTTTCAAGACACCCTGCTTGCTGCTATCTGGTCTTGAAAGATTGGCTCACCATGATACGGAGGCGTGCATGATGCCCCTCGACTTCAATCCGATCTCCATTAGCCGAAACTTCTTTGCAGGTATGTAGTGGGTCGCCGTACATCATTTCCCTCAACATCGATCTGATCACCATCGCCCGAAACTTCTTGGCAGGTATGTACTGGGTCGACATGAATTCCCACTGGATGGCTGCCTTCAGAGAAGACGGTAAAAAGTTGGTGCTCGTGAACTTCCAGACCTCCCATGAGATTATCCTTCCTTTGTTGGATTATATAGAGTATTACCATCGCGGTCCAAGTCATCTAGATTACTACGTCAGCTCGACGGACCTTGTTTTGCAGAAGATTGTAATCTGTCAAGTGCCCACACGACATGCGAATTACGCAGACTTCAAGCTAATTGCCTTGTTCGACCGCGGACTCGCCTATCTTTACGGAGGTGCCTTCTTTAGCTGGAGACAACTCGGCTCGCAGTGGATCATCGTCAAAGCTGATACACACTTCGGTGATGCTATTGAACACAATGGCGTCATCTACGCGATCGACAAAGCAGATGGCACCACGTATTGCTGGGACGGCGCATGTAAGTTGTTTCCTCTCATGTTAATGATGACGCCATGACACTGTTTGAACTTTTTGTGATGATTGGCATATCCCTGTTTGAGCAGAATTTGAATAGAACTATGGCAATATATTAGAGACATCGTAAATCAGCTATATTTGGAATGAGTTAATTCATGCGATTGTGACCATGTCATTACAGCCAATTTGTACCCTGAATAATAAAAACGGTTAGGAATATATGGATATTATCCTTATTTTACAGTAATCTATATACTACTACTAAATATGAGTGTGTATCAATGGCCATGTTAGTTTCCTCATTTTCATGATGTAGAAACATGCACCACACTGTTGGTTTCATCTAACCATACATTAGGGAAGTAAATGTGCATATGGAGAACTCTATATTTTGAAGTAGTGAAATCCTGCAATGCTTACAGTGTGTACATACCTATATTCTCCCTTCAGCAATCAATGGCTAGAATAATATCCTCACAAAAATTTTGCCCACAGAACACAAGTATATAACAATGCATGGTCTGACAGTTACCTTGAAGAATTTGTTTGTGAGGACAGAACATGATTACATAACATGCATGACATGGTAGTTTCCTATGAAGAATCAATTGCGAGATAACATGAGTATAACCATGCATGGCACTTCTATATTTTCGAACCCAGTATACATTTCCCTGTATTTTCCTCCCAGTTCCAACAGGGACATATCAATGATGTTTCTTGCATTATCCTACTCATACTCTGAACAATGATGATCTTACATTAACAATGCCTGTCTTTTTGATATGATGCAGTGTCCCTACAGTTACTGCCCTTTGTAATCACACCACCTTTGCCAAAAACAGGGAAGCACAACTGGTTCCTCGCTCGATCAGATGACGGCAAAAGACTGATGATCATTCGGACACATGATCCGGAAAAGTTATATTGCAAAAACCCCACTATATACAAGCACCGTGTAATACGTGAGTATCCGGACAGTGGTTGTTACGTCTATGAGCAGGATACCAACTTGTTGGGGCCTTTAGGATTTTTTATTTGGAGGCGGGTAAACACCCTTGGTTCACACTCTCTGTTTCTCGGACTCAATTATCCGATTAACCAGGAGATCACCGTTGGCGAGGACCTTGATGGCAGAGAGGCTCTGTTTGCTATGGAAAACTGTGTCTACACGGTGAGCCCTAGGAGTTCGGGAGCAAACTCCCCTGATTGTCAATGATACAGCCTGCAACCAAAAGAAGGTGAGAATGACAAAGGCATCTGGATTAACTTTGATCCTTGGATGTCTCAATTACGACAGGCAGTGATGTGGTTCGAGCCTTTAGGCTGATAGGTAATTGGGTTGTTGCATCGAAAGGGTGGAGTACTGGTGTCTCCGAATCACTGGTCGCTGAAGCGGGGCTGCAAATTATGATGGTGTTGGATCATCTCTTCGAATGACTTTGTTGTCTTTGCTGCTGGTTCTGGATGGGTAGTTCTTTCTTTTGTTATGCATATTCCTTGTCATTTGGTCATCCTCGTCTATGTCACTCTTACTATGTAATAGTTGCTTCTGTTTAGAATGTCATTCTCATCTGGATCACGAGAGTCTGAGCGCTGCAGATGGTTGCGTTTTGGTGGTGTAGCAAGACTTCTTATGAACTATCATGTCTTTTTGTTTATGTCAGTAGTAGTCACTAGTCAGTGTTTCAATGTTGTATATATCGTTGTTTCGAACTGTTTATTGTCTCGAACTACTAGTGGGCTAAATGAGGGCATCACCATTCTCCAGTGTTCAGAGTATATCTCCTTTTTTCAAGTTATATAATTTGAGCTCAGTGTCTTTTCGATGATGTACACTTGTTTGGGCCAGTGAGGTGTCGTTGAATATGGTCCGAGTAGTAATGCAATGCCAAACAGGTCAATTATGACTCTCAGGCCGGGCTCTCAAAAGATCCTGAAAAAAAGGCCGGGCTCTCCAAAAAAGAAAGAATAAGGACTCTTAGGACGACATGTGGGCGCCACCGGTGTTTTCGTGCACTTGCACACCGAGAGCATATTGGCGTGTGCTCGAAATTCATGCTACCTTTTCATCCCCAGTCTCCCGCCCCTCCCCCACCCTTGGAATCTCGATTCCTACTCCTGTTCCCCCAAATCCCCCTCCTATACTCCCTGTACTCAAGCGCACTATCATGTCACCGGTCAACGCGGATCTCCGAGCCGGAGATCCTGAGGTCTGCCCTGCCTTCGGTCGCTGTGTGCTGTCGCTCAACAGTGGCATGGCAGCGCTTGACGACCAGTTTGCTGGCAAAGTGCTGATGGTAAACATCAACGGCGACCGGCCTCCCGTCTCACGGATGACCTTGTCAAAGCTCTTGGCATTGCGCACGGCATCCAAATAAGTGACTTGCTCGTCGAAGTCTGTCCGCCACTGATAACCCACAAGTATAGGGGATCAATTGTAGCCTCTTTCGATAAGTAAGAGTGTCGAACCCAATGAGGAGCTAAAGGTAGAACAAATATTCCCTCAAGTTCTATCGACCACCGATACAACTCTACGCACGCTTGACGTTCGCTTTACCTAGAACAAGTATGAAACTAGAAGTACTTTGTGGGTGTTTTTGGCTAGGCTTGCAAGAAAGTAAAGAACACGTAAATAAAAGCTAGGGGCTGTTTAGATGAAGACACAACTAAATTAGTTTTAGTAGAGAGCTTTTGTCAACAAGAAAGTTATTTGTCCCTAGGCAATCGATAACTAGACCGGTAATCATTATTGCAATTTTATTTGAGGGTGAGGCATACTTTCTCTACTTGGATCATATGCACTTATGATTGGAATTATAGCAAGCATCCGCAACGACTAAGGATTCATTAAGGTAAAACCCAACCATAGCATTAAAGTATCAAGTCCTCTTTATCCCATACGCAAACAACCTACTTACTCGGGTCTGTGCTTTTTTTCACTCATGCCACCCACTGTAAGCAAATCATAAACATATTGCAAACCCTACAGCGGGAATCCCTCACGCTTGCGCGACACGGAGAGCACCATAGGACAACACCAATAATAAAACATGCAACTCAAACCAATCACGATCATCAAATAGCCATTAGGACAAAACAGATCTACTCAAACATCATAGGATAACCATACATCATTGGGAAATAATATATAGTGTTGAGCACCATGTTTAAGTAGAGATTACAGCGGGTAAGAGAGAGGTGACACCGCTGCATAGAGGGGGGAAGAGTTGGTGATGATGGATGTGAAGTTGTTGGTGAAGATGACGGTGATGATGATGGCCCCCAGTGGCACTCCGGCACCACCGAAAGCAAGGGGGAGAGGGGCCCCCTCCTTCTTATTCTTCTTCCTTGACCTTCTCCCTAAATGGGAGAAGGGTTTCCCCTCTGGTCCATGGTCTCCATGGCGTGGGAGGGGCGAGAGCCCCTCCGAGATTGGATCTGTCTCTCTGTTTCTGTGTTCTCTTTTCTGACCCTTCATCGTTTCTTAAATATTCGGAGATCCGTAACTCCGATTGGGGTGAATCTTTCGCCCAGATCTTTCTCATAAAATTAGCTTTCTTGCGGCAAAAGAAGAGCGTCAACTTCCTTACGGGGTGTCCACGAGGGTCAGGGGAACGTTTGACACCCTGGGGCGCGCCCCCCTACCTCGTGCCCCCCTCGGACACCATCTCGCGTTGCTTTTACTTCCCAAAAATCATAAATATTCCAAAATAATTCTTCGTCCGTTTTTATCCCGTTTGGACTCGGTTTGATATTGGGTTTCTGTGAAACATAAAACATGCAACAAACAAGACCTGGTACTGGGCACTGGATCAATATGTTAGTCACAAAAAATAATATAAAAAGTTGCCAAAAGTATATGAAAGTTGAATAATATTGGCATGGAACAATCAAAAATTATAGATACGACGAAGACGTATTAGCATCCCCAAGCTTAATTCCTGCTCGTCCTCGAGTAGGTAAATGATAAAAAAGATAATTTTTGATGTGGAATGCTACCTAGCATAATCTTGATCATATGTCTAATCATGGCATGAATATTAAGACACGGGTGATTCAAAGCAATAGTCTATCATTTGACATAAAAACAATAATACTTTAAGCCTACTAATAAAGCAATCATGTCTTTTCAAAATAACATGGCCGAAGAAAGTTATCCCTACAAAATCATATAGTCTGGCTATTCTCTATCTTCACCACACAAAATATTCAAATCATGCACAACCCCGATGACAAGCCAAGCAATTGTTTCATACTTTTGATGTTCTCAAACCTTTTCAACTTTCACGCAATACATGAGCGTGAGCCATGGACATAGCACTATAGGTGGAATAGAATATGATGGTAGAGGTTGTGTGGAGAAGACAAAAAAGGAGAAAGTCTTACATCAACTAGGTGTATCAACGGGCTATGGAGATGCCCATTAATAGATATCAATGTGAGTGAGTAGGGATTGCCATGCAACGGATGCACTAAGACCTATAAGTGTATGAAAGCTCAAACTGGAAACTAAGTGGGTGTGCATCCAACTTGCTTGCTCCTGAAGACCTCGGGCATTTGAGGAAGCCCAGCATCGAAATATACAAGCCAAGTTCCATAATGAAAATTCCGACTAGTATATGAAAGTGATAACTCAAGAGACTCTCTATATGAAGAACATGGTGCTACTCTGAAGCACAAGTGTGGTAAAAGGATAGTAACATTGCCTCTTCTCTCTTTTTCTCTCATTTTTTTATTTTATTTTTTTGTTGGGCTTCTTTGGCCTCTCTTTTTTATTTGGGCTTCTTTGGCCTCTTTTATTTTCATAAAGTCCGGAGTCCCATCCCGACTTGTGGGGGAATCATAGTCTCCATCATCCTTTCCTCACTGGGGCAATGCTCTAATAATGATGATCATCACACTTATATTTACTTACAACTCAATATTACAACTCGGTATCTAGAACAAAGATATGACTCTATATGAATGCCTCCGGCGGTGTACCGGGATGTGCAATGATCTAGAGTAGCAATTACATCAAAAAATGGACAAGCCATGAAAACATCATGCTAGCTATCTTACGATCATGCAAAGCAATATGACAATAAATGCTCAAGTCATGTATATGATGATGATGGAAGTTGCATGGCAATATATCTCGGGATGGCTATGGAAATGCCATGATAGGTAGGTATGGTGGTTGTTTTGAGGAAGATATAAGCAGGCTTATGTGTGACAGAACGTATCATATCACGGGGTTTGGATGCACCGGCGAAGTTTGCACCAACTCTCGAGGTGAGGAAGGGCAATGCACGGTACCGAAGAGGCTAGCAATGATGGAAGGGTGAGAGTGCGTATAATCCATGGACTCAACATTAGTCATAAAGAACTCACATACTTATTGCAAAAATCTATTAGTCATCGAAACAAAGTACTATGCGCATGCTCCTAGGGGGATATATTGGTAGGAAAAGACCATCGCTCATCCCTGACCGCCACTCATAAGGAAGACAATCAATAAATAAATCATGCTCCGACTTCATCACATAACGGTTCACCATACGTGCATGCTACGGGAATCACAAACCTCAACACAAGTATTTATACGATCTACAACTACCCACTAGCGTGACTCTAATATCACCATCTTTACATAACAAAACTATTGCAAAGAATCAAACATATCATATTCAGTGATTTACAAGTTTATGTAGGATTTTATGACTAACCATGTGAATGATCAGTTCCTATCATCTCTCTAAATAGATATAAGTGAAGCAAGAGAGTTTAATTCTTTCTACAAAAGGTATGCCCACACTCTAACAAATATAAGTGAAGCAAAAGAGCATTCTACAAATGGCGGTTGTCTATGTAAAGAGAAACAGGCAATCCAACTTCAAATGATATAAGTGAAGCACATGAAGCATTCTATAAAGCCATACTCAAAAGATATAAGTGAAGTGCAAAGATCATTCTATAAATCAACCAAGGACCATCTCATACCAGCATGGTGCATAAAAGAAAAGTGAAAACTAAATGCAAAAGACGCTCCGAGATTTGCACATATCACATGAATGAAACGAATCTGAAAACATACCGATATTTGTTGAAGAAAGAGGGGATGCCTTCCCAGCATCCCCAAGCTTAGACGCTTGAGTCTCCTTGAATATTTACTTGGGGTGCCTTGGGCATCCCCAAGCTTGAGCTCTTGCCTCTCTTCCTTCTTCTCACATCGAAACCTTCTCAATCATCGAACACTTCATCCACACAAAACTTCAACAGAAAACTCGATAAGATCCGTTAGTATAATAAAGCAAATCACTACTCTAAGTACTATTGCAAACCAATTCATATTTTGTTTTTGCATTGTTTCTACTGTAATATAAATTTTTCATGGCTTAATCCACTGATATAAATTGATAGTTTCATCAAAACAAGCAAACTATGCATCAAAAACAGAATCTGTCTAAAACATAATAGTCTGTAATAATCTGAACATTCACCATACTTCTGATACTTGAAAATTTCTGCCAAAATTAGGAAAAATAAAAAATTTGTACAGCAAGACATTGCAAAAAGAATCAGAACCATTTGACGTTCCAGTAAAAAAATAAAATTCATGCACTAGCCAAAGTTTCTGTCCTGCACCGCACAAACCAACAAGCATCGTAAACATCCTAAAGGAAACATTGGCACATTATTTTTATAATACAATGGGATTGTACAAGGGGATAATTATTTTTGTTTAAAAGTTTCTGTAATCAAGATTCACAAAGTTTCCGTGAGCATTAACAAAGTTCAAGGCTAGCTCCCACTTCAACAATGCTTGTCTCTCTCACTTTCACTTTCCTTTTTGAAAAAGCTTTGGGTTCCCCTCTTTATTTATTTTTTGTTTTTAAACTACATGAAAGCACTAACAGAAATAAATGACTCTCTAAAACTTCCAGGTTGTCTCCCTGGCAGCGCTTTCTTTAAAGCCATTAAGCTAGGCATTTAGTGCTCAAGTAATGGATCCACCCGGATCCCAAGGTATATCAAAGCCAATTTTAATTAACAATGATTTGTAATTTAGTAGTGAGCACAAAGCAACATATATCATGTAATGACGAAGTCTAACTCTCTTCCTATGCACCGGCATGTCATAAAAGAACAATTCATGCACACATAGTAAAGGCCAATGCATAGTATAAACAGTTTCTTGCAATTTTGTCATGTGGGAAACATAGAGAGGTGAAGATATAATTCCTCTCTCATAATAATTGCAAGTAGGAGCAGCAAGCACATGCATATTATATCTATCAAAATCATCATGTGCAACGGTAAAAGGCAGCCCATCAATATAATCCTTAATAAGTGCAAACTTCTCCGATATAGTGTAGTTGGGAGAATTCAAAAAGATAATAGGACTATCATGCGTGGGTGCAATAGCAAAAATTTCATGTTTAACATAAGGAACTATAGCAAGTTCATCTCCATAAGCATCATTCATATTGGTATCTTGGCCACAAGCATAGCAAGAATCATCAAAAAGGGATATTTCAAGATAATCAATGGGATCATAACAATCATCATAGCAATCATCCTTCGGTAAGCACGAAGGGTCATTAAATAATGTATGAGTTGAAGAGTTACTCTCATTAGAAGGTGGGCATGGGTGATAAATCCGCTCTTCCTCCTTTTGTTCTTCGCTCTCCTCATCATCTTTTTCATCCAATGAGCTCATAGTTTCATCAATTTCTTCTTCCATAGACTCCTGCAAAATATTAGTCTCTTCTTGGACAGCGGAGTATTTCTCAATATATGATTTAAAATAAGGATTAGAAGCATAATTATCATAGCAATATTTAAGTATGGCAAAATTTTCGGATTCGTAAAGAGTAGCACCATACTTTTCAATCAAAGAAGCAATTTTGTAAGCACCCTTAAAAGCAACAAATTCTTCAATTTGTTGAACATCATAGTAATTACAAACACCCTTAGCAAATGAAGATAATATTCCATTATCAATAAACTCACATTGGTAGGGAAGGTGTTTCTTAGGGTTTTCAGAACAACAAGTAAAATCATAAATTTCACATAAATTCCAAGCATAACATTGCATAGTATTAATTTGATGCTGTAAAAGTTTCCCTTTTTGAGATATTTGTTGTCGTACATAACAAGCATGCTCATCTAAGGATTTTCCCTCAACTAAGCTAGTTGGGGTTTCAGCACGAGCACAAAGGGATCGAAGATGATCCAAGTAATAAGCTTCAGCAGTGTGATAGATTTTGAGTGGTTCTTCAACCATTGGTTCAGTAGGTACAACTAATTTTTTTGGTATTTTGCGGTTCCTACCCATAACTAAAGATAAAACAACTAAGAACAGCAAATAAAAATTACTTAGTGATAAAGCAAACAAGCACACACGAGAATATTCACCCCACGCTATTGCTCCCCGGCAACGGCGCCAGAAAAAGGTCTTGATAACCCACAAGTATAGGGGATAAACTGTAGCCTCTTTTGATAAGTAAGAGTGTCGAACCCAACGAGGAGCTAAAGGTAGAACAAATATTCCCTCAAGTTCTATCGACCACCGATACAACTCTACACACGCTTGACGTTCGCTTTACCTAGAACAAGTATGAAACTAGAAGTACTTTGTAGGTGTTTTTGGCTAGGCTTGCAAGAAAGTAAAGAACACGTAAATAAAAGCTAGGGGATGTTTAGATGAAGACACAAATAAATTAGTTTTAGTACAGAGATTTTGTCAATAAGAAATTTATTTGTCCCTAGGCAATCGATAACTAGACCGGTAATCATTATTGCAATTTTTATTTGAGGGAGAGGCATAAGCTAACATACTTTCTCTACTTGTATCATATGCACTTATGACTAGAACTCTAGTAAGGATCCGCAACTACTAAAGATTCATTAAGGTAAACCCCAACCATAGCATTAAAGTATCAAGTCCTCTTTATCTCGTACGCAAACAACCTACTTACTCGGGTTTGTGCTCCTGTTCACTCACGCAACCCACTATAAGCAAATCATAAACATATTGCAAACCCTACAGCGGGAATCCCTCACCCCTGCGTGACACGGAGAGCACCATAGGACAGCACCAATAATAAAACATGCAACTCAAACCGATCACGATCATCAAATAGCCATTAGGACAAAACAGATCTACTCAAACGTAGTAGGATAACCATACATCATCGAGAAATAATATATAGTGTTGAGCACCATGTTTAAGTAGAGATTACAGCGGGTAAGAGAGAGGTTACACCGCTGCATAGAGGGGGGAAGAGGTTGTGATGATGGTGGTGAAGTTGTTGGTGAAGATGACGGTGATGATGATGGCCCCCGGTGGCACTCCGGCGCCACCGGAAGCAAGGGGGAGAGGGACCCCCTCCTTCTTCTTCTTCCTTGACCTTCTCCCTAGATGGGAGAAGGGTTTCCCTTCTGGTCCATGGTCTCCATGGCGTGGGAGGGGCGAGAGCCCCTCCGAGATTGGATCTATCTCTCTTTGTTTCTGCGTTCTCTTTTCTGGCCTTTCACCGTTTCTTAAATATCCAGAGATCCGTAACTCCGATTGGGGTGAATCTTTCGCCCAGATCTTTCTCATAAAATTAGCTTTCTTGCGGCAAAAGAAGAGCGTCAACCGCCTTACAGGGTGTCCACGAGGGTCAGGGGCGCGCCCCCTACCTCGTGCCCCCCTCGGACACCGTCTCGCGTTGATTTTACTTCCCAAAAATCATAAATATTCCAAAATAATTCTCCGTTCGTTTTTATCCCGTTTGGACTCCGTTTGATATTGGGTTTCTGCGAAACATAAAACATGCAACAAACAGGAACTGGCACTGGGCACTGGATCAATATGTTAGTCCCAAAAAATAATATAAAAAGTTGCCAAAAGTATATGAAAGTTGAATAATATTGGCATGGAACAATCAAAAATTATAGATATGACGGAGACGTATCAGCCACCGGCTGATTTCTTCGTCAGGTTCCGGATAACTTTCGACTGCAGTCGTGTGTTCGAATCTTCCCGGCGTTTGTTCTGCGATGGCGCGCTGGTGAGCTTTGATCGGTGGCACCCAGGATGGGGCTCGGTGCCCTCTGAGCTTGAGTTTTTAACAAAGCTTACCTTCCACGGCATGCCTCGATGTGCTTGAAACAGTGAGTCCATGAACGAGCTTAGCAATGACCATGGAGGTGAGCTCGTAAGTATGTTTGTTCCTCTAGACAACTGGGCTCTGACAGTTATGGCATGGATGAAGAAGCCGTCCACCATACCGAAGGTGATTGGTATTAAGATACCGGTGCAGGAACCGGGGTTGTACTATTCGTCGCCACCAAGGCCGCCGCGGACCACGTTAGGGATGTACCTGTATCGAGTGTTCGTGCATGTCGAAGAAGTGGTCAATCCATCAATCGAAGTCCTGCTGCCGCCGCTGGTGCCAGGGTCCGTCGACGATGTCCATTACAGGACTCAACGTCAGACTTTCCCCGTGTTGCTCGGAACGATGGATGGCACAGGGCCTACTCCATCGCGCGGCGGAGGCCACTGCTTCTTTGGGAGAAGAGGTAGGGCTGGCTGCCTAGATGTGCTCTAATTTGAGGTAACAACTGAATCTTGTCAGATACTAGTTAAATCCGAGCTATGGGTGTGAAGCACTGATATGCCAGTACATTTGATTGTGACCTGTTCTAATTTTTTACCTGAACTTTTTTTAGAATGGGCTATACGTCAACTTAATGTGCTAGGAGAACTTATTGTGTTGTCTGTCTGTTTTCTTTGCACAATATTCAAGATATTTCCCCGTAATTGTAAAGACGATGAACCGTTATGTACGACTTCATTGGTTTCAACATAGCCCTTCCCGTAGCGATCCACTGCTTCCATCCTGATTGTGCCGCCTGCGTGAAATTTTTGTATGCAAGTTCAGTGTGCTATGATGTTCTATATAATTGTGTCAACTATATAAGTTTTTATTGAGCATCAGCAATGAATATGGCTGAAAGATGTATTTACGAGCATCGGCCAATGAGTCTCTCTCTCTATCTCTCTCTCACACACACACACACGCGCGCACACGCACAAGTGGGACCCGTTGAATTATTTATTTGCTCGTGACAGCTTTTAATTAGGTTCCACTGTAATCTAACTTTTTTCTTAAGTTATTAATTGAGCTCAGTGACTTCAAAAAGTTGTACAGAAGCCTTGTTTGGGTCTTTCCGGCGTCGCTCAATGTGGGCTGAGTAATCATGTTAGGTTGTACTGTACTACACAGGCTTTTTTTCGCTAATTTTTTTTAAATAATACATTTTTTATTAATTTTCATAAATATTACGCTGGGTAAATTTTTTTCAAAATAATACACCGTCGGCCCGCTGCTGGCCGACTGGGCCTAGTTGGCCCACAACAGGCCGATTGGATTCCAGTCGGCCTACAGCTGGCCGACTGGCCCCTGTCGGCCCACTGTGGGTCGATTGGGTCATGTTGGCCCACTGTGGGCCGACTGGAGCTAATTGGCTCGCCGTGGGCTAATTGTTTTTGCAAAAAAAGTAGGCATAAAAAATATATGTTTAAAAAAATGTTAATCATGTAATTAAAAAATGTTAAACGTGTATAAAAAAAGTTCCTGATGTATGTAAAAATGTACGATATATATGCAAAAAAGTTGACTAAAAAATATGTTTTCAAAAGTGTTAATCATGTATTTAAAAATTGTTAAATGTGTGTATAAAAAATGTTCCTTATCTATAAAAAAATTGTTAAATGTGTGTATAAAAAATAGCTTTTTTTTCAACATCAGCAATGCAACTGGGCCGACAGTTGTACACAATATCCAGGTCAACTTGTTATTCTCCGCCCCGCTAGGCTGCAAACTTTCCTAGGAGGTATGAATTAGGCTTAACAAGAAAATGGACTTTAAGAAATCATAAATGGGATGTAATTATAATAACTGGACAGTTACTATGCACCAAACACGTAATTAGTTTGAAAAATATTTTTGGAATTTGAAAATTTTAATTTCATTACTTGTTGCGCGTGCAATATTTCGTTGGATTTTAACGTAATACAACTTTATTTTGAAATTATATTTAACCTGACTAGAATTTTCGGATAAAAATATTTCGAATCCCGTCAAAATGTGGGATTTTTTTTTGAATTCTGTTTTGAGCGGTTGTTTGAAATTATTAATCGTTGTCCTAGCTAGAAGTTGGGCTGTACTTTTAACAAACTGTAAATGGGCTGTAATAAATTCCATTAGAATTAAAAAAATGGGTTGTACATTCTTACAAGTCGCAAATGGGCTATATGTTCTCTGCCAAATCCGAGCTGTGGGCCTACTAAGTTGACGCGTACCAAGGGCTTTAACAACTTAGTCAATATAAACGATTCTAGCTGCAGTGATCGTACGATGTCCATCCAACGACCGTAGTGCTTCTTCAACCTCTGGTCTTTTTGCTCCAGCCGCCCAAAGCAGCGCCGGTCGTGTCGCGTGCTCCTGCCTCCCGTGGCCGGCTGTGATGCCGCGGAGGCCTCACCACCGCTGGCCAGGCCATCCCTCTACTCACCCACACCCCCTGTTATTCTGCGGCGACGGCAGCCTCACACCGCAGCCGAACCAGTGAAACCTCGTACTCTTCTCTGCGCGGGCTTCCACTGATGCGTCTTCCCCGGCTCCGCGTCGCCCCTTCCTAGGCCTCGTCGTCGTCCAGACCACCGCCCTGGTGCTCTTGGCGCGGCGTGGTCAACGTGGTCAACGACCGACTTCCATCAGAAGAGTACTATACGTGGAGAGGCTGACAGCTGGGTCCACAGCAGCCGCAAGAAAGTGCCTCCTTATTACGCGCAAAATAATTATTCCTCCACCTGACAGCGGGGACCCACCGGACGGGCCACCGTATTTCATGAGAAAAATGATTCGCCCCCTGACTGCTAGGACCCACGAGTTACATCTTCGCATGCAAGGAAGTGCGTACAAAAAAAAGATTTGCCCCCTGACTGCTGGGACCCACCAGCCCCCCGACTGCTTGGACCCACCAGCTACATCTTCGCAGGCAAGGAAGTGCCTGACAGTCGGGACCCACCTGATCGAAGCGTACGTAGCGTTGTCATTCTAGTCGCGAATGTGTACGTACATACTGGTCGATGTAGAGGCACGCACGTGTCATAGTAGAGGCGCGCACGTAGCATGTACACGTACATACAGCGGCCAGGGTGCAAGAAAAAAATACGGCCACGTATGTGTACATACGGGCAGGGTCTCGAACGCCTACTCACGCATACGTACGGCGAGGGCTCGTGTACATGGCTGGGTCCGAACGGAGAAACAGCGTCGTCGTTGTGTTCATGGGGAGGCAACGGAATGCGTCGTGTTCATTGGGAGGCAACGGAACGCGTGGGAGCCAACCGGCTGGGTCGGAACGGAATGCGTGGTCGTGTTCATCGGGAGGGCTTGGACGGAACAGGCGATGGAAACGAGACCTGGCGTACCGCACAACGGAGGAAACGGCCTTGTGTTCGACCGGCCACGTTCGAAAGGGGATCCTGTTCATCGGGAGGGGTCTGGCGTACCGCAAAGCAGAGGAAACGGACCTCCTACGATCGAAACAGGGGTCCTGTTGATCGGGAGGGGTGTGGCGTACCGCAAAACAGAGGAAACGGACTTGTGTTGGAGCGCTACGGTCGAAATGGGGTCCTGTTGATCGGGAGGGGTGTGGCGTACCGCAAAACGGGACTCCACGGGACACTGTTCATCTCCACCGTCGACCCCCTCCAGCCTCCATGGGCTACTGTTCATCCACCGTCGACCTCCTCCAGCCTCCACCTGCGACTGTTCATCCACGGGCTCTTGTTCATCCAGCATCCACCGCACGCTACTCCACCGACCACTGTTCAACCACCCCTCCACCGTCTACTGTTCATCCAGCCCTCCACACCACGGGGTCCTGTTCAACCACCCCCACGGGCACCCCTCCACCGTCTACTGTTCATCCAGCCCTCCACACCACGGGGTCCTGTTCATCCAAACCCCCCCGCAACGCTCACTCTTCAACCCATCGATCGGCTTCAGTTAGCAGCAGTAGCGAAGGAATAGCTCGATCGGGTTCAGTTAACAGCCATCGATCGATCGCTCGGGTTCAGTAACGCGTAGCCTGCAGTACAATCACCCGGGTTCAGTTAGAGCCCAACGCCTCACTCGGGTTCAGTTAGAGCCAACGCCTCGCACACACGCGCATACATGTAAGAGAGAAACGCGCATCGCTCGGCCCCCGACCTCCCACCGTAACCGGGAACTCCCCAAAATTTTCCTCCCCCTTGCTTCTACCACGGTTTTTTCCGTCATGGACGGCCCAAAGAATGTCATGCAGCTGCGTCTCCGGCCCACCCAGGACGAAAAACCCATTTTCTGTCATGATTTTTTGTCATAGAAGTAGGATCCCACCACATCTATGATGATACCGGGTTTTGTCACAATTATCGTCATAGAAGTGTCATATGTATGACAGAAAAAAAAATTTCGTTCGGCCCAAAATGTCACGGATGTGTCTTTTTTTTGTAGTGCAGGTCATTAAAGTGATAATTCCTTGGATCCAACCATCATGTCATACTGTGACGTGCAGGTCACTTAACATTACCTCATATAACCATCTCATACATAAACTCATTATTATGACGAAGGCTATACCAGATCACATGCATCATGCAAAACCAAGTTAGACATCCTCTAATCGGGTTGACAAATTTTAATTGCGTGGCTTCTAGGGTTTCCAAAGAACTCTAGCTACCTACGTCCACCATCAAGGCAATAATTCTTGTTGCTAGATTAACTTTGCCGGGCATGTGAGGGAAGATACTTAATTAAAAATCTCTACCCCACACTAAACTTCGTCAATACATGTGACCCCATGAAGATCAAACATCTTCATTTCCCTCTTGTGTTTGCAACATTTCACTATTCTTGACTATGATGAAGCCCAAAGCACTATTAGCAGATCGTCGACAGCCAGAGCTGATCGATTGTCAGAACTTTGTACAAAGCTACATCATGCCGCCAATGAACTGAACCGAAGCAACACTTGAGGGAAGCAAAACAAGATCATCAAACCCTCACATCCACATGTAATCTAGATCGAAACCTACACCTACTCATAGAACCGCTCATGATGTCACCGTTGAGAAACGTAGTAGAAAAAAATTGGCCTACGATCAAACCAGGTACACTACGAAGATGCATTAACGGTTTTGTAAGTGCATCTAGTGCCCTTTAGTGATTTTGGTGTATTGAAGACTTATAGGTTAAGTATCTAATGCGTTTATGAGTGTACACAGGTCTATAAGTCTATGAGGAGTTTGATATTTACAGAGAAAGTCGACCCCTAAAAATGAAGTTCTTCGGCTGAAGACTTTGATATACTGAAGACTTTCTGAAGACTTTGAAAATGAAGAAATTGGTGTGACCATGAAGACCTGGTATTCATTCGAGGAACATGAAGCGTGAAGACTTTTGTTTTCGTAGTTTCATTTTCTCTTTCTTGAGTCATAGGAAACACCATACTGTTAAAGGGGGTCGAGGAAATACTAAGGAGAAAATTTCCATGTGATGCTCAACTCAAATCCTACACCTACCAATCCCTTCGAGTGAAGCCATTGGAAATCTCATACAGCTCAGTCAATTTCTTCAGTGACAGAGACGCAGTTCTTCTGGTCACTGAGGACCTTGCTCTGACTGAGGAGTTAGGAATTCGCTAGTGCGAATTGCCTACACAGTGAGGAACATGATAGCCCTGAGGAATTTATACCTCAAATTTCCGACCGTTGATGTGCTGCGCGCCAGCTGTCCTAAAAATATCTTGTCCACCTAACGGTCATATCATTGAAGGGCATTTATGTCTCATCATGTCGGGCTGCTCCCTAGGCTATAAATAGTCGCCCCCTACAACCACTAGCTAGTTGGCTGCTCCGCGAGAACTTGACACTTGTCATTTGAGAGCAACCCATCCTCCGAGGACTTTGAGCGAAAATCATCAAGTGAGGAAAATCCAAACCCCAAACCCAAAACACCTACAAACCCAAAGTGATTGAGCATCGCTGAAGAGATTGATCCTCCGTGGATCCGACGCTTGTTACCTTTGAAGACTGTGCTTCTTCCAGACGGTTAGGCGTCAAGGTCTAGAGCATCCAAGAGGAATTGTGGATCGCCGAGTGACCAAGTCTGTGAAGGTTTGGAAGTCACCTGAAGACTTACCACGAGTGATTAGGCGAGGACTGTGTGTTCTTAGCTGAAGGAGAATACGGTGAGGACTGTGTGTCCGGGACTGGGTGTCCTCGAGTTTAAATACTCAGCCGCTCCAACCAGATGTACAACTGAGACAGCAGTTGGAACTGGTCTACCAAATCATTGTCTTCACCAAGCTTACTGGTTCTATTTCCTAAACTCTTTCATTTCCTCAGTAGTGTGCTGTTTGTTTTTCATATCTGTGTTTGAAGACTTTGACTGAAGACTTTCTCAATTTCCTCAGTTCAATTTCTTCAGTCTGTTTGTCTTCATCTTGTGTTATCCTGTGTTTACGCTTTCTGTACTCTATGTTTGTCTTCATTTCATCATGATGACTATGCTTGAATTCTATTATGTTTTCATCTGAGTACTTATTCCGCTGCTAGTAGTTCTTCGCTAAGGAATTTCCTCACTAGCAAATTCCTCAGTGAAGAATTTCATAAAAATCGCCTATTCACCCCCCCTCTAGTCGATATAACGCACTTTCAATTGGTATCAGAGCAAGGTACTCCCTTGTTCTGTGTGATTTTGGTTTAACCGCCTGGAGTTTTAGTTATGTCGACCGCAGGTATGATCAAGGTCTCTGCTGGGTGTTCTACCTTCGATGGGACGGACTACCCCTACTGGAAGAATAAGATGCGAATGCATCTTGAGGCAATTGATAACGATCTCTGGTACGTTGTGGAAAATGGTGTTCCCTCCGTCACTCCCTCACTGAATGCTACCGATGTGAAGAGATTCAAGCAACTCGACTCCCAAGCGAAGAATATCATATGTGGCCATCTGAGTAAGGGTCGGTATGGTAGAGTGAGTGCTTTGGAAACTGCAAAGCTTATCTGGGATAGGCTATCCAAGGTCAATGAAGGAGTTTCAACTCAGCGTGACTCAAGAGTAGATGTTCTTCGTAATCTCTTCAATCGCTTCAAAAGACTCGACAATGAAAATGTGCAGCAAACCTTCGATCGCCTCACTGACATCTCAAATGAGCTTCAAGCACTTGGTGCCACTCACATCACCGACCATGAGGTGGTGAAGAAATTGCTGAGATCGCTTGATTCCTCATTTGACACTCTGGCACTGATGATACAAGAGCGTGGTGATTACAAGTCACTTGACCCCGCTGATATTCTCGAGAGGCTAAACACTCATGAGTTCCAGCTTGCTGAGAAGAGAGATCTCTACGGCACAAGCTATAGCAGATCACGTGCACTGAAGGCCAAGGTAGTATCTGAGTCCGAAGATGAAGACTCTGGTAGCAGCCTTGGTGATCCTGAAGAACTGAGTCGTGATCTAGAACTGCTTGTGAAGAAATTCCAGAAGTTCTCAAGACGTGGTCGCTTTGGAAAAACCTCAAGGAGCAATGATTCCTCATCCAGTGACTATAAGAAGAGGCTTTGTCACAAGTGCAAGAAACCAGGACATTACATCCAAGACTGTCCTCAGTGGGAAAAGGAATCAAAGAAGAAGAAATACAAGGATTACAGTTCTGATGATGCGAAGAAAAAGAAGAAGTCCTCAAAATCTTCATCATCAAAATCCTCAAAGTCTTCATCTCACAAGAAGAGCAGCTCCAAGAAGGCTCGGGCATTCATTGGCAAGGAAATGGACTCTGAGGCTGAATCTGAAGAAAATGAGGAAGAGGAACAATCTGAAGATTCTGAGTCTGGTGTGGCAAGCCTAGCCCTCGCTACTGCATTCGTCAGCAAATCCATCTTCAACACTGAAGAAAGTGAACTCACCAACAAGGCTGATGAAAGCAGTGATGACTACGCTCCCACCTATTGCTTCATGGCAAAGGGTGCCAAGGTACTCAAATACGCCTCCTCTGAATCTAGCGATGACGAATCTGATGAAAAACTTAAGCCTAGCTACTCTAAACTTGCTAAGATTGCTGTGCAACAACAAAAGGCTTTTGAAAAGGTTCAAAACATGCTAGACAAAAGTGATGATATGTTGGGTGAAGAATTGGATCGCACTAAGGCCTTAACTGAAAATCTTCAGAGACTTCAGACCAGGTTTGACAACCTTCAAAATCATCATAACACTCTCTTATCTGACCATGAGAAGCTTTCTTATGAATATCTTCAAAAGAAGCAAGATCTTGAGAAGCTAAGAGAGAGTTATGAAGATCTTCAGAAGGAGCGCGATTCATTACTTGCTCAACAAATCAGCGCTGCTCAGGAATAATTTATTCCTCCATGTTTAAAATGCATTGAACGAGAATCTAAATGCTTCAAATGTTACAAATTCTTCACCTGCCTCTGTTATCACTAATTCCTCATCTGAGGACATTGCTAGTATTACTGACGATGCAGGACTGAAGGAATTGTACATAACAGGCATGTACAAAAGCCTCAAAGGGCATCAGACTCTTTGTGATGTGCTTAAAAAGCAGATCCTCAACAGGAACCCTAGGAAAGAGGGTATTGCCTTTGAGAGGAAACTCAATGCTGATGGTACATATTGGAAGCCTGAGCAATACCCCAAAACCTCATGGGTTGCTACAAAGGGACCTCCAGTTGATCCATCTAATTTATCTGGCTATACATGTGAATCTTCTCATTCTTCTGATGAGTCTTTTGACTCCAACTATAAACTGTTCAAAAATCAGAATGGTGAAGTATTTGCTAGATATGTTGGCACTAACTGCATGAACGGTTCTCCTATGAAGAAAATCTGGGTTCCCAAAAGGCGCCTTGAAAGTCTTCGGGTGAATGTCCTCATGACACCACCTGTGAGGAAAAGGAACCTCAGATCAAATTCTTCATATGGACCAAATTCTTCATATGAGCATTATTCTTCATATGGATCCAAGTCCTCATACGGACCAAATTCCTCAAGGGGATCAAATTCCTCACATGGATCAAAGTCCTCATATGAACATCATCGTGCTAACAACTCTGTTTCGCAGGGAAGAGCCAAGGGCTATGAATATGAGCATTATTCGTCAAATTATTATGTTCATAAGTCCTCGAAGAATTTCTCTGCTTATGCATATGCTTACCCTAACCCCTCTTATGTGAAAAAAAATGGTTTGGCTGCTTTGCCACCATTCTCATATGGAGCTCGCAGAGTGATGAACTCTTTGCCACCCCTTCAGATGTGGGTGGTGAAGAAAAGGAACTAATCCCTTCTGCAGGGTCAGGTCTCCAGACGTGAAATAACGTCTGAAGAATTTGCTGGGGACCTGACAAAAAGTGCCTGAAAGGACGCAGGCTAACCATGATGAAATGAACTTTCATTTCACACGTCCTCCCTCTGTTTTATCTGTCTACTACTTGATGAAATTGATCTGATGAATTGTGATATCATATTCTTCACTGCTGAAGTATATGAGGTCGTAAGTTGCACTAATTCATCTGCAGGATGATCAACCCAAAGCCACTGAATGGTTACTTGATAGTGGATGTACAAATCACATGACTGGTGACAAGAATCTGTTAATGGATGCTCCCTTATCAGCGTCACACATGAAGCATATCATCTTCGCTGATAAAAGCAAAAGTCAGGTATTGGGTCTTGGTAAGGTTGCTATCACAAAGGATCGACACATGGACAAAGTCATGCTTGTTGAGTCCTTAGGATATAATCTTATGTCTGTCTCAATGCTTTGTGATCTTGATATGGTTGTTGTCTTTGGCAAGTATCGTTGTGTTGTGATTATGGAAGCTGACAATTCCAAAGTCTTTGAAGGCTTTAGGAGAGGAGACTTGTATATTGTTGATTTCTCTGCAGATTCACAACCAGCTGTGTGCCTACTTGCAAAAGCTTCAGAAGGATGGCTATGGCATCGACGACTTGGTCATGCAGGCATGAGGAATTTGAACACGCTTGCGAAGAAGAAACATGTCATTGACATTGAGAATGTCAAATTCCTCAAGGATCACTTGTGCGGTGCCTGTGAAGCTGGAAAGATGACAAAGGCCAAGCATCCAGCGAAGACTATCATGGCCACTACTCGTCCATTTGAATTGCTTCACATGGATCTCTTCGGTCCTAACCATTATTCCTCTGTTTCGTATGAAGCATCTCAATATGGCTTTGTTATTGTTGATGATTACTCTCGTTACACATGGGTACACCTTGTCTCTTACAAAACTGAAGTGCAGGAAGTCTTCAAACGATTTTCCTCGAGGGCTTCAACCAACTTTGGTGTGAAGATTAAGCACATCAGAAGTGACAACGACACTGAGTTCAAGAATTCGGGTCTCGATGACTACCTTGATGAACTTGGTATTACTCATGAGTTATCTGCTCCTTATACTCCTCAACAGAATGGCGTCGTGGAGCGCAAGAACAGGACTCTTGCTGAGATGGCTCGCACTATGCTCGATGAGTACAAAACCCCTCGTCGTTTCTGGGTTGATGCAATTGATACTGCGTGCCATATCATCAACAAAGTATATTTTCACAAATTATTCAAGAAGACTGCATATGAACTCCTCACTGACAAGAAACCTAATGTAAGTTATTTCAAAGTCTTCGGTGCTAAATGCTGGATTAGAGATCCTCATCACAACTCTAAATTTGCACCGAAAGCACATGAAGGTTTTATGATTGGTTACGGAAAGGACTCGCACACCTACAGAGTCTTCAACAATGTTCTTCACAAGATTGTTGAAACTGTAGATGTGCGGTTCGATGAAACTAATGGCTCGCAAAGAGAGCACCTACCTTCGGTGTTAGATGAACCTGCACCTGAGGATTCAATCAAGCACAAGGCTACTGAAGATGTCATTCCTACTGAAGAATATGCTGAAGAATTCATTCCAGAACGTGAAGAACGTCGAGCTGATGCACCTGAAGAAAATGCTGAGGAAATTGATGGTGAAGAAAATGCTGATCAAATTCCTCAACGACAACCAGCTCACCCTCGCGTTGCAAAAGAAGTACAAGTGGAGAAGATCATCGATGACATTAGAGCACCAGGTCCTCTCACACGCTCAAAAGCTTCACATCTATCTAACTTTTGTGGGCACTTTGCTTTTGTCTCTATCATAGAGCCCACTAAGGTAGATGAAGCATTTCTGGAGCCTGAGTGGATTCAGGCCATGCAAGAAGAATTACATCAGTTCAAGCTCAACAACGTATGGGAACTAGTCGATCGTCCCGATCCTCGCAAGCATAACATCATTGGCACAAAGTGGATCTACCGCAACAAGCAAGATGAAAATGGTGTTGTGGTGAGGAATAAGGCACGACTAGTAGCTCAAGGCTACACACAGGTTGAAGGAATTGATTTCGATGAAACTTTTGCACCTGTTGCTAGACTTGAGGCTATTCGCATATTGCTTGCTTATGATAACCATCATGATATCATCTTACACCAAATGGATGTGAAAAGTGCATTCCTCAATGGTAAGCTTGAGGAAGAAGTATATGTTGCTCAACCACCAGGTTTTGAAGATCCAAAGCATCCTAACAAAGTCTTCAGACTTAACAAGGCCCTCTATGGCCTCAAGCAGGCCCCACGGGCGTGGTATGATACACTGAAGAAATTCTTCATGAAGAAAGGCTTCACACCCGGTTCACTCGATCCTACTCTCTTTACTAAATCTTATGATGGTGAACTGTTTGTGTGCCAAATATATGTTGATGATATTAGCTTTGGATGTACTGACCAACGTTATAGTGATGAATTTGCCTATATGATGAGAGAAGAATATCAAATGTCTATGATGGGAGAGTTGAAATTCTTCTTAGGTCTTCAAATTCATCAATAGCGCAATGGCATATTCATATCTCAGGAGAAATACCTCAAGGATGTCCTGAAGAAATTCGGCATGCAAGATTGCAAAGGCATCAAAATTCCTATGCCCACAAATGGTCAACTATGCACTGACGAAAATGGTACTGACTTCGACCATAAGCGTTCCTCGAAGAAAAGTTGCATACTTCTTCAGAGAATTCAATTGTTCAAATTCCTCATCTGAAGAAAATGGCTGAAGGTAAAAGGCCACAGAAAGGAGGAAAGAAGCCTGAGGTTATGACAGCTTTTGAAATACCTAAGGACATCTATGATGAGTACTGCACGCCTGATGAAGCCAAGTTTGGCAAAGAAGATAAAAATCAGCGCAAGGTGCGAATCTAGAGGATTGAAAGGAGATGGGCACGTGAATGGAGGGAGTACAGATATGTTACTCCAAAATACATGAAGAAATTCGCTGTAAACTCTCCATGCCAAAGACCTCCATTGGCACCTGGCCAAGTGGCTGATCCCACCAGCATCAAGCGTGGTGAGGAATTTCCTAAAGAATGGGCCAAGCGCCAAGCTAAACTGGCAAGGCAAGCCAGAGAAGCAGTGAGGAAATTCAATGAAGACTCTGCTGCTGCTGCTGCTACTGCCACTGAGGCCTCGGTCAAGCCGAAGAAAGCAATACTAAAGAAGCCCGCTCGCAAGCCAAGTGCTTCATCTTCAATGTCCTCACGGCCAAGTTCCTCAGCTGCGCCCTCACGGCCAGAATCTTCAAAAACTTCAAAGCAAATTCCTCATGCTGCTCCTGATCCACCAAAGTCCTCAGCACCTGTGCATCTGGTCTCATGCCAAAGGACGACTGGCATCTCTATTACCTCTGGTGTCTCAGCTAGTTCTTCAGCTGCACCAAATTCCTCAGCAAGACCCTCACTGTTGAAGAAAAAGGCTACTGCTGGACGCGTCACTCGCACAAGTCCTCAGAAGAAGCAGGTAGTCTTCACTGTGCCATTTGATGATGATGAAGCTGATGAGGAAGAACTTACTGAAATCATCAGGGACCGACAAGAACGGGCTGCTAAAGCCAAAGGCACACCTGTGCCCCTGCTATTGGATCCAAAGGCGATCCTAGATTATATTGATCTCTGGCATAAGGATCCTCACACACCTATGCCTGATTTCAAGCTGACACCTGGTCAAAGTCACATGCTGACTCACTTCATCCAAGAGGAGAAGTGGAAATATGATAAGGCCATAGAGATCAAGAAATCACAGTACCGCAAGGAGAAGCTACTGAAGAAAAATGTTCTCTCAATGAAGCCTGAGGAACTTGTCAAGATGGAGGCTGAGATCAAAGCCCTCAGCGACAAATTTGACTCCTACTATGCTGATTGGAAAGGAGGCAAGGTCAGATTTGTGAGGCTGACTGATACCTTCACCAAGGGTGCAGCCTCAAAGCCACAAATTCCTCAAGCTGAAGCATCTGTTCAGCAAACTGAAGAACATGCCAGCATCGCTGATGAAGTTTAGGCTGCTGAAGAAAATGCTAGTTCCAAGGCTGATGACTCTGCTCGAGCCGTTGATGAAATTGCCAGGGCATCCACTAGTGGTGCGCCTGAAGAAATTGAAGAAACCAGGGCAACTGCATCAGTTGCGCCTGAGGAAAATCTACCAGATTCCTCAGCTCCACCTGCGCCTACGCCAACTCCAATTCTTCCATCTGCATTAGATGTGAAGAAAACAAAGGCTGCAGAACGGGCTGCTGTGAAGAAAAGGAAGGCATCCAATGCTTCAGAATCTTCAGCTCCCAAGAAGATGAAGCCGATGACAAGCTCTTTTGCAAATCCCATTGATGTTGTTCCTATCTCCTCCGTGCCATCAAAGGACCTTGTTCCTTTTGGTGAAGATTATGAGATCCCAAGTGGATTAGATGAAGAAACTCAATCTGCTGCTTCGTCAGAGCAGATTGATGAAGAAATTGAAGCGGATACAATCCCTTCAACCCCAATGATCTCATCACCAATGCCTCAGTCTGTTGCTCATATTCCTCACGTGGATATGGAGTCTTTGTCGTGCTTCACGCCAGTGCTCAGTGTTCTTCACGACGCTGGGCTGCTCAACTTCTGCACAAATATATGCGATTGGAATGAAGAGCTTATTCTTCAATTCTATGCAATGTTGCACATCACCGGCAACTCTGAAGATATCAATTCATGGGTTTTGGACTGGATGACTGACAACACCCACCATAAGGCCCCTGCATCTGAATTGCTTCGGGTCCTTCCTCTGAGTCCACCCACTGAAGATGCTCGCCGTGTGTACAACAAACCTGAGCTTTCAAATCATTATATGCAAGTGCTGATGAAGCCTTTGAAGCCAGGGCAGGCTCCTAGAACCAATTTCCTCGTCAAGGAATTGCTGTATGTGCCAAGGACTGTCTATCGCATTCTGACGAAGACAATGAGTCCCATCAAAGGCCACGACTCGTCCGATGAAGAAGTCGTTGGCATCATGAAGAATCTGCTTTTCAACATCATCCATGGCGTTCCCGTCAACTTCCATGATTTCTTCATGAGGACTCTGGCCAACATTGTTATGTCACCATTTGAGCTGAAGCCTTATGCACCTTGGATAATGAAATTCATCAGGATAAGGTCTTCACTCAACTACAAAGCTGAAACGCTCAACCACTACAGTTACTTGCCTCCCATTGAAGTCCTCAAACGGACATTTTCCTCAGCTGAAGAAAAAGGCAAGGCCACTGCTGTGATAGATGAAGGCATTCGTCCATTGGATGGCCAATTTCGCAAAGCTGCATCTTACTCCACCAATGATGACTCTGCCACACATGACTCTGCTGCTAACACTGCCAAGCCAAATCCTCAAGCCACAGCACCCAGGGTGATGACTGATCATGAGTTACTCCTCAGTCTTCATCAAAAGGTTGATCGCAATCACAAATGGGTCAAGCGTCAGTTTGGTTCAATTCTTCACAACATGACTTCCACACACAATTGAGTGAAGAAAAACCACTCCTACCTTCATGAAACCCTCAACCGCACCTGGGTTGTTCTATCTCAAGTGTACAGTGCTGAAGACTTGGAGAAAATGGGTCTCAAAAAAGATTTTGACTGGTTTGCACCTCCTCCGAAGAAATACAAGAAGGTCAAGGTTCCTTCTTTGGTGGCCAGCTCATATTCTTCATCGCGTGCGACTGATGAAAATGAAGACTTGGACGACACTGCAGCAGGCCCTACTTCAACGACCGACCCCAACAACGCTGGTGCTCCTTCTTCAACTTGAAAATCTTCAGGGGCGTTAGTCCTCTGTTTTGATCCTTTTGGTCATTTGATGACAAAGGGGGAGAAATCTGAGTTAGTCTTCAAGCGGGTCTATAATAAGGGCTTATTCGTTTTTTTTGCTAAGTTACAACTCTCGTTCTTCCGAAACTTTTATTGGATCGAGTTGTAATCTTAAGTCCGATGGTGCGCTGATACTTTTGTTGCACTTTGCTTTGATACCTTGATGCGCTATTCTGCATGCTTATTCCTCGTTAATATTATTGCACGCATGCTGAATTACTTCAGGCACCATATTTCATCATGCATTTCAAATTCTTCATATTATACATCAAATGCATGTATGAATTACAAGATATAGGGGGAGATCTCCATGATTCAACTCTTCAAATGTGCATTGCTACAGAAGCAAATTCCTCACTATGCACATCTTCAGGGGGAGTTCTTCTATATCTTGCAATCAAATTCCTCAATATCAGTATTTACACTTCATATATTTATCCCCGTTGAAAACTTAACCTATGTTGTCATCAGTCACCAAAAAGGGGGAGATTGTAAGTGCATCTAGTGCCCCTTAGTGATTTTGGTGTATTGAAGACTTATAGGTTAAGTATCTAATGTGTTTATGAGTGCACACAGGTCTATAAGTCTATGAGGAGTTTGATATTTACAGAGAAAGTCGACTCCTAAAAATGAAGTTCTTCGACTGAAGACTTTGTTATACTGAAGACTTTCTGGAGACTTTGAAAGTGAAGAAATTGGTGTGACCATGAAGACTTGGTATTCATTCGAGGAACATGAAGCGTGAAGACTTTTGTTTTCGTAGTTTCATTTTCTCTTTCTTGAGTCATAGGAAACACCGTACTGTTAAAGGGGGTCGAGGAAATACTAAGGAGAAAATTTCCATGTGATGCTCAACTCAAATCCTACACCTACCAATCCCTTCGAGTGAAGCCATTGGAAATCTCATACAGCTCAGTCAATTTCTTCAGTGAGAGAGACGCAGTTCTTCTGGTCACTGAGGACTTTGCTCTGACTGAGGAGTTAGGAATTCGCCAGTGCGAATTGCCTACACAGTGAGGAACATGATAGCCCTGAAGAATTTATACCTCAAATTTCCGACCGTTGTTGTGCTGCGCGCCAGCTGTCCTAAAAATATCTTGTCCACCTAACGGTCATATCATTGAAGGGCATTTATGTCTCATCATGTCGGGCTGCTCCCTAGGCTATAAATAGCCGCCCCCTACAACCACTAGCTGGTTGGCTGCTCCACGAGAACTTGACACTTGTCATTTGAGAGCAACCCATCCTCCGAGGACTTTGAGCGAAAATCATCAAGTGAGGAAAATCCAAACCCCAAACCCAAAACACCTACAAACCCAAAGTGATTGAGCATCCCTGAAGAGATTGATCCTGCGTGGATTCGACGCTTGTTACCTTTGAAGACTGTGCTTCTTCCAGACGGTTAGGCGTCAAGGTCTAGAGCATCCAAGAGGAATTGTGGATCGCCGAGTAACCAAGTCTGTGAAGGTTTGGAAGTCACCTGAAGACTTACCACGAGTGATTAGGCGAGGACTGTGTGTTCTTAGCTGAAGGAGAATACGGTGAGGACTGTGTGTCCGGGACTGGGTGTCCTCGAGTTTAAATACTCAGCCGCTCCAACCAGATGTACAACTGAGACAGCAGTTGGAACTGGTCTACCAAATCATTGTCTTCACCAAGCTTACTGGTTCTATTTCCTAAACTCTTTCATTTCCTCAGTAGTGTGCTGTTTGTTTTTCATATCTGTATTTGAAGACTTTGACTGAAGACTTTCTCAATTTCCTCAGTTCAATTTCTTCAGTCTGTTTGTCTTCATCTTGTGTTATCCTGTGTTTACGCTTTCTGTACTCTGTGTTTGTCTTCATTTCATCATGATGACTATGCTTGAATTCTGTTATGTTTTCATCTGAGTACTTATTCCGCTGCTAGTAGTTCTTCGCTAAGGAATTTCCTCACTAGCAAATTCCTCAGTGAAGAATTTCATAAAAATCGCCTATTCACCCCCCCTCTAGTCGATATAACGCACTTTCAGGTTTAGATCGAACCCTTACCAACTATGAGTTGCAGCGGAACAAGAGTCGGTGTAGATCCATTGCATATCTCCGAGCCCACTTATCATGTGTGTTCCCCCCAGCGTTAGCTCTTGAGTCTGAATTTGCCAGCTTAGCAAGGAGTGTCTGCTTGCAGGCTTCTAGAGCGCTCCCCACATTGGCCCCCACCCCCTCGGTTAAGTAGAAGTTAGCAAATACAATGTTGCCACATGTCCAAGGAATCACACAAAAGGACTGTAACGATGCGGCGGGCGCGATCTAGCCCGCCACCAAATATCCACTACGTAGTCCACAAGTCCCGGTTATAGTAACCATTGTTTCTCGAAGAAAAACCTTTTCTATGCTCGCCGCGATATTTCACCAAAACATAGGATTAGAGGACAGTGATTGGATTCTAGGTGAATTTCCGCCATGAGAAAGCACCTCGGGAACTTGCTCTCCCAATTCCTAGACACAAACGCCCTATCCAGGATGCACCGCCCTGGGTCGTCCTGATTATTTGACCAGGTTAACCTAGTGCCAATCTAATGGAGCTCGATTAGCTCGAGTTCTGCAACCCAATCATTAAACATATCCACACTCCTTTGATTATTTATACGAAGATTGCTCTTATCCACTGTCCCTCAGATTAAATTAAAATCACCACGATCACAAAAAGGGCATGTCATTGTTTGAATTTTTGTGTAGAGCTCGCCTAAGAACTCGACAGATCGAGCATATCCACTGGTCCATATACCACCAACAACTCCCATCTGGACGCAATATTCTTTTGAATTATTTCTACGCCCAAGAAAAATGCTCCCTCTGTAAGTTTTTTGATTCGGTGCTCATAATTGTGGTCTTTACAGGATGGGGAGAAGAGATATTTTTTGGATCTTTAGAGAAACCCATCATGGTGGTGAAGCCCTGGATTGGGAGACAAGAGAATTTTGGAGGTCGCTAAGGTTGAGAAGAAATCCTTTCTTGCATCGAGGGTAAGAAACAAAGAAGGGTGTGGTGGTGTGTGGGGGCGTGGGGGTTAATTGCTCGGCGCTTTTAGTTCGAGTGGTGGTGTTGTGGGGTCGTGGTGGGCCAAGTTTGTAGCATGTGATGGCTCGACATCATGATGTGGGAATTGTTCATATCTATCGCTATACACAAAACGATCGTCAGTTAGTCCGGTCCTCAAATTATATGATGAGGTATTTCTGATGATCACCTGGTGGGCAATCATCAAAGCACATTCGTGCACGGACGATCTCTGCATGACAATTTCATGCTCGTGCAAGGCATGACACGTAGACTACACGCTCTTAAGGATCCGACGGTTCTTATGAAGCTTGACATAAGCAAAGCCTTCGACTCTGTACAATGGCCCTTTCTTCTGGAAGTATTGAGACAGATGGGCTTCGGACCAAGGTGGATCTCATGGATCTGTGGATTGCTTGCGACATCATCAACCAAGATTGTTGTCAATGGAATCCCCGGCGAAACAATTTTCAACTATCAAGGGCTGCGTCAAGGAAGTCCGCTTTCACCCATGATTTTCATCTTATGCATAGAACCCCTACACCGATTGTTTGAGTATGCCACAGCAGCTGGACTACTTGCCCCTTTGGCCTGGACGGGACTACGGCGCCGGGTCTCCATGTACGCAGACGACACAAAGATTTTTCTGAAACCAAAGGAGTTGGACCTTCACGCGTGTGCTGCCATTTTGGACCTATTTGGGCAGGCATCGGGGCTCAGGACCAATCTTCAGAAAATTTTTGCTCTACCGATCAGATGCACGCAAGAACACATGCAGCTGGTGTCCGGGTTGCTAGGATGCGCTAATACAAACTTCCCTTGTTGCTATCTCGGGCTATCACTGTCCATTCGGAAGCAGATAGCTGTGCATTTTCAAGACCTGGTAGACCGAATTGCAGCGCGCCTGCCAACATGGAAGGTGGCTTCCCTACCGAAGAGCAGCCGGCTGCTACTGATCCAGTCGGTCCTTCGTGCAATCTTGGTGCACTCGATGATAGCCGTGGGTCTGCCTCCGAAAACGATCAAGGCGATCATCAAGACTTGCAGAAGTTTCCTGTGGTGTGGAAAGGAGGAAGCAAGAGGACGTGAATGCGCTGTTGCTTGGGAGACTCTTTGTCGACCAAAGTGGGCAGGTGGAAGCTACCTCTTGAGCACTGCGTTGGTTCTCCCTTGAAGAGGAAAGGGTGATGAAGTAAAGTAGCGTAAGTATTTCCCTCAGTTTTTGAGAACCAAGGTATCAATCCAGTAGGAGACCACGCTTGAGTCCCACGCACCTACACAAACAAATAAGAACCTCGCAACCAACGCGATAAAGGGGTTGTCAATCCCTTCACGGTCATTTACAAGAGTGAGATGTGATAGATATGATAAGATAATATTTTTGGTATTTTTATGATAAAAAGAAATAAAGATGCAAAGTCAAATAAATGGCAATAGAAATAGCTAAGTATTGGAAGATTAATTTTGATGGAAAATAGACCCGAGGGCCATAGGTTTCACTAGTGGCTTCTCTCAAGAGCGTAAGTATTACGGTGGGTGAACAAATTACTGTTGAGCAATTGATAGAATTGAGCATAGTTATGAGAATATCTAGGTATGATCATGTATATAGGCATCACGTGTGTCACAAGTAGACCGACTCCTGCCTGCATCTACTACTATTACTCCACACATCGACCGCTATCCAGCATGCATCTAGAGTATTAAGTTCATAAGAACAGAGTAATGGTTTAAGTAAGATGACATGATGTAGAGGGATAAACTCATTAAATATGATATAAACCCCATCTTGTTATCCTCAATGGCAACAATACAATACGTGCCTTGCTGCCCCTGCTGTCACTGGGAAAGGACACCGCAAGATTGAACCCAAAGATAAGCACTTCTCCCATTGCAAGAAAGATCAATCTAGTAGGCCAAACCAAACTGATAATTCGAAGAGACATGCAAAGATAACCAATCATACATAAAAGAATTCAGAGAAGATTCAAATATTGTTCATATATAAGCTTGATCATAAACCGACAATTCATCGATCTCAACAAACACACCGCAAAAGAACATTACGTCGAATAGATCTCCACGAGAATCGTGAAGAACTTTGTATTGAGATCCAAAGAGAGAGAAGAAGCCATCTAGCTAATAACTATGGACCCGAAGGTCTGAGGTAACTACTCACACATCATCGGAGAGGCTATGGTGTTGATGTAGAAGCCCTCCGTGATCAATGCCCCCTCCGGCAGGACGCCGAAAAAGGCCCCAAGATGGGATCTCGCGGGTACAGAAGGTTGCGGCGGTGGAATTAGGTTTTCGTGGATGCCTCTGATGGTTTGGGGGTACGTAGGTATATATAGGAGGAAGAAGTACGTCGGTTGAGCAACGTGGGCCCCACGAGGGTGGAGGGCGCGCCCAGGGGGTAGGCGCGCCCCCTGCCTCGTTGCTTTCTTGTCGTGGACTCCAAGTCCTGTGGATCACGTTTGTTCCAAAAAAATCACGTTCCCGAAGGTTTCATTCCGTTTGGACTCCGATTGATATTCTCTTTCTGAGAAACTCTGAAATAGGTAAAAAAAACAACAATTTGGGCTGGGCCTCCGGTTAATAGGTTAGTCCCAAAAGTAATATAAAAGTGTATAATAAAGCCCATTAAACATCCAAAACAGAATATAATATAGCATGGAACAATCAAAAATTATAGTTACGTTGGAGACGTATCAAGCATCCCCAAACTTAATTCCTGCTCGTCCTCGAGTAGGTAAATGATAAAAACATAATTTTTGATGTGGAATGCTACTTAGCGTAATTTCAATGTAATTCTTCTTATTGTGGCACGAATGTTCAGATTTGATATGATTCAAGATAAAAGTTTGATGTTGACATAAAAACAATAATAATTCAAGCATGCTAACCAAGCAATTATGTCTTATCAAAATAACATTGCCAAAGCAAGTTATCGCTACAAAATCATATAGTCTGGCTATGCTCCATCTTTCCCACACAAAATATTCATATCATGTACAACCCCGGTTTTAGCCAAGCAATTAGTTCATACTTTTTAACGCGCTTCAGCCTTTTCAACTTTTACGCAATACATGAGCGCAAGCCATGGATATAGCACTATGGTGGAATAAGGTATAATGATAGGGGTTATGCAGGAAGACAAAAAAGGAGAAAGTCTCACATCAACGAGGCTAATCAACGGGCTATGGAGATGCCCATCAATTGATGTCAATGCAAGGAGTAGGGATTGCCATGCAACGGATGCACTTAGAGCTATAAGTGTATGAAAGCTCAAACAAAAGAAACTAAGTGGGTGTGCATCCAACTTGCTTGCTCACGAAGACCTCGGGCATTTGAGGAAGCCCATCATTGGAATATACAAGCCAAGTTCTATAATGAAATTTCCCACTAGTATATGAAAGTGACAAAATGAGAGACTCTCTATCATGATCACGGTGCTACTTTGAAGCATAAGTGTGGTAAAAGGATAGTAACATTGTGCCTTCTCTCTTTTCCTCTCATTTTTTTTTCTTTTGGGCCTTTTTCCCTCCTTTTTATGGCCTCTTTTTTTTAGTCCGGAGTCTCATCCCGACTTGTGGGGGAATCATAGTCTCCCTCATCCTTTCCTCACTTGGGACAATGCTCTAATAATGATGATCATCACACTTTTATTTACTTACAACTCATGAATTACAACTTGATACTTAAAACATGATATGACTCTATGTGAATGCCTCCGGCGGTGTACCGGGATATGCAATGAATCAAGAGTGACATGTATGAAGGAATTATGAACGGTGGCTTTGCCACAAATAGGATGTCAACTATATGATCATGCAAAGCAATATGACAATGATGGAGCGTGTCATGATAAACAAAAAGGTGGAAAGTTGCATGGCAATATATCTCGGAATGGCTATGGAAATGCCATAATAGGTAGGTATGGTGGCTGTTTTGAGGAAGGTATAAGGAGGTTTATGTGTGATAGAGCGTATCATATCACGGGGTTTGGATGCACCGGCGAAGTTTGCACCAACTCTCAAGGTGAGAAAGGGCAATGCACGGTACCGAAGAGGCTAGAAAATTGCGGAAAGGTAAGTGTGCATATAATCCATGGACTCACATTAGTCATAAAGAACTCATATACTTATTGCAAAAATTTATTAGCCCTCGAAGCAAAGTACTACTACAGATGCTCCTAGGGGAAGGGTTGGTAGGAGTTAACCATCGCGCGATTCCGACCGCCACACAAAGGATGACAATCAATAAATACCTCATGCTCCGACTTCGTTACATAACGGTTCACCATACGTGCATGCTACGGGAATCACAAACTCCAACACAAGTATTTCTCAATTTCACAATTACTCAACTAGCACAACTATGATATTACCACTTTTATATCTCAAAACAATTATCAAGCATCAAATTTCTCATGATATTATAATTAAAGAAAATTGCCATGCTGTTTTAAGACTCTAAAAATAATATAAGCAAAGCATGAGAGAACAATAGTTTCTATAAAATAAATCCACCACCGTGCTCTAAAAAATATAAGTGAAGCACTAGAGCAAAACTATATAGCTCAAAAAATATAAGTGAAGCACATAGAGTATTCTAATAAATTCCAATTTATGTGTGTCTCTCTCAAAAGGTGTGAACAGCAAGGATGATTGTGGTAAACTAAAAATCAAAGACTCAAATCATATAAGACGCTCCAAGCAAAACACATATCATGTGGTGAATAAAAATATAGCTCCAAGTAAAATTACCGATGGAAGTAGACGAAAGAGGGGATGCCTTCCGGGGCATCCCCAAGCTTTGGCTTTTTGGTGTCCTCAAATTATCTTTGGGTGCCATGGGCATCCCCAAGCTTAGGCTCTTGCCACTCCTTGTTCCATAATCCATCAAATCTTTTACCCAAAACTTGAAAACTTCACAACACAAAACTTAGCAGAAAATCTCGTGAGCTCCGTTAGTGAAAGAAAACAAAACACCACTTCAAGGTACTGTATTGAACTCATTCTTTATTTATATTGGTGTTAAACCTACTGTATTGCAACTTCTCTATGGTTTATAAACTCTTTTACTAGCCATAGATTCATCAAAATAAGCAAACAACACACGAAAAACAGAATCTATCAAAAACAGAACAGTCTGTAGTAATATGTAACTAACGCAAACTTATGGAACTCAAAAAAACTACCAAAATAGGACGACCTAGACAATTTGTTTAGTGATCTTCTGCAATTGGAATCAATATTTTATCACGTTCTGGTGATTTTGAATAATTGTTTTCGTGAACAGAAATTTTCTGGAATTTTCAGCAAGATCAAATAACTATCATCCAAGAAGATCCTATAGGCTTAACTTTGCACAAATGCTAATTAAAACATAAAAACAAATCTAACCAGAGGCTAGATCAAATATTTATTCCTAAACATAAGCAAAAAATAAAAAAATAAAATAAAATTGGGTTGCCTCCCAACAAGCGCTGTCGTTTAACGCCACTAGTTAGGCATTGATAATTTTGATGATGCTCACATGAAAGACAAGAATTGAAACACAAAGAGAGCATCATATAGCATGTGAAAAACACGTCTAAGTCTAACATACTTCCTATGCATAGGCATCTTATAGGCAAACAAATTATCAAGGCAAGCAAATGCTAGCATATGCAAGGAAGAAGTGAGAAACAATAACAATCTCAACATAACGAGAGGAAATTTAGTGACATGAAAATTTCTACAACCATATTGTCCTCTCTCATAATAATTACATGTAGGATCATAAGGAAATTCAACAATATAGCTGTCACAAAACATATTCTTAACACGATCCACATGTATGCAAAGTTGACACTCTTCCAAAATAGCAGGATTAACATTAAATAAAGTCATGACCTCTCCAAACCCACTTTTAACAAAAATACCATAAGATTGAACATTCTCCAAATATGTGGGATCTAAAGTTGACACTCTTCCAAACCCACTTTCAATATTATTGCAAACACTATTATCAATCTCATATTCATCATGGGGCTTAAATAAATTTTCAAGATCATAAGAAGAATCACCCCAATCATGATCATTGCAACAAGTAGTAGACATAGCAAAATTAGCATCCACAAGCTTAGGGTTTTGCATATTATTAGCACAGTTGAAATCAATAGAATTTATAGTAACATCATTGCAATCATGCTTTTTATTCAAAGATCTATCGTGAATCACTTTGTAAAACACTTCATCACAATTTTCAGATTCATGAATTTCAAGCAAAACCTCATAAAGATAATCTAGTGCACTCAACTCACTAGAAATAGGTTCATCATAATTGGATCTCTTAAAGAGATTAGCAAGGGGATGATGATCCATAAACTTTTAGCAAGCGAAAATGCAAGCAAAAAGAAGGCACATGCTAACACAGGAGGCAAGCGAAAAGAGGCAAGCGAAAGGAGGCGAACGGAAAAGGAGGGTGAATAAAACGGCAAGGGTGAAGTGGGGAGAGGAAAACGAGAGGCAAATGGCAAATAGTGTAATGCGAGGGATAAGATTTTGTGATGGGTACTTGGTATGTTGACTTTTGCGTAGACTCCCCGACAACGGCGCCAAAAATCCTTCTTGCTACCTCTTGAGCACTGCATTGGTTTTCCCTTGAAGAGGAAACGGTGATGCAGTAAAGTAGTGTAAGTATTTCTCTCGGTTTTTGAGAACCGATGTATCAATCCAGTAGGAGACCACGCTCGAGTCCCACGCACCTACACAAACAAATAAGAACCTCGCAACCAACGCGATAAAGGGGTTGTCAATCCCTTCACGGTCACTTACGAGAGTGAGATCTGATAGATATGATAAGATAATATTTTTGGTATTTTTATGATAAAGAGAAATAAAGATGCAAAGTAAAATAAACGGCAATATAAATAGATAAGTATTGGAAGATTAATTATGATGGAAAATAGACCCGGGGGCCATAGGTTTCACTAGTGGCTTCTCTCAAGAGCGTAAGTATTACTGTGGGTGAACAAATTACTATTGAGCAATTGATAGAATTAAGCATAGTTATGAGAATATCTAGGTATGATCATGTATATAGGCATCACGTCCGTGACAAGTAGACCGACTCCTGCCTGTATCTACTACTATTACTCCACACATCGACCGCTATCCAGCATGCATCTAGAGTATTAAGTTCATAAGAACAGAGTAATGCTTTAAGTAAGATGACATGATGTAGAGGGATAAACTCATGCAATATGATATAAACCCCATCTTGTTATCATCGATGGCAACAATACAATACGTGCCTTGCTGCCCCTGTTGTCACTGGGAAAGGACACCGCAAGATCGAACCCAAAGCTAAGCACTTCTCCCATTGCAAGAAAGATCAATCTAGTAGGCCAAACCAAACTGATAATTCGAAGAGACTTGCAAAGATAACTAATCATACATAAAAGAATTCAGAGAAGATTCAAATATTGTTCATAGATAAACTTGATCATAAACCCACAATTCATCGGTCTCAACAAACACACCGCAAAAGAAGATTACATTGAATAATCTCCACGAGAATCATTGAGAACTTTGTATTGAGATCCAAAGAGAGAGAAGAAGCCATCTAGCTAATAACTATGGACCCGAAGGTCTGAGGTAACTACTCACACATCATCGGAGAGGCTATGGTGTTGATGTAGAATCCCTCCATGATCAATGCCCCCTCCGGCAGGACGCCGGAAAAGGCCCCAAGATGGGATCTCACGGGTACAGAAGGTTGCGGTGGCGGAATTAGGTTTTCGTGGATGCCTCTGATGGTTTGGGGGTACGTAGGTATATATAGGAGGAAGAAGTATGTCGGTGGAGCAACGTGGGCCCCACGAGGGTGGGGGCGCGCCCAGGGGGGTAGGCGCGCCCCCCTGCCTCGTGCTCTCCTCATTGCTTTCTTGTCGTGGACTCCAAGTCCTTTGGATCACGTTTGTTCCAAAAATCACGTTTCCGAAGATTTCATTCCGTTTGGACTCCGTTTAATATTCTTTTTCTGCGGAACTCTGAAATAGGCAAAAAACAGCAATTTGGGCTGGGCCTCCGGTTAATAGGTTAGTCCCAAAATTAATATAAAATTGTATAGTAAAGCCCATTAAACATCCAAAATAGAATATAATATAGCATGGAACAATAAAAAAATATAGATATGTTGGAGACGTATAAGTGGCCTTGGTGTCCCTAACATGAGGTGGATGAATGTGGCATTGCAAGCCAAATGGCTATGATTGTAGCGGACAGACCCGTCCAGATCATGGGTAGAGTTCAATTTCTCGATCACTGATGAGGCAAAAGGCCTGTTTCAGGCAGCGACTAGACTGACCCTTGGCGATGATCACATAGCTCTGTTTTGGGAGGATAGATGGTTAAATGGTTACCGAATACAAGAGCTGGCTCCGGCGGTATATGAAAAGGTGCCAAAGAAAGTCCGAAGCTCCAGAACCATGGCTGAAGCACTGCTGGATGCAACGTGGGCCCGTGACTTTGGACCAAATTTGGACGAGACCGGCCTTAGACAGTTTCTGGAGATCTGGTCGAGGGTGGCAAATATAACACTAAACACTCAGGTGCCAGATCAGCTATCATAGTCCTGGGAAAAAGATGGCCAATTCTCGGCGAGGTCGGCGTACGCGGCCAGGTTTGCCACACTCTAGGTCTCTCCGGCGGCAGTTTTCACCTGGCCATCGAACGCACCTTTGCATTGTCGTTTCTTTGCTTGGTTGGGCCTGTGGAACAGGGTGTGGACCTCTGACAGGCTTGCAAAGCATGGACTCTCACACCAGAATGCATGCCCACTTTGCGACCAGGACGATGAAGATATAAATCACCTCCTGCTCCAATGTGCGCTCACGAAAGATATATGGAACATGTTAGGCCAGGCGATGGGCATGACAGGCCTGACACCAACGGTGGGCGAAGACCTACAAACTTGGTGCACAAGAGCCATACCACGAGGAAAACATGGTAAGACCTACCGAGCCATTCATTTGCTGACCATGTGGGCGTTGTGGAAGCACAGGAACTCTGTCGTGTTTGACGGAATGAGACCGGATGTGCAACTTATCATAGGATGGATTGCCTCAGAGTGTGTATTAAGGAAACAGGCTGGCATCCTGCATGCAGATTTTCCAATTTCCTTTGTAGAGGTGGATGGGTGGGCGGCCGATGAGTAGTCCTGTGTAATGTAATGTGCCGTGGGGTGGAGTGCGTCCTTATGTGAACGCCTTGTAAAATCTGCGGGCGGGGTTCTCTCCCCCTTCTTCTTTTAATATATGACACGCACACTCATGCGTATTCGAGAAAAAATACTTTTGATGATGTTGTGTTTTGTCGATATGGGGGTGTATATTGTGTACAATAAGGAGGGGGACTTGTTGATGTTATCTCTAACTCAGGGTCGGGCCCATAGTGGTGCCAAATGTGCGGCCCGCATAGGGCCCATAATTTTGAGGGGCCCCAAATTATTTATATAGGCCTAGTATTAAAAGAACTAAGTGCTAGCGCAATGCGCAGCTGGGCGCGATGAGGCCATCGAGCCCTGAAACGGGATCGTCTCTTCGTCCTAAACTGCTCGATTTCCGTTGTACTAGATGGAAACGGGATATTCCCTCAAAAAAGAAGAAGATGGAAACGGGATCGTTGCCTCGAGCCCTCGTCGGTCTAAAAAAACAGGATCATAGCCTACAATAGTCGATCGGGATCGGGGAACGGGGATCATCTCGACTCTCGAACTCTCGATCGGGGAACGGGGAACCGCAGTCATGTCGGCCGGACGGCGTCGCTACAGGAAACATCTCGTCGCCTTAGATCGATCGGACATGCCTACAATCGGATTCAGGCCGCCGCCGCCGTTGCCTTGCTCGCCTCCTCTTTTAAATTTCAAGCTCGTTATCTCATCAGATTGATCAGTGACCGACTGCAGCCTTTAGGTGCTTAATGACTAGCGAGTCCTTTTCCATTAACTTTGATTCCTACTCCTAATTCCTAATTTTCATTAACTATTGACAGGGATTTTTACTTCGTTAGAGACCGTTCTTACCTCCTTGATTAAGAATCACATTGTAACAGTTCTACCTTAAAGCTATTGAAGTCCTATATGCGTACTACTATGGCATAACAAAGACTCAATGATTTGGCCATAATAGCACTTGAGAGTGAAGTGTTGAAGAAGATTGATTACGAGGATATCATTGAAAATCTTATTTTAAAGAATACTAAAAGAATGAGGATGTTAAATAAATAGCAACTAGGAGTTGGATAGGTATGACTTTTCTATATGTCCAGTTGTTATGTCAGACATTATATTATATACTCCCTCTGTTCCATAATGTAAGACGTTTTTTGACACAAGTGTGGTGTCAAAAAAGGTCTTATAATATGGAATATATTATGAAACGGAAGGAGTATACTATAATTTTTTTCTGTGAGATATATATGCATTATGATTGTTTGTTAGTTCATTCTTTTATGAGATAGGGCCTTTTTTTAGTTTTGCACAGGACCCCGGATTTTGCCGGCACGGCCCTGCTCTAACTCAGACCCAAATAGTACTATATTTCTAACACACGGCAGCATCTGTGTGACCAATTGTCTCCTTAATCCTAACCTCCAAGCGAAATCCTGAGAAGCAGGCGATTGCCTCGGATACCACCATACCGATACGTGAGAGGTAGCTAGGGACATGGCGCGCGCACACGCCCAAAGCGGTTGGGACTGAGAGCATCAGCATCGTATGCTAAAGACGGCTTTCACCCCCCTCGCATGCACGGGGTGTGGGTGCTTTCTGGGAGATTTGGAGATAGCAGCAGTGGCAATAAAGGGCCGGAGCAAGCATGATGTAATAAGCCGCTTTTTCTAGGAGCCAGCAAAGGCGACGGTAGAGCTGACCGACTGACCCCCACACCAGAGCCAGAGGCCCTGCATACCTCGTAATCTAATCCTGCAGCTGCAGCTGCTCTGCAGGGGAGGGTGCCTGCAGAAACCCGGATATCTCCTCGCTTTAGGATTCCTTTTCGGGAATTCGGGCGAGAATGGAAAATCCGCTCTTCTGTCCGTCCTCCCACGGGCATAGGTTGGCTGCGTATCTGCGCGCCAGAGATAAATAAGACCAGATGCGACCGTGATTTTCAAGTCAGTGCTACTCGACGGCTCAGTAAAGAAGAAATGATGAACTCATAACTGTACATTTCATCATTCACTCAATCACCGGGGTAAAGTCCTCTCAGTCGATTTTACAGATAAGCGAGATGGACTGTACGAAGATGCCAAGGGACAGTGGAGAAGAAATGATGAATAGATATCCGAGCAATTCATCATTCGTTCAGTAACCGGGAAAGTCCTTTCAGCTGATTCTACAGATAAGCGAGACGGATCGGACGAAGAGGACAAGGAGAGAAAAGGAAATGGACAAAGTCCACTCCATTTCAATTTTTCTCTCTCTCGTCTCGTCTCCCCACAGGCACACGAACGCAGCGCAAAGCAGGAGCATGAGTTCGGAGGAGAATAAATTCTTCGCTTTGTTCTCCTAGCTCTGCTTTGCTCCTCCTTTCTTCCCCGTCCGAGCAGGCGAGCACCCGAGAGAAGGGCAGCAGCTCCCTCCTCCCGGCGGAAAGCTGGCCTTTGTACCCATCTTTCGTCCCCGAAAGCCTACGCGCCCCGCCTCTCCCATCGCCATGCTAGAGCTCCGCCTGCTTCCCGGAAGCTTCTCCGATCGATATCCAGCCATGCACCGGCCACCACCACCACCACGTACGTACGCCGGCACGCCTCCCGATGCACGCGCCGGGCGAGCGCTAGCCCATCTCCAGCTCCACCACCACCATCATCATCTCCATGATCTCCATGCATGCACGGCTTTGCCGCTTTCTGACAAAATTCCGCGCCCTTTTTGTCGACGGGCACTGAAAGAGAGGAGGGGAGGGAGGAGGGCGGGGCGGGGAGGAAAAGGCACAAAGCCCCGGGTGGGTGGGCGTGCCCGAGCCGAATCTTGGCATTTCTAGGGATTCTGATGAGGCTTTACGGTCTTTTGGCTTGCCGGCGAGGGGAGCGTGTCCTTGACGAGACCGACCCGCCACCACCCTGTGGGGAGGGAGAGGGGGAGAGAAGCTTCGGCGCTGCTTCCTCTGCTCATTGCCGCCGCTATTTATAGCCCACGTACGTACGTGGTCATCACTTGCACAGCCAGCTCAGACTCCTACGCCGCCCACGTACCTCGCCTCAGGTGAAGCTAGCTAGTGAAGTGAGCTTAGGCAAGTCAAGTCCGTGATGGATTTGAAGAGGGTCCTGGACATCGTGGAGGAGGAGGTGGTGGACGGCGACGAGGAGGAGCTCGCCTCCCCGGACGCCAAGCGCCGGCGAACGCTTCTCAAGTGAGTGCATTCTTGGTTCTCTACAGAATGGTGTCAGGCTTTGAGTTTGCTTGGTTCTGACGATGCTTGGTACCTTTTGCTCTGTGCAGTAGCAGCTCGATGCAGGAGGCCATTGGCGCCCAGTACATGCAGAAGCATCTGCCCAAGCTGGAGCCGTTTCTGCGCAGAGTTGTAAGCACATTTCTCTTCATGTTTGTTTACTCTGCAAACCTCGCTTCTTCGGTAGTAATGTGCTGACTCTGTTGCGGATTCAGGTGCAGGAAGAAGTGCACAATGTTCTTATCCGCCACATCGACTCGGCTCACAGGTTAGCGCCTAAATACTACTCCTGTGTTTAGTGATTCAATGTTCTGTGAGCAGTTACATGCTTCATTTACATGCTATCCAATGTTACTACTGAAGCACTACTAGCGACAATAATATGGAGCAGATATAACTCTGAAGATCATTTTCACAGTTGAATTTGCAATTTTAATAAAGTCGTTGCAAACAATATGGACCTGAATATACTACCCGTAATGCTGTTGAAAACCCTTTAAATTGCCAGCATATGGTTGTTACAAACATTAGGCAGTGCAGTAGCGGTAGTTCCTTTTTAAACTTTATAGGGCTGCTAATTCTACTTTGGCCGAAAGTGTTAACTTATATAGGTTCCTTCCTGTTTTTCTGACTAAATTTCTGCTCTGCATTACTCAGGCTTCCGCTTCAGTTAAAGACGAGCAGTAAAAGATACACGCTGCAGTTCCAGGGCAACCTGCCACAGACCCTTTTCACGGGCAACAGGGTGGAAGCAGAGAACAAGCAGCCACTTCGAATTGTTCTCACTGACGCCGTCAACAACCAGCTGATCACCTCAGGCCCCTTGTCCTCCATGAAGGTGGAGCTCCTCGTCCTCGACGGCGACTTCAACGCCGACGAGCGCCTTGAGCACACCGAGAAGGAGTTCAGTGAGAGCATAGTCTTCGAGAGAGAAGGCAAGAGACCGCTGCTGTCCGGTGAGGTGGTCATTGTGCTCGAGAAAGGCGTGGCTTCTGTCCGCGACATCTCATTCACGGACAACTCCAGCTGGATCAGGAGCAGGAAGTTCAGGCTCGGCGCGAGGATGTCTCGCGCCAGCTCCATCGAAGAGAGGGTGCAGGAGGCTGTCAGCAACCCCTTCCTGGTGAAGGATCACCGTGGTGAAGGTTTGTGATTATTAATACAGTACATATTTTAACCAAACGCAATGTTTTTTTTTCCTTGTAAAGTTTTCTAACTGGTTGAACTTTTTATTCTTCAGTTTACAAGAAGCATCACCCTCCTGCGTTGGCTGACGACGTATGGCGTTTGGAGAAGATTGGGAAAGACGGCGTTTTCCACAAGAAGCTCGCTGACTTTGGCATCCACACCGTTCAGGACTTCCTCAGGAACTTGGTGATGGACCAATATGGACTGCGCGGCGTAAGAACCTGGCCTGCCTCTTTCTACAGAGTTTTCTGTATTATAGGTTCACTGCTTCGCACGTACAAACTATATATTCTCATCACGTGTGCCATTTTCAGTTGCTCGGCAGTGGGATGTCGAACAAAATGTGGGAGTCAACCGTGGAGCATGCCCGGGAGTGCGTCCTGGACGACAAGCTCTACTCCTACTGCAGCGGGCACGGGATCATACTGCTCTTCAACTGCATCCATGAAATCATCGGGGTGGTGGTCGGGAGTAACTGCTTCTCCGTGAATGCCCTCACCGCAACACAGAAGGTGGTTAAAACATGTGAAAACACTTCATTTCGAACAGAGACGTCTCTGTCTCGTGAACAGTGCATGTGTGGCTCGTTCGTAAACATAACGGCATCGCGTTGCATGCAGGCGCTGGTGGTGAAGCTGCAGCAAGACGCCTACAAGTTCCCCGGCCGCATCGTGGAATTCAAGGTGCAGTCGCAGAGCGCCGACCAGTCGCCGACAGCGCCGGCGCCGCCGGGTCCAGCGAGCACGCAGATGCCGGGCCTTCCTCCTCAAGGTGGTCAGTCTTCTCCCACCAGGTGTTTGTTGGTTGGTTCCGTCCTAAGGCCGTAGCCCCCCGTCATCTCACTCTTACTTTTGTTTCTTGTGTCTGATCAGGCGAGGCGAACCCACAGCCACAGGACCATGGCCTGCTGCCCCTCCACGATGCCGCCCTGGGCCTGGAGGATGTTCTGCACCAGCACCACCGCCACCACCATAGCGAGCCCTGGATCACTAATGGCTTCGACGCCACGAGGGACCCTTTCGACATGCTGCAGTTCAGTGGCTCGTCTCAGCCGTGCGGGCTGCTGCTCTCCAGCACCGGGGCGAGGTTGTGATCCATTCATGCACTGCCTCGCTAGCTGTGACTAACTGTCTGCTAAGTGCTAACACGTACTCGCATGTCGTTGCTGTTTCGTGGGTTGGGGTGATGCATGCAGAGAAGGCAATAAAAGTAGGTAGCGTGATAGGATTTGTAGCACATGGGGGTCTTGTAAAATGTGATATTACAAAAGCACTAATCTGGATTTTCTCCATGCTAGGAGCCTCCGTCTCCTGTGTGTAAAAGGTGCTTGCTGCTTAGTAGACTTTATTCGGTTGTGTGTCAATTTTTCCCAAGGCAAAGGATGCCCTACTTGTAAGTTGTAACCTTTCTCTGTCCGCAAAGGACAGTGAAATGAATGAACTTGTAAACTTTCTCTGCTGACAGAGTACACTTAAATGAAGTAAGCCTGTAATCTTTCTTGGAAACGACCACAACGGACGTGCCAATACTGCTTTAGCGTACGGCGCCTCGTAGCTTTGCTCTCGTCCACGTGCCCCGGGTAATCCTTACAGTTAAGCTCCCGAGCAGTAGAGGCATAGTAGAGCTCCAAAGTTTTTTCCTCGAAGTGGACCCTACATGTAAGGGTCTTGTAGGGTCATCGGTCCCGCATGACAATATCGGAACCCACATCCCATTAAAGCATTTTTCAAAAAAAATATTAATGTATTTCTTTTGTGAATTTCCAAAAATATTCACAATTTTAAAAACATTCTTGAATTTAAATATTGTTCACAAATTTAAAAATTCTTCATGATTATCAAAAAATATTCATGAATTCTAAAAAATGTTCATGAGTTTTATAATTGGTCATGATTTCTAATAATAGTCACAAATTTAAAAAAAATACATATTTTTAAAAATGTTTGTAAATTTAAAAAATCATGTATTCTAAAATTATGTTCACGGTTATAAAAAATGTATTTTAAAAAATGTTCAAGATTTTGAATTATGTTCCCAAAATTGAAAAACATTCTTGAATTTTGTAAAATAAAAATAAAACAATACAAAATGAACAGGAAAGTAAAACATGGAATAAAAGGTAGACAAAAAAGACCAAAACCTCAAGGACCGTCCTACATGGCCAACCGAATACAACCCGCGGGGGTCCGTGTTTACTCGACCGCTTCCACAGGAAGCACGGAATGTGAATTGACATAATAAGTTTTTTTTGGAGAAAGTAGGCTTAATTTCAAAACCAAAGAACGACGCTGCAAAGCGCATGTTGTCCTCTAGTAGCTATGAAGTATCAAGTCATTAGAGTGACAGTTGGTACAAATAGGGTCATTGCATACGGTTTAAAACCACATGAGCAGTCGGCGCGTGTGGGTGTGGGTGAAAGGGGAGGAGTCATCCACGTGACTGGAGAAAACATGTGTGAATGGGTAGTCTGCCGGACATAAATTTCTTAAATAATGTGTGCGCGATGATTAAACAAATGCACAAGGTCAAAAAATATGCAAACATTTGCGATCAGGGATTTATAGCTTAAATGTGTGTGATTGTTTGGACCATTTCACACGATCACATAAGGAGAAACATTTGTGATTGAGGTCCTATTGGACACGGTTCAGAAAAGGTACATGTGTGTGATTGCTTCAACCCCGCACACGCTTCATCTAAGTCCGTGATGGTTCATTCCATTGTGCACGTTGATCTTCTAGTTTATAACTGAGATTACGTTTAGCATCGGACAAGGTTGATTTAAAGCTCATGTGTGGGACTAGGAGCTATCGCTATCGCACACCATCCAAAATCAGTGTGTGTGTGTGGGGGGGGGGGGGGCTGTTGTAGGGTCCAATCACACTTGTTTCGTTGTTTCATACCATGTGCGATGATTGTGCAAACGCATACGATTTGATTCTCAACAACGTGTTTCTTATCCTACCATACACTCAGTTGTAGAGAACCGTGTGTGATTTAACTAAGCACAGCCAAATAAGATTGTCGAAACTGAAATAGTTCTAAAAAGGAAAATTCGCCAGAATAAGCACAAATATTGCCCACATTATTGTAGGATTGAAAGGCGTCTAGAGGGGTGATGGCTAGACACTACCAAGGCCAGATTAGCAATTTTAATGTTTCGTAACTTTTAGGCAGATTTTGGCGCAAGCTAAATAGCAACAAGTATAGCTTACACATGCACATCTAGAGTATGGGCAATGAAAAATAACAATCAAGCAAATGTACGTAGTTAGGTACTAGAGTTTGAGATTCGAAAACAAGGGTTGATAGGAAATATTTTTGACCCGTGGTTCCAATAGGTGGTGCTATCGTACGTCCACGTTGATAGAGGTTTCAATCTCCAGGATCAATGATCTCAAGGTTCCACGGAGGAATCGAATCCATAAAGGGCTCTACCCACTAAGGGTCCACGAAGAAGCAACCTTGTATATCCCATCATGGCTTACGCCCATGAGGGAATAGCCTCACTTCGGGTAGATCTTCACGAAGTAGGCAATCTCCTTGCCCTCACAAACCTCTTGGTTTCTCCGCACGATTTGAAGACTCCCAAGCACACCTAGTCAAGCTAGAAGGAACCACCCTCTAAAAAAGTAATAGGTGGGTTTGTTGATGATGAACTTCTTGCTCTTGTGCTTCAAAAGATAATCTTCTCAACATTGAAACACTCTTTCACAGATTTTGGCCTTGGGTCAGGAGAGGGTTTGGGTGGAAAGCAATGAGATGACTATAAATCAAGGTTCTATGGCTGGAGTGGAACCTCTTTGATCTCAACAGAAGGATGGGGAGCTCTCTCACTCTCTCTCAGAAATATGGGTATGGAATGTGTATGCTTCCCTCTAGTTGCTCTCTGAGAGTTTGGTGGAGTGGGTGAGCGGTTTTATTCGGGTGAAACCACTCGATGAGACCAATCAGTACAAAAGTTTTGAACTTTAGGCGTTTTCAATCAATGAGGTAGGGTCAAAATGTTCGGTGGCTCCGAGTTGTGATGACCTAAGCACTTTCCATAGTTCAGTGTTACCGATTAAAACCACTCAGAAATTCTGAATGAATTCCAGTTGACAACAGAAGGTTGGTAAGTGCTCTTAGGTGGGATCGAAGTGTCAATTCGGTGGAACCGAAGTTCTAGGGTTTTGCAACGACTAGGTCATGAATGGCTCGGTGAAACCAAGTGTGTCTTTTTCGGTGAGTCTGAGTTTCACTTAGGGTTTGTGACATAGTGGAATGTGAGAATTTGAATTAGGCTTTTGGAGCTTGATCTCTAAGCGCTTAAGTAGTGAGTCCATGATCACAACTTCATCCCCTTTTGATATGGCATACCTATGGACTCAGTGTGATCTTGGATCACTTAAACATAAATTGGAGTCTTGGGGCTTGGCCAACACTTGTTCTTAGTATCTTGAGGGGTCCACATACACTTTCCAAAGTTCTGCATAAGTTAAACTTCCTGGAATATACTCAAGGAAAACATTAGTCCAACAATGTGTATGTTGACATGAATTACCAAACCATCAAGGGAGTGAATGTGCTTTTAACCTCTCCCTTTTTTGTAATTGATGACAACATACATCAAAGCTCTAAATGAAGAAATATTAATTGAAGAACAATATGAAGTTTTGACAAACATGAAATATATAGGAGCTCCCCTAAGATTATGCATATTTAGAAATTTTCTTTTGGAATGCAAATGCTCAATTGAATAGGTATTGAAGACTCTTCTATATCACATGAATCTTCAGTGGAGTGCATCAGAGCAAAGGGACATGAACCCTAGCTAAATACATATATTTACAACAAGAAGGAATCATGACATTAAAGTGAAAGATGAACACACAAAACTGAAATACCAAGCAGAGATTCACGAAGAGATGAACTTGTGAAAATAAGGTTAGAAAACACAAGGATCTCCACTTCTTGAACATGAAAAGTAGTTATACTACCTGTATGAAATTTAATGTTCCCAAAGAATTTGACTGAAACAAATTCAATAGGATCTTAATAAGACCCCCCCCCCTATTCGATTTCTTCTCCCCATGTATCATGAGACTTTTATTGGGAGTAGGTTTATGAGGTAAGAGAAAATCTTGATAAATATCAAATAACAGTTTCAATACCAGTTTCTCCCGATGTGCATATCACTTTGAATAGATAAGTTTTCTCCCTTTAGATATAAGCTTTGATGTGCATATCTCTTTCCCTTTGACATCAATTTCCAAGAAGGGTTAAGTCCTCTTGTTTGTATATATCAAATGGTAAGGATTATAAATTTGCACAAGAAGCGTCATGGTAATTTGGAGAGTTTGTAATAGTCATTGAGTAAAGCCGGGGAAGTATGATTCAATAGAAAACGTTTAGCAGACTTTCTCTTATCTGTGCGGTTCGATGTCTCCAAGCAGAATCAATCGGATTTTCTGATGGCTAGTTAATGACAAGGTACATGCTTCTATATTACCTACTCCCTCTGGGTCATCTATTTTAGAACCGAGGGAGTAGCATTTTTCATCGGTCTAACCGACGTGCCATGGAATAAGCGATTGCATATTTCGGTTTCACTGAGTGAGGTTCATTCGGTATGACCAAGAATTAAGATTGTAGAAGGTTCAAGTCTGATGTCTCTGAAAACTTTCCTTTTGGAGGGACCGATTACACTTAGATGAAGGAGGTGTGGTTTGTACCGTCATTGGTGCCTGGCGCCAAATAGGGTTTGGGACTTCCCTGTTTAGATTACAGTTCTTTATTTGCTCAAAAAGAACAGCTGAAGGAACTAGGTTTGAAAAAAAAACAGCTCAAGGAAGTAAGCCTGTAATCTTTTGCTGACATGGGCATAGCTGGCAGCGGCAGCTCTATAAATTAACATGACGATATTTGGATGCTTCAGCGCTCAAGGCCAGGAACAACACTTCAACAAAAAGGAATAAAGCGATCTACCATATGTCAATATTCATAGTATGCTTTCTGTTATCCTCACCTTGCAGTGCGAACGAGATATCTGCAAATGATTAAACAAATGGACTCTATGACTTTGCCTTCTCTATTTTAAACATGGAGGCCATTGTACCTACCTAACTTGCCTCCTAAATGTCAGAGGATCCAGTCATCAAAACACAGCGGGAAACAATTGTACAGCATTTGGGTTGTGAGATCAATCAATCTCCAGTCAAGAGTTTTATCTTACCTCCAGACAAGTTGCGCCACTGTCTCCCTGCTGATCAGATTTAGTAGTGAAATTACATGACAAGCACAACAAAAACCAAACCAGAATGCAGTAGTAGCTTCGATAAGGATAGCATCAAACATTAGTCAGCTCGGTTCCATACAAGGTACATTTCAAAGCAGCAAGGAGGAGTCTTGCCGTTGCTTCCTGAAACATTTTTAAGCTAGTCATTTCACTTTACAGGCTAAGGTACAGAGAAAAACCTAGTGCTGAATTTCGGGGAGCCATCTTCTCAGAGCAAATGGAAATTTCATCAACGCTCTTGATAGACAACAAGCTTGTTAGCGGACCAATTTGTTCAGTTCAGGCCAGAACACAGTTAGTTTCACCCAAATAATTCTTCAATCCAGTGACAAACAGTTTATTCTCTCCTCTTTTCACATAGAGCAGAAAAACTGAACCAGAATACTAGTTCTCATGGACGAGCACCAGTCAGTGCTATTGGTACTTTCAAGTGCATGCAGTCGAGCAATTAGATCTTTTACCTTCCATTGCATCCTTCTTTTTTCTACAGCCGGAACAAAGATAAGGACAGCTCGATGGTGTTGACGGGGCAGAGCAGTAACCTCCCCCATTATCTGTTATTAAATCTTCGAATGGCACTTGGTCCACTTAACAGATTGCACAGCGAAATGGGGGCAAATTTGCTTTTGACAGGGAATTCCTACCCAACCTGCAAAAGCCAGGGGACAAGATGTTAGTATGCTGTCAAAAGGTTTAAAATGAACACGGTGAAGTAGAATACCAGATGGCATCCCTCAAACAAACAAAATGTAAATCAGCAATATATCTCAACAGCCAAGTGGACAAACTGATAAGAGAAGCATGTAATGACTGAGGCCATTAATTTATTATACAGCAAATCGTATATGGAAGAGCCAAAGTGAGATGCTCCTAGCGGCAGATGCAGTTTGTTCATTCCAGTGCTAACCATTCTTGCAAACCTGATCCTCTACTGACAATGAGAAAAGTAGGATCCGTATTAAGGTGCTGTAGTGGCATCCAAGATAAGAATCCTATCTTTCTAGACCACCTACTAGTCTACAGAAGTACTACTGCAAGATAAATGCAAACTAAGAAAGGTGATATTCTATTACATTACCTATGTTGTGACTGGAAGAAGCACAACAACTCATCAAATGACTATACAAATAGAAGTCATCTTAAAATCCTGGTTGTCCATCTCCAGTCAGAATGTGACGAGCAAAATATTTTTCGTGTATTACTTGGCTCCTTTGACCTTGGTCTACATTCTAATTTTCAACTAGACGGCATATTTAAGTAATGCCTCAAGGACAATGCCACCAAGAGAAATGGACAAGGCCACCACAAAGAACAGAAAACTGTCACCATGAACGTGAATACATATCTGGCAAGTACACCAGCTATATGCACCTAACCAAGAGAGTGGGAAAATAGGTCCAGTAATTCAACAGCACCAAACATAAAGGCATGTCTGGTACCCAGGACATGATACATACGACCAATTCATGGGGAGCTTGTGCAATGTTGCTTTACTGCTTTTCATGAAATATTAAATAGCTACAGATGAGATTGAACAACTGACGCCCAAAAAAAAAGACTACCAGTGCTAATCAAGAAACGTTCAGTTAGGGGGTGGATACAACCACTTGTTCTTCACCATCCCAAAGATGTATTGTATATCATCAAACTAAACCAGGGATAAGGAGATAAAAGTGAAGCAAAAGGAAATTATCCAATGACAAACACAAGATTCACATATGACAAATAAATGCACAACTAAAAACCATGTACTTTACTGATATGCATAGTATATAAAACAATATGAACTGTAAGAGAAAAATAAGAACATGCCTTTCTTCCAACAATGCAGAGCCTTCTTCAAATAATTCCTCCACAAATCCAAATGAAGCAGACTTTTTTTTGTTACCAAGCTTTCCAACAGAGCTATGGGACCTCCTACCAAAAAGAAGAGACCTCAACTTGTTCTGATTTTGCTTTGGAGACGACGGCGGTGGTGTTGAACAATGATCAGATGGGATGATATCAACAACTACACAAGTTGTATCATCTTTCAATCCAGTTGTCTTTAGAGCTTGTTGTACAAGCAAAATTGATCTCACTTAGATGGTCAAGAAAATCAAGCATACCATAGAAAGTATGGATAACTTAACAACTGCAGCGAAATGCATACTGACCTTAACAACAAGCTTTGCAGCCAATTCTGCAGGCAAACCTCTGCACGCCTGCGCTGCAATCTCTGAGGACACTGCATCCCATATTCCATCTGATGCAATTATTAGCCTTCCTCCAGCACTAGAGAGCTATGGCAAACCCAAAACACACATGTCAGTCAAGATACAGTACAATAAGGTACGCTCATGGCATTTGATCAAACTTCCAAAATTCACCTTCACTTGCTTGACATGTGGAATTGGCACGATGAACTCCCCAACATCGGTATCCCCAATTGATCTTGAAAGGCACAGTCCACCTGGCCATCATCGGAGAGGGACAACCTGTAAGAACCAACAAACAGAACGATTTACACCAAAGTTCATATCCAAACATGCAGCTGTATCCCCAAGCTGTTCCCAGTAGAGCGCTACCTGCTGTCCACCGCAGAGGTTCAGCCGGCTGACCTCCCCTCCACTCGCCGTGACACGTTCCCGCTCCTCTACATTCTCCTCTAGCCTGTGGTCAACGGTTAGCAGAGAGACCACACCACCTTGAGTGTCAAGGATGCACCTGGAGTCTCCGACTGACGCCACAGTCACGGTGAATCCATCTATGACGACCAACGTCGCCGTCGTCCCTGACATTTCCCCTGCACCAATTCCCAGAGTTAACAATATCTTAGTGATGAGATTCGCCGGGGAATATAACGGCATTGCAAGGGCCTCTCTCTGAGTCTCACCCTTGCACTGGAAGTCAATGTCTGTCTTGACGAAGCCTGCCACAAGCGCGCGCGGCAGCACCTGCAGCCAGTCCTCGCGGCTGATACCCTGCGGCACGGCGCTCATCACGTCGTCGAGCAAGTGCTCCTTGCTGAACACCGTCGCCGACACGCCATTGTGGCCGTCGAACACCTACAGTCAGCAGATCCGAGAAACAAACACGCCCTCACATGGCCGAACCCGAGAGGGAAAAAACAAAAGGGGGGCTATGAATAAGACAGTGCGCGTACGGCGAAGACGGAAAAGGCCGAGGAAGGGTCGCCGGGGATGCGGAGGCAGTCGGGCTTGACCAGGAAGTAGTCCTCGCCGCGCTTGGCGAAGCCGGAGTGGCCGTACCGCACGAGCGGGCGCTCGGAGCCGCCGCCGCGGAGCTCGCGGCCGATCAGCGTCGCCAGAGGCAGCGCCGGGGGCAGCATCTCCTCATTGGAGGCGCTCTCCATCACAGCCCCCTGCTGCGGTCCTAGCGAAGAAGCGTCTTCCCAAGAACCCGCTCGAATGGCGCCATTTCTTGCGGGGAAAAGCTCTGGTCGGCGGCCCCGGCGGGGAAGGCTCCGAGCTGGATCTGAGACGACGCGACGGGTCCTCGTATTCCGGGGCCGGCGTCGCAATGAGGGCGGCCGCGAGCTGGGGTTTGGGGAATTCGGTGAGGGGAGTAAAGGCAGAAGGGACAGAGGAAGTCCGCCGACTCTAGAGTGACAAGATGGAGAGGAGTGGAATATTATGATTTGGAGACATAGTGGGGGGTTTGGTTTGGTCCAAATTATTCAAGCTAAAAACTTACTAAAATGAAGAGTACTCGCAAGCTTTTAAAATAAATAAAGAGTAGTGGGGTGGCTAGCCCAGTTGGGCTACGTAGGACTAGTGTTGATTAACTAGCTATAGGAGGTCAATGGTGGTTTACAGCTTTAGATTAAGAAGCATGTGTCTCTCTCGATTTGCTCCTGCTTGTCGTCTGACCGTCGAGTGTGTATGTCTTTTCTCTCTGTGGAACCATGTTGCCGGCTAAACTGGATGTCATGTTGACCATTGATGGTTTTGGTGCGAAGTCATGGACCCATGTGCTATTGTTGCAAATCTTCCGATTCTCGCTAAATACACTTCTTCTGTTTTCTGAATAGGGTGCATATACATATTTTGTTGTTCAGGCCATACCTCGCCAAACGGGCCGGCACGGCTCGGCCCGCGATAAACGTGCCTACCACGACACGGCCCGCGACGACACGACTGATAGCCGGGCCGTGTCGTGCCGGCCCACGGGCAGGAGGTCGCAGCTCAGGCACGGCCCAGCTACTAATCGAGTCGGCCCACTAGCACGCCAGACTAGCTAGTTCGTCTGTTATTTGACACATTTGACGTTTTTAGCCTATTTTTACGTGTTGGGCCATATAGAGATGTATAGAGAAAAAAAACGTAATCGGGCCGTGCCGTGCCGGCCCACGTGCTTAGGCTAGCAGCCCAAGCACGACCCAGGGCATGTCGCGTGTCGGGCCCGGCCCGTTTAGCCCGTGTCGTGCCTGGCCTATGGCGGGCCATGCCGGCGTGCTCATGGGTCGGTTAGCCTGACCCACTTGGCTAGCTATAGTTTAGGCATGGTCATCAATCTACTATGAGCATGTTTGGTTGCTTGTATCTTTTTTCTCCTTGCAGATGTATCTCACCTGGGACATTCAAATACTTGTGTTGATGGATTGCATGATATTTGGTTGCGTAAATTTGGCCAGGTCTACTTACTTTGTATGCCATGTGATGATCTTATCATATATACCTTACATACGATCAGAACAATCACACAAATAAAACAGCGTTACAATCATCTCACATGGCCCAAACTGAACAGGAGACTTGCCTGCTTCAACATTGCTTTTCTATTTGAGCACAAACTTGGAATAAGCATATTGTGCCTTCTATCTACTCTTAGACCCTTTGAAGAAGTTGAATGTGTAACGAGGCACTTATTATTGGTTGTTTGTCATGAACTGTAAACCCCTAGAACCTTCTCTCTCTGCACCACATCACTTCACCTAGCATTGACAAAAGAGTAACAATTCAAGCAACAAGCAAAGGAATACACTACACATGGAACAAAAAAAAACTTATGCATGCACCATCATATACCCAAAAGGCAAAACGACTTCATCCTAACTACTATTGTGGCATCTTACCACCACATCCAAAAAGAGGGTGTAACTGAAAGTGCTAGTTATCGACTAGAGGGGGGGTGAATAGGCGATTTTTATGAAAGTCTTCAAAACATGGAAGTTTTGAAGACAAACAATAGAAATGACCCTATTAATATGTAGCGGAAGATAAACTACACTAAGCAAGCCATAGTCAAGTATGCAATTAAGTGAGAGTACGAAGACTAATAGCAGCTAGGTAGTAAGGATCAGGATGGAAGATGGTATGAAGCCAAACAACGATAATAGTCAAACAGTGAAGACAAATAGGTAAAGCAAACAGGCAATGACTTCACGAAGACAAACTCTAAGTAAAGAGAGGAAGAGGATAGAACCAGTCACTTGTTGAGGACACATGATTTGTTGGACCAGTTCCAGTTGCTGTGACAACTGTACGTCTGGTTGGGGAGGCTGAGATTCAACTCAGAAGACCGCGTATTCACCTTATTCCCCTTGAGCTAAGGACACCCAGTCCTCGCCCAATTACCCTGGTAAGTCTTCAAGGTAGACTTCCAAACCTTCACAGACTTCGTTCACCAGCGATCCACAATAACTCTTGGATGCTCAGAACGCGACGCCTAACCGGCTGGAGGATTCACAGTCCTCAAGTGTAACAAGTCTTCAGGTCACTCAGACAGAAAGACTTCAGTGATGCCTAACACTCTTTGGCTCTGGGTGTTTGGGCTTTGTCCTCGCAAGGATTTCTCTCTCCCAAAAGCTTCGGAGGTGGGTTGCTCTCAAACGACAAAAGCCGTGTACTAACTCTAAGCAGCCACCAATTTATGGTGTAGGGGGTGGGCTATTTATAGCCACTAGGCAACCCGACCTGATATGTCCGAAATGACCCTGGGTCACTAAGGAACTGACACGTGTTCCAACGGTCGGATTTTAAATACACACGACAACTTTACTTGGGCTACAAGCAAAGCTGACTCATCCAGCTCTGGATAAGATTTGCTCTTATTGTCTTCGCTCGAAGACATATGATTTGGGTTGAGCATCACTTCAGTCACTCTGGCTTTGTTCACTTGGACCCCACTTAACAATACGGTGGCTCCTATGACTCAACAAAGAAGAAAAGGAAACAACAAAACATCTAAGTCTTCGCGCTCCATAGTCTTCACTCAATGTCTTCTCATGTCATAGTCTTCAACGTGAATATCTTCATATACCACCTCTGTCTTCAATGTCTTCATACATTTTTAGGGGTCATCTCCGGTAGGTAAACCGAATCAATGAGGGACTACTACCTGTGTTATCCTGCAATTATCACAAACACATTAGTCCCTCAACCAGGTGTGTTGTCAATACTCTAAAACCAACTAGGGGTGGCACTAGATGCACTTACAATATCCCCCTTTTTGGTGATTGATGACAAACTGGTTGAAGTTTTCAACGGGGATAAAAGTATGTGAAATGTAAAGGATTTAGGTATTGTCTTCATAAGTGGCAAAGGCTCCCCCTGAAGATGTGCATATAAGTAATTTGCTTTTGGAATGCAAATGCACATGGCAGGTTGTACTTGTGGAGAACCTCTTCAACTTATGACGACAATTCATCATGCATGTTATGATATTACGAAGATAATGACATGCATAATGAAAAATTGACGTCTGCAGAATGACCTAAGTGCGGAAGTTATCATCGCACATGCAGAATTTATCATCATCGCAGAATAGCAAATAAGTAGCAGACGACCATCGAGCTTAAGTGTTACAACTCAAAGAACCAAATGTATCAAAAAGCGAGAGTTGTAAACACTAGGCAAAATATAAAGCAACCGCCCATATGGACCCGCTTGAAGACTATCAAACTCATATGCTTCTCCCCCTTTTGTCAATAAGGACCAAAAAGGTTTGAAGACATAGAGCATCTACTCGTTTCCAGAAGGAGTGGGTGAAGTAGCAGGGTCGTTGGTGTTGTTTGGCGAAGCAGACGAACTTGGTGCAGTGCCGATTCGTGCTGAAGTCGGGGGCGTTGAAGTAGCATCATCTTCATCATCGATCACTCTGGCATTCACCGTTGCAGCAGAGGAAGAATAGTCAGAGTCTTCAAGGGATGGAGTTCGACGTAGGACAACATTCCGTGGAGGAGTGGAGTCAAACTTGAATCTTTCAGTGAAGCCATCGTCTTGAAGATCTGCTTCAGCACTGAGCAGTGTCAAACTCTTCCATGATCGCCGACAGGTCTCGTGAGTGACAAAAGCATTCTTGATGGCAAGATTGCGAATGCGATTGACGTCCACCAAGAGACTTTGCATCTGTCTCTTGAGCCAGAAGTGATGCTTGTCTTGTTTCTGATGCAGTGCCACAAGAAGTTCTCGGTCATTCAGAACACGAGAGCGCTTGCGAGGCCTTTGGGCAATGGTGGTCTTAGTAGCTTCAGTCTGTGCACGGTGAGGCAAGCGAGTATTTCCAGCCAATGGATAGACACGAGCGACTGCTGGAACCCCTTCAATGTTTTGCGAGAAGTTTTGGTAGTCAGCATTCTGAAGACTAAGAGGTTCCTTGGCAGGCTCTGGATATATGGCTTCAACAAACAGATCAACCTTTGGCAAAAAGATGATATGGTTGCGTGTAGAGGGCTGAAAGTTGAAGGTAGAGTGGAGCTTGATTAGACGCATGATCCAGGGAGCATAGAACTTCAGACCAAAAATGTCAGATCCTGATGCAGCAAGTTGACGGATAAAGAAGTCTTATGTATTGAAGCATTTTCCATGGAGAATATGAAAGACCAAGGTCTTCATTGCACCTTCCAGCTTAGCATGTGGAGAATGTCCTTTGATGGGCCAAAGAGTTCGCCGTAGGATGTGATAGATGGTACGTGGCAGATACTCAAGGTCTTCAACAAAGAACTCCTTAGGATATTCTGCATCTGGAGGCAAAGGCTTCATCATGCTGAGCATCTGGCTCATGTCGGGTCCAGGCTTGTGAAAAATGCTCTCCAAGGCAGCACTGTGAAGTTGACAACCGGGTTCATATAGGTCACCTAGAGTGGGCAAGCCAGCAAGCTCAATGACATCAAGAGTTTTGGCTTCATGATGGACATTTCCTGTCATCCACTCAAGGACCCATGTCTTCGGATCCCTGTTGTAGCCACGAATATGAAGGGTGGCATAGAATTGGAGTAGTAGTTCTTCATTCCAGTGCTCCTTGTTAGTGACGAACTGCAATAAGCCAGACTCTCTGAAACAATCCAACGCTTCTTCCAAACAGGGCAGACCAGTGATGGCTTCTGTGTCAAGACGCATATGTGGGAATATGCGACCTTGATTTTATAAAATGCATGAGTAGTAGCTTCGCTGCTGATAGCTCCAGAACCGATTAGATGAGATTCTTGCCTTAGTGTAGGGGTTCTTGACGCTGTCAAAGAAGGTGTTGTGCGCTTTGAAGCCATTGACATTGAAGGACCCTGGTGAAGTGGCTGTCCCTGGAAATCTGGGCAGTCTTGGCGTTGGCTTCTGAACCTGAGGCATGTGCTCGACATGGTAGTCAAATTGAGGACCAACAACATGCGGGGGAACCAGAAGAGGCCATTTGACAGTGATAAGCTGCCCATAATTGTATGCTTGCTCGATAGTATGAGGCCTTGGAGGCGGAACAGGAGCAGTGGCATTGACTTCAGGCTGCAGATTGGCGGTAGGTGCAGCATCAGCTTCAGGTGCAGTCACTTCAGGCACCATATTGACTTCAGGCGCATTGACTTCTGGCGCCACATTTACTTCAGGCGCCTCATTAGCTTCAGGCACCACATTAGCCTCAACCATGACAACGTCATTGGCTTCAGTGTCGGAGTTGGTGGTCGCCTCAGTCTGTGTAACCTCCATTTGTATAACTGGAGGGTCGGTCATGTTCTCCGTGAGAACAACTTCTTGTTGGACAGGGGGTGTTGCAACATGTTCTTCATCCACTCTTGGTTCTTGTGTTCCATTGGCTGATGCAGCCGGAATATCTTCAGCCGTTTTGGCTTCAGATTCAGAGACTTGTGGCCTTGGTCCTTTGCGAAGCCTGGTAACGCTGGCGACGCCTGTGGAGATGGAGTTGGCTGGGCCTCAAAGTCATCGTCATCTTGCACTGGTGAGGTGACTTGTGGTTGGGGAGTACTTAGGGTGTCTTGTTGTTGTGGGTGATCATCCCACGATGCATCCTGTGCAATTGGCGTTAGAGGACGACCAATGCTGATTAGTTCGCTGTTCGTGAGAACAGGCGATGATACCACGTTGTGCTCGATCTGAGGAAGGACTTCATCATCTCCAACATTGTCGTGGGGACCAATGTCTTCAGCAGTGGTGGGGTCAACTACTGGAATATCTTCAGCTTCAGGCGCCTCTGTTGAAGCAGGCTCATCCGTCGTTCTTGATGTGCAGACTCTGGACGAGCAACTGAGATTGGCTCGACAACAAGGGGCTCTGTGGGAGCAGCCCGGTCCTTCTTGGACTTGCGCTTCTTGGTGGGTGGAGCTTCATCTGAGACATTCTTGATCTTGCACTTCCTGGCCTTGGCTTCAGCTGCCCTTGTCTTCTGAAGCTCTGAAGCCACTGTGGGGACCTTAGGCTTCACGCCTGTCATGCTGGCAGGGAAGAAAATGCGAGGTTCTTCCCGCCTAGATGGTTCAGTTTGGTCCACAGATGGCTTCTTTTTCTTGGCAACCATCCTGGGGTCGATGCCTGGATGCCCAAGAGCCTTGCGCTTTTCAGCTTCATTGTAAGCTTGCACGCACTTGGCAGCTAGACTCTTCATGCGCTCACGAGAACCTTTAGCTTCTTCACATTTCTTGACAAAAGCTTCCTTGAGCTCGTGCAGCATAACTTTGAAGTTCTTGACATCTTGCACACTGAGCTTTGCCATGTGCTTCTTGAACTGAGCTTTCTCATAGTCAATCTTGTGCTTCAGTTCAATGATGCGCTGAGCTAGAGCTAGCTCAGAAGCAATGGCGCCATTGAAAGAGACGCTGAGGCCAATTGGAAGTTGCAGATCTTCGAAGCTGAGATTGGGGGTGTCAAACCACTCATCAATGAAGTTGTTGATGACTGCCACATCAAAGAGAGGCAAATCATTGAAGATTTCTGCTTCTTCCTTGCTCTTTATCAGTTGCTCAAGAGCGTCATCTGCAAGATCTTCATCACTTGACAGATCAATGGGTTCGTCTCGCAGAATGGCAGCAGGGGTCAATGCCTGACCAGTACTCTTCACGTTTTTCCACTTCATCTCCGTCTTCTTGGAGATACGTGATAGATCTTCAGACTGCACACTATCTTCAGGATGGGCAGTAGCCAGAGGCTTCAAGTGCGAAGCTTTCGGTGACGCAGTTGGCTTTGATGCCTTAGCCTTCTTCTGCTTCTGGGGCTTTGGAGCAGGTGGTGCTTCATCTATGTCAGCATCTTCAGGAGCGTCCCCAACAGGAGCTCCTTGGACAGCAATGTAGGTGAGAAGACCTTGAAGATCATAGAAGGGGCCAAGCTCGTTTTGATCAGCTTCATGAGTGGCATCCTCCCTTGGAGCAGATGGGCCAGGGTTGAATTTTAGACCCAGTGACTTCTTGTTCTCCTTTGCTGAAGCCTTAGCAAATTGATAGTTGCGTTTGAAAAGGTTGTCATCACGACACCACAAGAGAGAAGTGGGGTCGGCGTTGGCAGGTTGTGGTCCTGTGACCATGCACGGGTAGAACCCTTGTGCAATAGCTTCAGCTTTGTTCTTGGGTTGAAGACCTCTGTAAGTTATATCTCCCCAAGGACACTTTATCGCATTCTTCTCAGCGTATTCCTTGGTTACGAAGTGGTACTTGAACCATTCTTCAGCCCAATATCTTCAAATCCATTGGATTCGGGTTTTCCTTTCATTGTACGTTTCCTCTGGATCAGTTTTGTACTGGACTGCCAGATCTGGTGGCAAATCTTTTGAAGTGTCTCCACGGCGCTGCCTGCCACCCTTCCTTGTTGATTTTTATGTAGCCATGAACTTCAAACTGAATGGCTTCAACACGGTCAAAGGTGTCGGCGTTCTGGGAACGGGGGTCCCCAGACTTGCCTGCCTGCGGCCTGCGGCGTGGCTCGAGTGGGGGCCCAACGTGGCCCATCTTCATCAGCACAAGGCTCAAGACCCTCGCGAGGGGCCAAGCCTCGCGAGGCGGATGACACGACGCCTCCTCAAGCACGGCCTCCTCAGGCTGGCTCGTAAGGAGGCGGAGAGATCAAGGCGGGTACCTCACGAGGTGCCCATGACGCAAGCCATGACGACCAAGGTGCCAGGCGGGCGCCAGCCCGCGCAGTGTCCTCCCTTTCCTCTTTGGTGCAAAGGGGGCAAGCGCAGGCGAGAGGATCAAGCAAAGGCACCCATTTCGGTGCAACGAGACCAAGACCAGCTCCCGACAAGGAGGAAGTCACTGTGGAGCCCAAGCCGGCGTCATCACCAGAGCCTTTGGCAGGCGAAGACCAACTTTAGTCAGGATAAGTGTACCAGATGTTCCCCTTCAAATTGGCCAATTGTTGGCGCCCTTCCCGCTCAATATTTGGGAAGAGGCCCAGGGCCTTTGCCTATAAATAGGACTAGCCACCCCCAGGGTAGAGGCATCTGATTGAGTATCTAGAGCAAGTAGAGAGAGAGGGAAAGAGAAGGGCGATTGAACTCTCCCTAGCAGTTCATCCCCTAACCAAGAACAGGCCCTCGCAAGGCCGTTCACTTGTACCGATTCTTCCTCATCAGCCCAAGAGGCAATCCACCCACCACACTGGAGTAGGGTATTACACCACAATGGTGGCCCGAACCAGTATAAACCCTGTGTCTCATGTGTTGTTCCTGCAGTAGTTTAGATCCTTATGAGACGGAGAGGTAGAGGGTTCGATCTTCGCGCGCACCCCAGAGTTCGAACCTTAAGGGTCTGCCGGAACCCCGAAATCTGACATTTGGCGCGCCAGGTAGGGGTGTGCCGGAATCTGCCTTCCCATCGCTCCGTCTCCTGTTGCGTCGTCGTCATCATGTCCGGCGACCAGGCGGGCAACCAAGGCCCATGGGCGGCATGGCCCATCTGCGCGGAGCCCCCCGCTCCGGGCGACCCCACGCCACAGGCAGCTCGCGGTCCGCAGGGCGCTGCGGGCCGCGGGTGACGCGGGCAAGCTTCTGCGACCCTCACGCCACGACAGGCGCGGTCGGCAGCGAGGGCCTCCAACCACGCCGCAGCTATGACACCGTACACCCGCCGAGAATAGGCGAACTCAAGGGCCGCGCTCACGGTAGCACGGGAGCTGCTGCAGTGCAGGCTATTGGAGGGCGGCCGCGACGTGCTGCTGGAGCGGGTCGCCGAGCTCCTGGGCTTCGCCGCTTCGGGGGCTCACCCCTTCTGCGTCCAGCTTCCGCCTCAAGCTCAGGGAGGCACACGAGGGGGCCCCGCGCACCCGCGCGGGCCTCAAGACTACCCCAGCACCGGCGAATCCGCCGGCACCAGACTGGCGGAGGCGCTACCCCCGCCCCCGGCGCGCGAAGGAGAGTGGCTCAGTGCGGCCCACGGCGCCAGCGGCCAACCGCGCTACCACCCCGCGGTGGGCATGACAAGCAACGCCGCATGGCGCATGGAGCACTACAACGCAACATTCGGGGTGGCGGCGCCAGAGGAGTACGTGCCCCACATGATGGACCAAGGACACGCTCACGAGGGCGAACATGGCTCACTCTTCAGCCCTAGCTGGGAGGACGAGACGCCAGAGGCCGAGCCCCTCCAGGAACCCCGAGACGGCTCCGTCGGTCACACTGGAGGCAACGACTATCGGGTACCATTAATTCCTCAAGAGCAGGCATACGCTAATCATGGGTCACATGAGATGCAGGTCACCGCGACAAGGAGCTGCCCCGCCCCTGCGGTCTCCTACCCCTCGGGAGGAGGACGCAGGGGGCTGCAGGAAAGGGGCAGAGATCCTACCTCACCACCGCGGCGTTCGGAGCAAGGCGTTCTTAGAAGATAGGCCCTCCGCTGCGGAGGCGCCCGAGGGCCTGCCCCTGGCGGAGGACCCGTGGTCGTCGGGGGAACCGCTGGCGACCGCTCTACCCCACCGGCGGCGTCCTCGTTTTCGGTCGTCGTTGGTGGCACTAGAGTGTGGCGCAAGGCGGGGCCCTCGTCAGGCGATACGAAGCAAGGCCGGTTCCTGTGAAGAAGGCCTAGTGCCTGTGAAGCTCGCCGCCCCGTGACACTCTCACGTAATAATGAGTGGGGCTGTACACGCCCCGGAGTCTCAGGGGTGCCGGCCTCAGGCCCTGGGGCTCCCTCCCACGCCCAGTGGACAGCACTTAGCTCCGCGCTGGTGAGAAGACGTCGAAGACTAGATTAGGTGCCGGACGCGGCCTTTTTGTTTGCTTTCATTGCCTTCTTCCTTTGGTTGTAAACTTTTTCCCCCGCTGGATTTAAGTTGAATTTGAATTTGAGCTTTGCGTGCGTTCGGGGAAGGGGTGCTTGGTTTTGTTTGAATCGCTTCCCGCGTTCTGGTCACCATTTCACCACAGCTGCCTCCCCTTGCGAGCCCCTCGCGAGCCGGGCCAGGCTTAGCTCGAGCACAACCCAGACTGCCGCTGTCGCTCCCTCGTGAGGTGACCTTTGGTGCCTGTGAAGACATCTCTCTCGGGAGAAGGCCCAGAGCCTGTGAAGAAGGCGAACGCCTGTGAAGACATCCCTCTCGGGAGAAGGCCCAGAGCCTGTGAAGAAGGCGAACGCCTGTGAAGACATCCCTCTCAGGAGAAGGCCCATAGCCTGTGAAGAAGGCGAACGCCTGTGAAGACATCCCTCTCGGGAGAAGGCCCAGAGCCTGTGAAGAAGGCGAACGCCTGTGAAGACATCCCTCTCGGGAGAAGGTCCAGAGCCTGTGAAGAAGGCAAATGCCTGTGAAGACGTCTCGCTCGAGGAAAAGGCCTGGAGCCTGTGAAGAGGGCGAACGCCTGTGAAGACGTCTCGCTCGAGAAAGGGCCCGGAGCCTGCGAAGACGGCCCAAGCCTGCGGGGTTTCCTGTCGGCAACGACCCCACCTCCCGAGGTTTCAACTACCCAGCGCCCGGGACCTGACGCCCTCCAGAAGGCAGCTCCGGAGCCAGCAAGGAACAAGGGCGAACTAGCCTACCGTTGGACGCGCGTACGATTTAATCACTGCAGATACATTAGATACAAGTTCATACATGAGGGGCTTCCCCTCCCAAAATGCTCTCACAATCGTCGGGCCAAACGCCTGAGTTCTATCTATGCAGGGTAAAAAGACGAGGATAGTACATGGTCAATCTGACAAATCCCCCAATGCATCCTCGGAGGCGCCTCCCGAGCTGTCGCTGGCGTCGCTGAACTCACCTTCGTTGTCTGCACCCCCATCAGCGGCATTGGGGTCTTCCACCACGCCACCTTCGTCGGCGCCCACGACCATGCCATCGTCATCCGAAGTGAAGGCCCGGACGAGAGCATCTACGTTGCTCTCCACCCATTCAGCCAGGTCGCCTCGAACAGCTTGGGGAACTGGGGCGATGGCGGCGTCGAAGTCGAAATGGGGATCCATGTTTCGAAGATGGCTGAAGACACGGGAGAAGGCGCGCCCGAGCAGGGCGCGGCTCCTCTCCTCCACCAACATATCGGCTTTGGCCGACCGTGCCTCCAGCTGTGTCACCACGGTGGTGAAGAACTGCAGGTTACCAGCGTAGTTGATCGTGTGCGGCTCGCCCACGGCAGCCTCACAGATATTGCCCAGGGCAATGTTGGCCCTCTCCCGGAGCTTGGTGAGCATGGGGCCATGCTCGTGCTCCAGGACTTGCCGCTGGCGTATCTCGTCGGCATTCTGACGCTCGACGGCCACGGCCTCTTCCACACGCTGGCGAAGGCGGAGCACCTCGGCCTAAGAGGAGGCCAGCTCTTTCTGCGCTGCCTCAAGGGCAACCCGGGAGGCGTCCGCTCGTCACATCGCCTTATCCCGTTGGGCCCTCAAGGCGGCGGTTCTACCTTCAGCTTCGACTCGGATCATCCCCAGCTTCCCCTCGAACTCGCGCTCGAGGCCTTGGCGTGCTGTCGCCACCCGACGGCAGACCTCCTCCAGGACACGCGTTTCCCGCGCGGCGACATCGTTCTCCGCCTGCGTCACCAGGCGCTCCCTCGTCTCCAGCTGCTCGAGCTCGCGAGCGCGTTCGGTGGCCTCCAGTACCAACGCTTCCTCGCGCTTCTGAAGCTTAGCCGGGTCGCGAGAAGCCACCTCCATCGATGCAAGGGCTGCCTCGCGCAGCTCCGCTTGCTCCTCCAACGAGTGACACCAGGCCAAGAGCTCCCGAGCCTGTTCTTCTGCTGCTCCTGGCCGTCGGTCTACTCCTCGGGCCTCCTCAACGGCCTGAGACCGAGCCGCCAGAGAAGCCTCCAGCGACGCCTTCGCCTCTTTGTCGTCAAGGACGCGCTGACGACGCGCGAGGGCAGCGGCTGCCTCCGGCTCACGCCGCTCGGCGGCCAGGCGCAAGCCCTCAGCTTCCAGGTGCGCGTCTTCCTCAGCGAGCTCCTGCCCAAGCAGGTCTACGGCGCCACTCGCCCTCCGAAGGAATTCGTGACGACGGGCACAGCGCTCCCGAGCATGCTCAAGCACGTTTGCCGCGCCATCATCCGCCTCAAGCAGGCGTCGAGGACCTCGGATCATCGCTCCGGCCCCGGGCAGGGGGCTGGGCGCTGGCGCCTTCACGACGGCCGGCCGTGCCGCATCAGAAGCCCGACCTGAGTCCAACCTGACCTCGGGAGAAGGGCCCCTGAGGTGCCTGAGCCGGTCGCAGTTCGCGACCAGACGGGAAGCCCACGGCAGGCTGCCTATGTCGAGGGAAAGCCCGCGGAAGGAGATCGCGGGGGCGGGAGAGTCGCCGCGCGCTACGCGGCGGTCAGCGCCGTCACCTGCCCAAACCACAAGGGCAGTGCTGCTTGAGACACCCAGGGGTGGCGGAGGAGACGGAGTCAAGGAGGGCGTCGGCCCGACGGCTTCATCGAGCTCAGTAGGCAGAGGCCTGCAGAGCAAGGATCAGCGGATGCGGCAAGCAGGATAAGGAACAGAAAAGGAGAAGACTTACTCGTCAACGGCAAAGTACTTCCGGCGCTTCAGCAAGCGGCAGGGGAAGTCGTCGCCCAAGGCCTCCCTTTTTCTCCGGAGGGCCTCAAAGTCCACACGGAAACGGCCCAGGAGAGGTGCACAGGAATCAGCCTGCGAAGAGGACGGGGCGCCAAGGCCACTTGCGTCGAGGGCGCATGCCTGGTACGCACGGGCAGTTGCCTCGTCGGAGATCCCGGCCGGGGGCTCAGGAGCCTCGGCCTCAAGCACTGGAGGCGGCAGCGCCTCACCCGTGGCCTCGGGAGCACGGACCTCATGAGCTGCCCCATCAAGAGCATCGCCAGGTGCGGTCACATCGTCCGCGGTTCCCTCGACCCCCGCTGAATCTTGCCTCCCTGCGCCACCACTCGAGGAGGATTCACCCAGGCCAACCGGAAGGGAAATCACCACCACAGGGTTCTCGCGAGGCCCCTGGAGGTCGACAGGGCATAGCCCCCACTCGTCGAAAGGGGGCATCTGCCTCACGAAGTCATCCCTGTTGTGGCAGAGGTACAGCAAGGCTCCCCCCTGCCGGACGCCCCCGGGGTTGGGATCGCCTGTCAGGATAAAGAGCACCTTCCTCAGCACCTCGGGCGTCAGGTCTTCTCCCTGAAGCCTTATACGGTCACCATGCCCGCTGAAGGCCCACATTCGATGAGAATGGCGTTGGAGAGGGGCAATGCGGCGCAATAGGAACTCCTTCACCACTTTGGGCGCCGTTATGCCAAGCTTCTTCAGGGACATGAAGCGGTGCCAGACGAAGGCGAGCCGGGGGCTTACAAGCGTCTCCTGCCCCCAGCCCGAATTAGGCACAGCAGGCGATGTCGGCTTCACGAGCCGGGGGCTGGGCACCCCGACATCAATGAACAACCACCGCTCGCGGAACTCGGCTGAAGGCAGAGGGAGGTTGAAGTCGATACCAGAGGCTGCGGTCTTGGGCGAAGCTACGAAGCTCACGCATGCCGAGCATTGCGTGGGGTCGGCGAAATGCAAGGAGAAGAAGTGGCGCAGCAGGGCAACAGAAGGAGGGATGCCCACCATCGCCTCACAAACAAATGCGAAGACTGAAAGAAGAGCAATGGACTCAGGACCAATATGCATCATGTGAATCTGAAATGATCAAGAACGGCGTTGAAGAAATCGGAGAAGGGAGGCACCAGACCCGCCCACAAGGCGTCGGCAAAGTAATGGACCTCGGTGATTATCCTATCAGTGGGGAGGTGACACGTAGGCCACACCATCGTCCTCCCACACTCGTTGAAGGCGGTGGCCAGAGCCGGATTGAGCTTGCCCAGGCACTCCAGGTTGAGTATGATTGAGCGGCCGACAGCAGGCGCCACCGGCGGCAGCGGGCAAGATGGAGCCGCAGGCTTCTTCCCCTTCTCTTTCCTTGGAGCCATGGCGGCGGGCGGAAGAGAGGAGATGCGGGATGGGATTGGAAGCGAGGGTCAGAGTTCGGAGGGAGGAAGAGCAGGAGACGGTCAAGCAAAAGGGAAAAGGGCGGCTGTGTACAACTGCGGGGCAACCTAGCGCGGTGCAGAATAAGGGAGCGTGGGTAAACAGTGCCGCCCACGTCCAATCAACCGCCACGCCGCGCCCAAGGCCGCAGGCTGTTAGGGCCCGCGGAGCTTCGCCCTTGCCCTTTCGCGTCTCGGCACGGCCAAGTCCATGCGCGCCTTGGGCCCGGGGGCTACTGTCGGCGTTCTGGGAACGGTGGTCCCCAGACTTGCCTGCCTGCGGCCTGCGGCGTGGCTCGAGTGGGGGCCCAACGTGGCCCATCTTCATCAGCACAAGGCTCAAGACCCTCGCGAGGGGCCAAGCCTCGCGAGGCGGACGACACGACGCCTCCTCAAGCACGGCCTCCTCAGGCTGGCTCGCGAGGAGGCGGAGAGATCAAGGCGGGTACCTCACGAGGTGCCCATGACGCAAGCCATGACGACCAAGGGTGCCAGGCGGGCGCCAGCCTGCGCAGTGTCCTCCCTTTCCTCTTTGGTGCAAAGGGGGCAAGCGCAGGCGAGAGGATCAAGCAAAGGCACCCATTTCGGTGCAACGAGACCAAGACCAGCTCCGCGACAAGGAGGAAGTCACTGTGGAGCCCAAGCCGGCGTCATCACCAGAGCCTTTGGCAGGCGAAGACCAACTTTAGTCAGGATAAGTGTACCAGATGTTCCCCTTCAAATTGGCCAATTGTTGGCGCCCTTCCCGCTCAATATTTGGGAAGAGGCCCAGGGCCTTTGCCTATAAATAGGACTAGCCACCCCCAAGGTAGAGGCATCTGATTGAGTATCTAGAGCAAGTAGAGAGAGAGGGAAAGAGAAGGGCGATTGAACTCTCCCTAGCAGTTCATCCCCTAACCAAGAACAGGCCCTCGCGAGGCCGTTCACTTGTACCGATTCTTCCTCATCAGCCCAAGAGGCAATGCACCCACCACACTGGAGTAGGGTATTACACCACAATGGTGGCCCGAACCAGTATAAACCCTGTGTCTCATGTGTTGTTCCTGCAGTAGTTTAGATCCTTACGAGACGGAGAGGTAGAGGGTTCGATCTTCGCGCGCACCCCAGAGTTCAAACATTAAGGGTCTGTCGGAACCCCGGAATCCGACAAAAGGCTTCCGTCTGCTGGTCAGACAAGAGATAGCTTCGGGAGAATTGATGTGATGCTGTAAGAATTCTGCAAATGAATGCAGACTATGAGAACCAAGAGATTCTCCCACGGACATGTACCTGTGACAACATTAGAGATGCGAGGGAAGGGGAAGAGGTCATATGCATTCTCAGAAGATTTGGAAGATAAATCGGTTTAGAAGACATTGACCTCATAGCACGAAGACATTCACTTATATGTTGAGAGTTGGTTCCAGATTTGTACGAATCCAAGAATAAGTACAAGTGAGGAATCTAACTGGATGTGAAGCTTAAGTGAATATACTAGGCATTATATGAGATGCAGACAGGATAGATCTAACATTGTCTAGGCAGAAACCACTTTTGGTAAACAGGATGTATCTTTAGGATCAAAAAGAGGGTTTTATTTACCACACGAAGAACTGCTAGACGGAGAAGAAGTGGAGGCCGAGCAGTTCGATCTTCCGTGCCCTAACTTGGTGACGGAAGACACCTACGGCGACGGCGGAGAAGACGATGTCCGCGGCCGGTGTGAAGACGACGTCGGAGAAGTTGCGGCAGCTAAGCGCTTCGTCGCCGTCGTCGTCGAGGGCTAGCGTTAGCGCTAGGGTTTGACGAGGTGGAGAGGTGAAAGAAGGATTTTTGACCGTGAGGGGACAAGTATTTATAAGGAAAGGGACGGCACAGCGCAATTACGCAGGTGCCCCTGGCAGTTCACATTTGAGGGACACATGGCGTACATGCAACACATTTGGGGTTGTCCCACGTTCCCAAGCCCGCCAGGATTGTCGGATGGTCGTTCCGGCTTCTCCAGATTTCAGGAAATAAGAATAGAGCATTTAAACCAGATTTAATGTTTGTCTCTGTATCTTCAGCTGACAAGGGCGCAGAGAAGACATTCGGCAGTTTCAATAGAATGCATATGATTTAGACAGATAGAGTTTGAGATAGAAAGCATAGATAGATTAGGGTCCGATCACATTCACTTAGTTCAAAAGATTCAACAGGGAAGACATAGCTATAAGTGAATGCTGTAGAGGATAGAACACTAATATGTATATATATATATATATATATATATATATATATATATATATATATATATATATATCAGAAAACAACACGGTGAAGATAATCATGAATACAAGTTGAAATTGAAGACAAACCAAATGCGAAGACATAACAAAAGTAACGCCTTGAGAAAAACACTTCAAATAGAAGAATTTGGTGGTGGCGTTACCCACCGTATAGGAAGTATTAGACCCAGACACTGTCGGTGTTCTGGGAACGGGGGTCCCCAGACTTGCCTGCCTGCGGCCTACGACGTGGCTCAAAGGAGGCCCGGCACGGCCCATCTTCATCAACCCAAGACCCAAGACCCTCGCGAGGGGCCAAGCCTCGCGGGGCGGACGATGCAGAGCTTCCTCGGGCGCGGCCTCGTTAGGCTGGCTCAGAGGAGGCAGAGAGATCAAGGCGGGGTACCTCACGAGGTGCCCATGACGTAAGCCATGACGACCACGGGCGCCTCGCGGGCGCCAGCCCGCGCAGTGTCCTCCTTTCCTCTTTGGTGCAAAGGGGGCAAGCGCAGGCGAGAGGATCAAGCAAAGGCATCCATTTCGGTGCAACGAGACCAAGACCAGCTCCGCGACAAGGAGGAAGTCATTGTGGAGCCCAAGCCAGCGTCATCACCAGAGCCTTTGGCAGGCGAGGACCAACTTTAGTCAGGATAAGTGTACCAGATGTTCCCCTTCAAAATGGCCAACTGTTGGCGCCCTTCCCGCTCAATATTTGGGAAGAGGCCCAGGGCCTTTGCCTATAAATAGGACTAGCCTCCCCCAGGTTAGAGGCAATCAGGACAGACGGGGGTCAAGAACTAGCGAGCTAGGATCCAGAGAGAAAGAAGGGCGACTGAACTCCTCCTAGCAGTTCATCCTCCCAGCCAAGAGCAGGCCCTCGCGAGGCTGTTCTACCTTGTACTGTTCATCATCATCAGCCCAAGAGGCAATCCACCCACGACAAACTAGAGTAGGGTATTACACCACAACGATGGCCCGAACTAGTATAAACCCTACGTCTCTCGTGTTGTTCTTTCAGTAGTTTAGATCTTTCCGAGACGGAGAGGTAGAGAGCGTAATCTCCACGCGCACCCCAGAGTTCGAACCTTAGGGTCTGCCGGAACCCGAAATCCGACATTTGGCGCGCTAGGTAGGGGTGCGCCGGAATTTGTTTTCCACCGCTCCGCTCTCCTCCAACCGTCGCGTCCATGTCCGACGCTCGCCGGGCCCGTGCCGAGCGCCGGGCCGCCATCACTTCCCGTGTTGCCCAGATGGCTCCCGTCGGCGGGCGTCCTCGTCGCTCCCCGTCGCCCGCCGTCAACGCCGCCCCCGACCCAGCGGGGAACGGGCGGCAAGCGTCATCTCAGCATCCGTCAGTGCAGCGAGATGGCCGCGCCGCTACACCAACGCCCCCGGTCATCGCGGCCCTCTTGGGCGGCTCGTAGGCGCCGCCCACAAGTCGCCACGTCAAGCCGTTTGTCCGCCAGGTCAGCGCCGCTTCCGCGCAGCAGGGGGCTCCCCCGGATCGGGCGGCGCCCAAGGCCGGCCTAACCTTTAGCTCGGAAGACCACCCCTCCAACTCGGCAAGCTCGGGCGCGCTCCCCATGTTGTGCACCCCCACCATCTGCCAGGTGGCCGTCACCAGAACCCTCATTGATGGTGGCGCATGCCTCAACGTGCTTTTGGTTGAGGCCTTCAATCTCCTTCGCATACCCCTGGAACGGCTGCAACCAAGTCGGCCCTTCTCGGGCATTGGGGACGGGTCATCCAGCTCCCTGGGACAGATCCGGCTCCCAGTAACCTTCGGCACCTACAACAATTTCTGCACGGAGATGGTCGACCTCGACATCACCCCCATCGGCCTCCCCTACAACGCCATCCTCGGGTACCCGGCGCTGGCCAAGTTCATGGCCGCCACACACCCGGCGTAAAACCTAATGAAGATGCCCGGGAGCAGCGGCGTCCTCACCCTGCACGGGGACGCCGGGGACGCGCTGCGGGTGCTCGAGCTCGCCTTCAGGACGGCGGCATCAACACAGCCCGCCGACTCAGGGACCCCCGAGCCCAAGGGGGCTGCGCCCGCCAAGAAGAAGCAGTTGTTCACCCAGGACAAGGCGGAAACCAAGCAGATACCTGTCGATGAGGACGGGACCTCCGGTGCCACTTTCACCATAGGCGCCAACCTCGAGCCTGAGCAGGAGGAGGCCCTGATCAGGTTCCTGCGCGCGAACAAAAAGGTATTCGCTTGGGAGCCTGATCAGTTAGCAGGGATTCCCATGAGCGTAATCGAGCACCACCTCAAGTGTGCCCAAACGTGCGCCCCGTGAAGCAGAAGGCAAGGCGGCAGTCCACGGAAAAGCAGGCCTTTATCGTTCAAGAAACCAGCAAGTTGGAAGCCGCTGGGGTCATTCGCGAGGTTCGATACCCGGATTGGTTGGCAAACCCTGTCGTGGTGCCAAAGAAGGGAGGGAAGGAGCGCATGTGTGTCGACTTCACCAACCTCAACAAGGCATGCCCGCAAGATCCATTCCCGCTTCCCGGCATCGACCAGATCGTCGATTCCACCGCAGAGTGCGACCTGCTATGCTTCCTGGATGCCTTCTCTGGGTATCATCAGATCAAGATGGCGATAGAAGACATCGAGAAGACCGCCTTCCTAACCCCTTGCGGGGTGTACTGCTATACATGCATGCCATTTGGGCTGCGTAATGCAGGGGCAACCTTTCAGCGGTTGATGCACATCACCTTGGGCCCACAGCTTGGGAAGAATGTCGAAGCTTATGTTGACGACATTGTGGTGAAGTCTCGGGAGGCCAGGACCCTGATACAAGACCTGGAGGAAACCTTCGCGAGCCTCGACGCAGTGAACCTGCGGCTCAACCCAGAGAAGTGTGTGTTTGGAGTCCCCTCAGGCAAGCTCTTGGGTTTCCTCGTGTCCCAGCGAGGCATTGAGGCTAACCCGGAAAAAGTCAAGGCGGTCGAGGACATGAGCCCGCCAAAGACCGTCAGAGAAATGCAGAAGCTCACCGGACGTGTGACCGCGCTAGGGCGCTTCATCTCCAGGCTGGGGGAACGGGCGCTGCCTTTCTTCCAGCTAATGAAGAAAAAGGGCCCCTTTGAATGGATTGAAGAGGCAGACAAAGCGTTTCAAGATCTCAAGAAATACCTGACCAGCCCTCCGGTCATGGTGGCTCCACGTCCTCAGGAGCCCCTGGTGCTCTACCTCGCCGCCACTCCTTACTCCGCCAGCGCAGCCCTGGTGGCAGTTAGGGAGGAGCGCCAAATCAGAACCACAGTAGCAACTCGGGACAAGGCAAAACAGGAACAGGGAAGGCCCCCGAAGGCCGCAACCGCGGTTGAGGAAGATCAGCCACAAAAGAGTGCGCCGGGAGCAGGAGGGACCACTCACCGGGATGGTCCGCCTCCAGAGACCTCGTCGCCTCGCGAGGTGCCCTTGCCTCCGGAGGGCGCCGCGAGCGCTGATGCACTCAGCCTTGTGGAACACCCAGTGTACTTCGTTAGCACGGTGTTACGGGACGCGAGGGCATGGTCTCCCATGCCTCAAAATGTAACGCCCTCGATGCGGCTATATCTCCCACGTGTCGAAGCACGACTTAGAGGCATAACCGCATTGAAAGCAATGTCACAAGTGAGGTAATCTTCACACAACCCATGTATTACATAAGGGAAAAAAAGATACATAGCTGGCTTACAATCGCCACTTCGCACAAAACATGAATAAAGCATTACATCAAACAGATACAATCAAGGTCCGACAACGGAACCAAAATAAAAGAAGACTACCCCAAATGCTACACAGATCCCCGATCGACCCCGACTGGGCTCCACTACTGATCAACTGAAACGAAACAACACAATGAACAAGATCTTCATCAAGCTCCTCCTTGAGCTCGGGTACGACACCTGCACGGTCTCAGCGACACCTGCAAACTGGTTTAGTAAGTATCTGGTGAGTCATGAGGACTCAGCAATCTCACACCCGCGAGATCAAGACTATTTAAGCTTATAGGTAGGGTAAAAGGTATGAGGTGGAGCTGCAGCAAGCGACTAGCATATATGGTGGCTAAACATACGCAAATGAGAGCGAGAAGAGAAGGCAAAAGCACGGTCGAACAACTATGATCAATAAGTGATCCTGAAACTAATTACGTCAAGCATAACTACAACAACCGTGTTCACTTCCCGGACCCCGCCGAGAAGAGACCATCATGGTTACACACGCGGTTGGTGTATTTTAGTTAAGATCAACTTCGGGTTTTCTACAACCGGACATTAACAAATTCCCATCTGCCCATAACCACGGGCACGACTTTCGAAAGTTCAAACCCTGCAGGGGTGTCCCAACTTAGCCCATTATAAACTCTCGCGATCAACGAAGGATATTCCTTCTCCTCGGGAAGACCCGATCAGTCTCGGAATCCCGGCTACAAGACATTTCGACAGTAATAACACAAGTCCAGCAAAGCCGCCCGATGCGCCGACATCCTGATAGGAGCTGCACATATCTCGTTCTCAGGGCAACACCGGATGAGCAGTCCGTACAACTAAAACCAGCCCTCAAGTTTCCTTGAGGTGGCGCTGCAAAGGGCTCTAGTTCGGACCAACACTTAAACAAGCATTGGCCCGGGGGGGCTGAATAAAGATGACCCTCGGGCTGGCCGACCCAAGGGAAAAGGATAGGTGGTAGGCAAATGGTAAAACCAATGTTGGGCCTTGCTAGAAAAGTCTTATTCAAAGCGAACTGTCAAGGGGGTCCCATAAATCACCCGACCGCGTTAGGGACGCAAAATCCGGGAACATAACACCGATATGACGGAAACTAGGGCGGCAAGAGTGGAACAAAACACCAGGCATAAGGCCGAGCCTTCCATCCTTTACCAAGTATATAGATGCATTAATTAAATAAGATATATTGTGATATCCCAACAAGTAAACATGTTCCAACAAGGAACAACACCTCCATGTTCCAACAAGGAACAAACTTCATCTTCACCTGCAACTAACAACGCTATAAGAGGGGCTGAGCAAAGCGGTAACATAGCCAAACAACGGTTTGCTAGGACAAAGTGGGTTAGAGGCTTGGTTTAACAATATGGGAGGCATGATAAGCAAGTGGTAGGTATCACAGCATAGGCATAGCAAAAGAGCGAGCAATCTAGCAAGCCAAGATAGAAGTGATTTCGAGGGTATGGTCATCTTGCCTGAAAACCCGCAAGGAAGAAGAACGAGTCCATGAAGAAGACAAATGGACGAAGTCGAACGGATCCTCACAACTCCGGAACGAAACCGAACCTAACGAGAGAAGCAACCCGGAAACAAACAAACAACATAGTAAACAACCATCACATAAACATGGCATGATACACAAACAAGTATGATGCATGTCCGGTTTAATGAAGCATGGCATGGCAAAATGCAACAAACAACACTACAAGCTAAGTGGAGCTCAATATGCAACGAGTTGCATATTGATGAAACACCACAACAATTATTTAGTTCTCTCTCATTTATGTACCCAACAATATTAAATGTTAATTAACATGGCAAGAGGATGAAGCATATGAAAACTACCTAACTAGGCAAGTTTAAATGAGGCCGAAATAACAAACAACAATTCCGGAAAATCCTCATTTGCATATTTCGAATTTGGTACTGTTCTGCCTAAGACATTATTTTAATGTTGTTAAACAGGAAAATAAAGTGCAACATGTTAATCTATGCATTTTTCTACCCCATTTACATATATAAATTATTAAATTCCGAGTTACGGTTAATTAGTTATGAATTAAATCATTTTACCATGGCATTTAGCAAAATAAATGCGAACAACAATTTTAAGCATTTTAAATGTTGTTATCATGATGCGGATGGCAATTTCAAGTTTTATGCAATTTTATCAAAATGTTAACATGAGCAAAATATGAAGCATTTGGTCACCATGGTGGACGAAAGGTGTGCCACGGCAACGAATCCGAAAATGGTGCCACGGCAACATATCGGTTCCGGTACTCATGGATATACCAGTGCAAAAGGAAGCGTGCGGATGCGAGTTGAGCAAGATGGTGGGGTGATCCCGGATACCGGGTTCCCACGAGACGATGGCATGGCAACGAGTAACAATTCGAACACGGTGCAAACAAAGGGGCATCTCATACAACATGCATACGTTCTCCGAAGGTCGTCTCGGCGGTTATACCTTCCAAGGGAGCATTCTCGAGCGGTTCGAGTTCGTGGAGGAGGTAGTTGAAGTAGTTGTTCCGCGGCAGTAGTAGTGGAAGTAGTCGTTATCGCGGGTGTAGTGGAAGTAGTTGTACACGACGACGGTAGAGGTACTCGCGAACTGGCGGCGGTAGTCGTTCACGTTCTTAGTTGCACAATCTCCCGTAGGTGTTCGGGATCACGACGAGGGACTTGACGTCCACGGAGTCTTCGAGGGTCGACGGTAGTGGTTCACGGTCGTAGACGAACTTGACGGATTCGAGCGCTCCGGGGTTCAACGTTGAACTTGGAGGGCCATCGGTAGTTTCTGACTTGGGTCTCCGTGTGCACGTCTTGACGGAACCGGGGGTCTCGGTGATGGCCATGGTCTCCATGATGGCGCCGGAGACGGAAACAGCCGGAAAACAAGGTTCCCCGGCAGCAGGGACGGCATCTGGCGATCCCTGGCCCGGTGACTCGAAGCAGGGGCGCGGAGGCTCGTCCATGGCGGCCCTGACCTCCGGAGCACGATGGAGCAGCGAGGAGGGGTTTCCCCGGCGAGCATCAGGATGGAGTGGGCGGATCAAGCGACGGGAGGAAGGAGAGGACGGCGTGGTCGTGCGCGTAGGCCGGCGGCCGGCTTGATGGCGGAGGACGCGGCGGGTCGACGGGGCGGCGCGGTGCAGAGGCGAAGCAGGTTCGAGGCAGGGGAGATGCGGAGGAGCTCGGCGAGCGGGCGCAGGTGCTCGAGGAGAGGGGCGACGCGGAGGTCACCGATGTGCCAACACGCGGGGTCGGCCTCAAGGAGGTCGACGAGGGGAAGGGGCGCGGAGGAGGAGATGGGGGGACGGGCTCCTGGCGGCGCTGGAGAGATCGAGCAGGGCTCGTCCTGGCGACGCGGTGTAGGAGGTCGAGGGGGAGAGGGGATCGAGCGAAGGGAGAGGGGGGTCGAGCGAGGAGGAGAAGACGGCGCTCGGGAGGGAGATGGGGAACGAGAGGAGAGGATCGGGGCAGCTAGGGTTAGGCGCGGCTGGGCTAGCTGCGCAAATGGGCCGACCTAGATGGACAGGCCCAAGAGGTCGGCTGGGCTAGCTCTCTGCTCTCTCCCTCTCTTATCTTTTCTTTAGCAGAAAACAATTAAAGAGAAGAAAAAGAAAGAGAGGGTTAGGGAAAGAATTTGGGCATGGGGATAATTTTCCCGAACTCACAAAAATACGCTTGTTCCGAGAAAATAGAAAAAGGCAAGATCGAAAGATGTAAATTCAAACTCATTTGAATTTCACTCAATTGGTTTGAATTAGGACTTGGAAAAGGAAGGTCCAAAAATGTTGAGATTTTTGGCGAGGCTCCGGAAAATGACGAAAGGATTTATGGGTAGAGTTGGAGACCAAGAATTGAGATAACAAAGGCATTGGGATTTATTTGCAAGTGTGTTATTATCAATTCCAAATAATGAAATATTTATTATAGCTCCCTAATATTGGGACGATATGTTTTAAAGAGAATCACCATGTGAATTCCCTCGATTTAAATGGATCAAAGATCCACCCGATTTTATTTAGTTGAGTTTTTAAAAAGGGCTGCATGATGACATGATGCAATGCAAATGATGCAACGATGAATGCATGACATAAACAAAAATGCAAAACAAAACAAAAACCCAACCACGAAGGAAATAAAAATATCGCATCTCCAGAAAAGGCAAGAGTTGGAGTTACGAATATGGAAAGTTGCATCCGGGGCGTTACAACACTCCACCACTACGAGAGGATCTCGTCCCGAGATCTAGGATGGCACCAGAGAGAAACGGAAGAGGAAGAGGTAAAACAAAGTTGCTTCTTTGACAAACGAGTGAAACCAAAGATCCTTGAGAGGTCGCAAAGCTTGAAGAAAAGACACGACGGAGGTGAACAAAATCTAAAACACTCCATTCAGCAAGAGGAACAAGGAACATGGAATACGGCGAGAAAGAAGAGTCTACGTGACAAGATAACATTGAAACCACTCCGGGTGAAACAAGATAGAGAAGGAATAAGAATGATAAAATTTGGGCAGCACTCTGTTTGTAAATGGAAGGAATTAACATGATCTTGACAAGATGAGAGGATACTTGAAGAGATCAACAACACACGGCCTCCAGAACTATTGAAAGAATGGCACAATAGGTAAGAAGGATTTCAGACATCACTCATGTTGAAAAGTGATACGAAACTTGATAAAATGAAAAGAACTTGAGCAGAGGGCACAACACTCCGGTTAAACGGATAAGCATGAAAAGAACATGATCTTGATAAAACGAGAAGATGGGTGAGGAGAGCAACATCACAATGCCTCCGGAAGAAGAAATAGAAGATAGATCATTGAAATAAAGGAATGGAGAGGAGAATGACAACTCTCGCAAATAAAATTGAAAGAGAAAGCTTACGAAGAGAAGGTTGAACGGAGTTGTTGGATTATCAACAACGAAAGCTTAAGCTTGATGTGGACTTATGGGAGACATCCCAAAATTATGAGGTGACAACCTGCCACTAACGAAAACCAAAGATTGGATTGATATCACCAAGGAGACGAGAGACTTATTTCACTAGGAGGACAAACGAAGAATTTGGGTCATTGATAAACACCATAATAGCAACAAACCTTAGAGAAGGCTTTAGGTGAAATATGACACAAGATAACTCCAATGAAAAGATTGGTGGATTAAAAATATCTCATTCTTGACAACATGTGAATCATGAGACATGAACTCAAAATATCAAGAATGACATAATACCACCTCGAATATATGGTTGAAAGAATTGCACTTGGGAATGCAAGAGGAAGAATACTTGAAATCCTCAAGACAAAACATGTGTTGAAACACCATGTTTATTTCAGAGTATGGCTTGACGGATCGTAACTTCGAGAGAAATCTTGAAGAACAATTGAAGAATGAAAAGAATCATTGGCGAACCACCGTGTAGAGCCTCCATGAATAACTCCGGTAATAAAAGGATGATAAAAGGAAAAGAAGTTGAAAACACAAGGTGAAACCTTGCGATGATTTAGATGGAGCTTCGCGACAAGATAATGCAGAAAACTTGGAACTCCGGAAAAGAGAAGATGAAACACATGAAACCGAGAAAAATGACATGACGAACCACTCTGGAAAGAAGAAACTAAATCACTTGGATGAAACAAGAATAAGAATTATGTTATGCGTGTCCTTCACCAATTTAAATTGATGACAAGATATGGACTTGGCATACCACTTATTCTCATAGAAAGAATCAAGAGATAAAGCACAAACTTGAGAAAAACTTGAACAAACCACCGGTAGGATTGAAACAACGAATAGATTGATATGATAACAAGGAAAGAGAACTCTTGAACGAACCACCGTAAGAATTGAAAATGAACGAAGAAAAGATACAGAAACACCGGGAAGAATTAGAAAAAGACGTTGACACTTGAGGGAATTTAGATACAATTGAATGCAAAGATGAAGAGCTGATTAGAGAATATTAAATGATGCACTGGTAAGATTTGGAGAACGAGAGCTGAAAGCTGAGGGTGAATAACTCTGATATGATGGGCTCCGGAGAATCAAACTGAAAAGACTCCTGAATTGCTCCGGATGGGTGAAAAAAAATTCTCACAATCGAAAACAATTATGAGAGGATGGCATCAAGCTAGAACCATAAATCTTGAAGAGAATGGAGCAAGATTTAAGAGAAACTCTTCTTCGGTCTTCGAAATCCGAGAATGACGACAAGAAACACCACCATGAATTGTTGAGGCACTCCGGAATGAAAATTGGAAAGGTTGAACCAACGATGAAGGAATATGAAAGCTCTTGGAGAAAGACATTTGACTGATGATAATTTATTCTTACGTCAAACTTTGAAATGAATTTTCAGAGTAACTCCGGGAAAATTAGAAGAGTCAGGTAAGATCCTGGGAAAAGACCTGTGGGTTAGGGCCCTCTCAAAAGAATGGTTGAACGATTGCTTGAAAGGGAGATTGCACCGGTTGATTTAAAAGGCTTGAATGAGATAGCATCCTCAAAAGAACTTGAGTGAAATGAGAATGGAAAGTTGAATCTTCTGAGATATCTTCAACACTCTGGAACAATTGAATAGCGAGAGGTGAATGATTAAGAGGTACACCGGCATGAGAAAACATTAGAAACGAGGAAAAGATATGATCGATAAAGCTTGAATTGGAACCACCGGAGAAGAAAAGAATGACGAATGATGAACTTGAAGCTCCGTTAGTATCTTCATGGAAATCACCGGATAAAAACATTGAAGGAGAAGAATGGAGAGGCTTCACATCAATAAGATGGATACTTGATCAAGAAATATGTGTCCTTGAAGAAATAAGGGTGGGAGGGCGGGAAAAACAAAGACAACTTGGAACGGATGAAACGGATACCGTTGAGAAAACCAAGAATTGGTCTTGCACAAATTGAAAGGATCGGGTTAACTTGAAGAGAAATCATGCCGGTTGAAAAGAATTAACATGATAATCTTGATGTTCAAGAAGGATTAGCACTCCCATAGAAACATGAGAACACCACTTGGAAAAGGTATGGAATCCTCATTTGACTTCGAAGCAACTCGAATACCACAAAACAAAACAAAACAAGGATTGGCTTGCAGAATAAGCCAGGAACAAACATATGATAGATCCCATATCGTATCATGTGTCTGTTAGAAAGAATTCCTACGTGATACTTGAATTCCCACTTATGAACTCCCAAAACTTTCTGGTTATGCAATCAGGTGTTGGGGATACAGGGGAAGCATAATATCTCACCCAAACTAGCAAATCCTACAACCAGCTGTATCCATCCTTCAACACATAACCAAGAAATCTTCGGAAATCATCTACCTCAACCTTCGAAAACACATCCGTTATACAAGTCATGGCAATACCCCCGCACTCGCCTCAGTACTGGGCTATCAGGGATATCTCACCAACAACTGTACAAAAGAGATTTTCGATGTCGGCGTACTAAACTCAGGTATTCCAAAACCGCAACGATAAGATTATGACGACAACACCTCGGAGCTCAACTCCCCGGGACACTGCCACAACCCCTAAATGTCAGGAGGCAACCAAGACAATGTTGTCATCATAAAACCATCGGAACGATTGTAATATACCCGCGTGATCCTAAAAATTTTTTTTAGTGAAATTTGAGAAGAGAAGAGTCAAAACTCTACGTCAGGATGCCTTACCAGAAGGTCGAAGGGACTGGGGAGTAAAAAGAATTCCTAAACTCTCCGATATATAATTCCTAAATGACTCAAAACATTTTTTCTAGACACAACTCGGCCGCTAAAAACAATCAAACAGTGGGGGCTCCTAAGGTCGAGGAAGGCTCTGATACCAACTTGTAACGCCCTCGATGCGGCTATATCTCCCACATGTCGAAGCACGACTAGGAGGCATAACCGCATTGAAAGCAATATCGCAAGTGAGGTAATCTTCACACAACCCATGTATTACATAAGGGAAAAAAAGATACATAGCTGGCTTACAATCGCCACTTCACACAAAACATGAATAAAGCATTACATCAAACAGATACAATCAAGGTCCGACTACGGAACCAAAATAAAAGAAGACTACCCCAAATGCTACACAGATCCCCGATCGACCCCGACTGGGCTCCACTACTGATCAACTGAAACGAAACAACACAATGAACAAGATCTTCATCAAGCTCCTCCTTGAGCTCGGGTACGACACCTGCACGGTCTCAGCGACACCTGCAAACTGGTTTAGGAAGTATCTGGTGAGTCACGAGGACTCAGCAATCTCACACCCGCGAGATCAAGACTATTTAAGCTTATAGGTAGGGTAAAAGGTATGAGGTGGAGCTGCAGCAAGCGACTAGCATATATGGTGGCTAAACATACGCAAATGAGAGCGAGAAGAGAAGGCAAAAGCACGGTCGAACAACTATGATCAATAAGTGATCCTGAAACTAATTACGTCAAGCATAACTCCAACAACCGTGTTCACTTCCCGGACCCCGCCGAGAAGAGACCATCACGGTTACACACGCGGTTGGTGTATTTTAGTTAAGATCAACTTCGGGTTTTCTACAACCGGACATTAACAAATTCCCATCTGCCCATAACCGCGGGCACGGCTTTCGAAAGTTCAAACCCTGCAGGGGTGTCCCAACTTAGCCCATTATAAGCTCTCGCGATCAACGAAGGATATTCCTTCTCCCCGGGAAGACCCGATCAGTCTCGGAATCCCGGCTACAAGACATTTCGACAGTAATAACACAAGTCCAGCAAAGCCTCCCGATGCGCCGACATCCTGATAGGAGCTGCACATATCTCGTTCTTAGGGCAACACCGGATGAGCAGTCCGTACAACTAAAACCAGCCCTCAAGTTTCCTTGAGGTGGCGCTGCAAAGGGCTCTAGTTCGGACCAACACTTAAACAAGCATTGGCCCGGGGGGGCTGAATAAAGATGACCCTCGGGCTGGCCGACCCAAGGGAAAAGGATAGGTGGTAGGCAAATGGTAAAACCAATGTTGGGCCTTGCTGGAAAAGTCTTATTCAAAGCGAACTGTCAAGGGGGTCCCATAAATCACCCGACCGCGTTAGGGACGCAAAATCCGGGAACATAACACCGATATGACGGAAACTAGGGCGGCAAGAGTGGAACAAAACACCAGGCATAAGGCCGAGCCTTCCACCCTTTACCAAGTATATAGATGCATTAATTAAATAAGATATATTGTGATATCCCAACAAGTAAACATGTTCCAACAAGGAACAACACCTCCATGTTCCAACAAGGAACAAACTTCATCTTCACCTGCAACTAACAACGCTATAAGAGGGGCTGAGCAAAGCGGTAACATAGCCAAACAACGGTTTGCTAGGACAAAGTGGGTTAGATGCTTGGTTTAACAATATGGGAGGCATGATAAGCAAGTGGTAGGTATCGCAGCATAGGCATAGCAAAAGAGCGAGCAATCTAGCAAGCCAAGATAGAAGTGATTTCGAGGGTATGGTCATCTTGCCTGAAAACCCGCAAGGAAGAAGAACGAGTCCATGAAGAAGACAAATGGACGAAGTCGAACGGATCCTCACAACTCCGGAACGAAACCGAACCTAACGAGAGAAGCAACCTGGAAACAAACAAACAACATAGTAAACAACCATCACATAAACATGGCATGATGCACAAACAAGTATGATGCATGTCCGGTTTAATGAAGCATGGCATGGCAAAATGCAACAAACAACACTACAAGCTAAGTGGAGCTCAATATGCAACGAGTTGCATATTGATGAAACACCACAACAATTATTTAGTTCTCTCTCATTTATGTACCCAACAATATTAAATGTTAATTAACATGGCAAGAGGATGAAGCATATGAAAACTACCTAACTAGGCAAGTTTAAATGAGGCCGGAATAACAAACAACAATTCCGGAAAATCCTCATTTGCATATTTCGAATTTGGTACTGTTCTGCCTAAGACATTATTTTAATGTTGTTAAACAGGAAAATAAAGTGCAACATGTTAATCTATGCATTTTTCTACCCCATTTACATATATAAATTATTAAATTCCGAGTTACGGTTAATTAGTTATGAATTAAATCATTTTACCATGGCATTTAGCAAAATAAATGCGAACAACAATTTTAAGCATTTTAAATGTTGTTATCATGATGCGGATGGCAATTTCAAGTTTTATGCAATTTTATGAAAATGTTAACATGAGCAAAATATGAAGCATTTGGTCACCATGGTGGACGAAAGGTGTGCCACGGCAACGAATCCGAAAACGGTGCCACGACAACATATCGGTTCCGGTACTCATGGAGATACCGGTGCAAAAGGAAGCGTGCGGATGCGAGTTGAGCAAGATTGTGGGGTGATCCCGGATACCGGGTTCCCACGAGACGATGGCATGGCAACGAGTGACAATTCGCACACGGTGCAAACAAAGGGGCATCTCATACAACATGCATACGTTCTCCGAAGGTCGTCTCGGCGGTTATACCTTCCAAGGGAGCATTCTCGAGCGGTTCGAGTTCGTGGAGGAGGTAGTTGAAGTAGTTGTTCCGCTGCGGTAGTAGTGGAAGTAGTCGTTCTCGCGGGCGTAGTGGAAGTAGTTGTACACGGCGACGGTAGAGGTACTCGCGAACTGGCGGCGGTAGTCGTTCACGTTCTTAGTTGCACAATCTCCCGTAGGTGTTCGGGATCACGACGAGGGACTTGACGTCCACGGAGTCTTCGAGGGTCGATGGTAGTGGTTCACGGTCGTAGACGAACTTGACGGATTCGAGCGCTCCGGGGTTCAACGTTGAACTTGGAGGGCCATCGGTAGTTTCTGACTTGGGTCTCCGTGTGCACGTCTTGACGGAACCGGGGGTCTCGGTGATGGCCATGGTCTCCATGATGGCGCCGGAGACGGAAACAGCCGGAAAACAAGGTTCCCCGGCAGCAGGGACGGCATCTGGCGATCCCTGGCCCGGTGACTCGAAGCAGGGGCGCGGAGGCTCGTCCATGGCGGCCCTGACCTCCGGAGCACGATGGAGCAGCGAGGAGGGGTTTCCCCGGCGAGCATCAGGATGGAGTGGGCGGATCAAGCGACGGGAGGAAGGAGAGGACGGCGTGGTCGTGCGCGTAGGCCGGCGGCCGGCTTGATGGCGGAGGACGCGGCGGGTCGACGGGGCGGCGCGGTGCAGAGGCGAAGCAGGTTCGAGGCAGGGGAGATGCGGAGGAGCTCGGCGAGCGGGCGCAGGTGCTCGAGGAGAGGGGCGACGCGGAGGTCGCCGATGTGCCAACGCGCGGGGTCGGCCTCAAGGAGGTCAACGAGGGGAAGGGGCGCGGAGGAGGAGATGGGGGGACGGGCTCCTGGCGGCGCTGGAGAGATCGAGCAGGGCTCGTCCTGGCGACGCGGTGGAGGAGGTCGAGGGGGAGAGGGGATCGAGCGAAGGGAGAGGGGGGTCGAGCGAGGAGGAGAAGCCGACGCTCGGGAGGGAGATGGGGAACGAGAGGAGAGGATCGGGGCAGCTAGGGTTAGGCGCGGCTGGGCTAGCTGCGCAAATGGGCCGGCCTAGATGGACAGGCCCAAGAGGTCGGCTGGGCTAGCTCTCTGCTCTCTCCCTCTCTTATATTTTCTTTAGCAGAAAACAATTAAAGAGAAGAAAAAGAAAGAGAGGGTTAGGGAAAGAATTTGGGCATGGGGATAATTTTCCCGAACTCACAAAAATACGCTTGTTCCGAGAAAATAGAAAAAGGCAAGATCGAAAGATGTAAATTCAAACTCATTTGAATTTCACTCAATTGGTTTGAATTAGGACTTGGAAAAGGAAGGTCCAAAAATGTTGAGATTTTTGGCGAGGCTCCGGAAAATGACGAAAGGATTTATGGGTAGAGTTGGAGACCAAGAATTGAGATAACAAAGGCATTGGGATTTATTTGCAAGTGTGTTATGATCAATTCCAAATAATGAAATATTTATTATAGCTCCCTAATATTGGGACGATATGTTTTAAAGAGAATCACCATGTGAATTCCCTCGATTTAAATGGATCAAAGATCCACCCGATTTTATTTAGTTGAGTTTTTAAAAAGGGCTGCATGATGACATGATGCAATGCAAATGATGCAACGATGAATGCATGACATAAACAAAAATGCAAAACAAAACAAAAACCCAACCATGAAGGAAATAAAAATATCGCATCTCCGGAAAAGGCAAGAGTTGGAGTTACGAATATGGAAAGTTGCATCCGGGGCGTTACACAAAAGCTCCTCCTCGCGCTGCTGGTGGCCTCGCGAAAGCTGCATCACTACTTCCAGGGTCACCCCATCAAGGTCGTCTCATCATACCCCTTGGAAAGAGTGCTCAGGTGCCCTAACTCAGCGGGAAGGGTCGCTGAATGGAACATAGAACTGCAGGCGTTTCAGCTCGAGTTCAGCATGACCAGGGTCATCAAGGGAGCAGCATTAGCGGATTTCATGGCAGAATGGACGGAGGCACCAGGCCTTAAGGACAACGAGGATCGGTGCCTCTCCCTAGGGAGCGAGGCGCCGGAAGGTTGGGTCATGTACTTCGATGGGGCATTCTCCAGGCATGGCGCTGGGGCTGGTGCGGTGCTGATATCACCCACTCAGGACAAGCTCTACTACGCTGTACAACTCTGCTTCCAGCATGGTGAAAAGGTCTCCAACAACATAGCAGAGTATGAAGGTCCAATAGCGGGCTTGAAGGCCGCAGCCGCCCTGGGGGTGAAGCGCCTCACCGTCAATGGAGATTCGCAGCTCCTTGTCAACTTCTCCAACAAGGTGTATGAGCCAAAAGATGAGCACATGGAAGCCTATCTAGCGGAGGTCCGCAGAATGGAGAAACAGTTCTGGGGGTTGGAGTTGAAGCATATGCCCCGCGGCACCAATCAGGAGGCCGATGACATCGCCGGACGGGCGTCCCGGCGGTTACCTCAGGAACCTGGCGTCTTCGAAGAGCGGCTCTTCAAGCCCTCAGCCCAGCTGTCATTATCAAACACTGCTCAACCTCAGGAGGAACTCCCCCAGCCACCTGCCTCGGGAGCCCCGGTCTGCTGCCCGGCCTCAGGAGCACGCCTGCTCCTGACAATGGAACCCCAGGAGGAGTGCTGGATCACAGAACTTAGGAGTTATTTAACACAAGGGACCCTGCCGGAGAAGGAGGAGGAAGCGGAGCGCGTGGCGCGGCAGGGCACGACATACTGCATCAGGGATGGAGAACTCTACCGGAAGCGACCAAACGACGTATCGCTGTGCTGCATATCCAGGGAGCAAGGAAAGGAACTGCTGGGGGACATACATGGCGGGGACTGTGGGCATCATGCATCATCACGGACCCTCGTTGGCAAGGCATTTCGCAGTGGGTTCTACTGGCCCACCGCGCTCAACGACGCAGTCGAACTGGTAAAGGCTTGTGAAGCCTGCCAATTTCACGCCAAGCAGATCCATCAGCCGGCGGGAGGCCTGCAAACTATCCCCCTTTCATGGCCATTCGCAGTCTGGGGGCTGGATATTCTGGGCCCGTTCCCTCGGGCGCCAGGGGGCTACCGCTACCTCTGCGTCGCCATCGACAAGTTTACCAAGTGGGCAGAAGTAGAGGCCGTCCGCACCATCCCCGCGGGTTCCGCGGTCAAGTTCATCAGAGGCATCGTGAGTCGGTTCGGGGTGCCGAACCGCATCATCACAGACAACGGTTCGCAGTTCACCAGTAACCTTTTCAGAACATACTGTGCTAACCTTGGAACGCAGATATGCTACGCTTCGGTGGCGCACCCACGAAGCAACGGCCAGGCCGAACGAGCCAACGCAGAGGTCCTGAGGGGCCTCAAGACCAGGACATTCAAGAAGAAGCTGGATGCCTGTGGTAGAGGTTGGTACGATGAGCTCCAGTCAGTGTTGTGGTCCATCCGCAAAACCGTGACCAAGCCAACTGGAGAGACCCCGTTCTTCCTGGTCTACGGAGCCGAAGCAGTCCTCCCTCACGAGGTCAGACGTCGCTCCGCGCGGGTCCTGGCGTTCGACGAGGCACATCAGGACGCCATGTGGGGGACGGACCTCGTGCTGGGGGAGGAACGCCGCCAAGAAGCCGCGTTACGAGCGGCGAGGTACCAACAGGCGCTACGACGATATCATTGCCGCAACATCCGCCCCAGGACACTCGAGGTAGGAGACCTCGTGATCAGGCGGGTTCTCTCCAGGGATGGGCTGCACAAGCTCTCCCCCATGTGGGAGGGCCCGTTCAAGGTTGTTCATGTTTCCATGCCCGGCTCGGCACGCTTGGAGACTCAGGAGGGGGAGCCGATGCAGAACGCGTGGAACATCCAGCACCTCCGGAGGTTTTACCCCTAAAAGGCCCAGAGCCTGTGAAGAAGGCGAACGCCTGTGAAGATTATCCTTTTTGGAAAAGGCCCAGAGCTTGTGAAGAAGGCGAACGCCTGTGAAGATTATCCTTTTTGGAAAAGGCCAAGAGCCTGTGAAGAAGGCAAACGCCTGTGAAGATTATCCTTTTTGGAAAAGGCCCAGAGCCTGTGAAGAAGGCGAACGCCTGTGAAGATTATCCTTTTTGGAAAAGGCCCAGAGCCTGTGAAGAAGGCGAACGCCTGTGAAGATTATCCATTTTGGAAAAGGCCCAGAGCCTGTGAAGATTATCCTTTTTGGAAAAGGCCCAGAGCCTGTGAAGAAGGCGAACACCTGTGAAGATTATCCTTTTTGGAAAAGGCCCAGAGCCTGTGAAGAGGGCGAACGCCTGTGAAGATTATCCTTTTTGGAAAAGGCCCAGAGCCTGTGAAGATTACGCTTTTTGGAGAAGGCCCAGAGCCTGTGAAGAGGGCAAGTGCCCGTGAAGCTCGTTTTCTCTAAGAAGAAAGGCCCGGAGCCTGTGAAGAAGGCCAACGCCTGTGAAGCTCGCCGCCTGTGACACTCTCACGTAATAATGAGTTGGGGCTGTACACGCCCCGGAGTCTCAGGAGCACCGGCCTCAGGCCCTGGGGCTTCCTCCCACGCCCAGTGGCAGCACTAACTCCGCGCTGGTGAGAAGACGTCGAAGACTAGATTAGGTGCCGGACGCGGCTTTTTCATTTGCTTTCTGCAGTTGGCTTATTTGTTCGCATTTGAAGTCTGGTTGAAACTATTGCCGTCGTTGGTTTGTGGTTCGTCGATTTTTACTCCCCCCGCTTTGATTTACCTTGAGCAAGGCCTCGTGAGGGGGGATAGCCGAGCGCCCTCGCGAGTGTTCCTACTCTAGTCATTCGAAGGTTTCACGACCTGGGCCCGTTACAGGAGCACCCCTCCGGTCCGTGCCCCTCGGTCACCGCGACACGCACAGGGCCTGGGTCGGTCGCCCCCCGTGGGTTGGGCCGGGAACTATTTACGCGCGGACACATAGCCAAAGGGCGCGAGAGCGGAATCAAGGTAATGGTTAACAGCAATAAACCCGAACACGCCCCCGCGGGGCTCCACGCATCTGTTTTCTTTTACACAGGAAACAAAAGGAAAGAAAGGACAAGTCCGGCGCGGCTCGCCTCGCACCCGCCTGCGGATGAGACTCGGGCTGCCTCCGGGGCTCAGGCAGACTCCTTCTCGCACTTCACCGGGGCACGACGGTGGGCGAACGTGCTGCCGCCTCCTAAGCCGGCGCGACGGCGAGGGGGCTGGCTGCACCCACCGCTGGAAGAGTCGCTTGAAGAAGAGTCGATGTAGCTTGGGGAGCCTTGGGCGCCGCCAGCCGCGCAGGCGCTGTCTCCTCCATCTTCGTCGGGGCTGGGTCCTCGGCCGCGGTTGTCGCCTTCAGGACAGCACCCTGCGCGGCGACCATCTTCCCCAAACACCCTCACGTAGAGGGTAGCATCACCGTCAAACCTAAAGTGCAGGGTGCACCGGTGCCCCAGGCCGCGGGCACGGGCGAACGCCTGCCAACCACGAGTCAGGGCCAAGCTCCCAGTGACGGAGACCTCTAGTGCGGCCCATGAGGCCCGGCCGCAGCAGCCGTCCGCCTGAAGCCAGAGGCCGCCCGGGGCGCCGGCCGGGAGCTCACCAAGGAGGAAGCGAGGAAGCTGGAGCCGGGTGCTAGCCGGCTCCGCCGACCATACGACGAACTCCGGCAGCACCTCCGCGACACGAAAGCGCGGCCTAGGGGAGCGCGCGACCAATGTGCGTCCCCCGGCCGCAGCAGCTCGCCCGTCACCATGCTGGGAACCACCTCCACAACCCGGGACGCAGCCGCGGCGGCCATGGGATGCTTCCGAGGGCGTCCTCGGCCGCGCTTGAGCGGGGGGGAGGCAGGCCCAACCTGGCGGGCTTTCCCCTTCTCTGCAACCGAGAACTTCCTCGACGGAGCCATGAAGAAGAAGGGGGAGCAAGGAGAGATGGACTGGCAGGGCACACGCGTTCCGTACTTATAGCCAGCGAGGGCCAACCGTCGGCCTCCGCAATCACAGGTAATCATGACACGATCCGCATGCAGGGACTTGTCCAATCTGCGCGACCACCGAGGCGTCGTGGGGAAGCGGAGACGCCCGCGTCCCATCAACCGCCACGCGGCGCCCAAGGCCGCAGGCTGTTAGGGCCCGTGGCGCTTCGCCCTTGCCCTTTCGCCTCTCAGCGCAGCCAAGTCCGGGCACGCCTTGGGCCTGGGGGCTACGGTCGGCGTTCTGGGAACGGGGGTCCCCAGACTTGCCTTCCTGCGGCCTGCGGCGTGGCTCAAAGGAGGCCCGACACGGCCCATCTTCATCAACCCAAGACCCAAGACCCTCGCGAGGGGCCAATCCTGGCGGGGCGGACGACGCAGAGCTTCCTCAGGCGCGGCCTCGTCAGGCTGGCTCACGAGGAGGCGGAGAGATCAAGGCGGGGTACCTCACGAGGTGCCCATGACGTAAGCCATGACGACCACGGGCGCCGGGCGGGCGCCAGCCCGCACAGTGTCCTCCTTTCCTCTTTGGTGCAAAGGGGGCAAGCGCAGGCGAGAGGATCAAGCAAAGGCATCCATTTCGGTGCAACGAGACCAAGACCAGCTCCGTGACAAGGAGAAAGTCATTGTGGAGCCCAAGCCAGCGTCATCACCAGAGCCTTTGGCAGGCGAGGACCAACTTTAGTCAGTATAAGTGTACCAGATGTTCCCCTTCAAAATGGCCAATTGTTGGCGCCCTTCCCGCTCAATATTTGGGAAGATGCCCAGGGCCTTTGCCTATAAATAGGACTAGCCTCCCCAAGGGTAGAGGCAATCAGGACAGACGGGGGTCGAGAACTAGCGAGCTAGGATCCAGAGAGAAAGAAGGGCGACTGAACTCCTCCTAGCAGTTCATCCTCCCAGCCAAGAGCAGGCCCTCGCGAGGCTGTTCTACCTTGTACTGTTCAACATCATCAGCCCAAGAGGAAATCCACGCACCACAAACTAGAGTAGGGTATTACACCACAACGGTGGCCCGAACTAGTATAAACCCTGCGTCTCTCGTGTTGTTCTTTCAGTAGTTTAGATCTTTGCGAGACGGAGAGGTAGAGAGCGTAATCTCCGCGCGCACCCCAGAGTTCGAACCTTAGGGTCTGCCGGAACCCGAAATCCGACAGACACGGCGCACAATTATCGTGGCGCTCCGAAGTCAAATTCCACGTTAATGTATTCACACTCAGAATGTAAGTCTTCATTGTTTGAAGATATACTTTACTTTGTGTGTTGCACATCTAAGTCATCTACATGCATAAGTGTTAGGATGTGTGCCTGATCACAGGACATTTGAGGATTCCAAGATATTTAGCTCACACCGTAACTTGCAAAACCTTTTCTCATCCAAGGGCTTTGTGAAGATATCTGCCAGCTGCTCTTCAGTGTTGACGTGAATGATATCAATATCTTCCTTCATGACATGATCTCTAAGAAAGTGATGATGAATTTCAATGTGCTTTGTCTTCGAGTGCTGAACTGGGTTGTTGGCAATCTTGATGGCGCTTTCGTTGTCACAGAAGAGTGGTACTTGTTTCAGATGGATGCCAAAGTTCTTGAGAGTTTGCTTCATCCATAGAAGCTGAGCGCAGCAAGATCCAGCAACAATGTATTCAGATTCAGTAGTGGAGAGTGATACACAATTCTTCTTCTTTGAAGACCAACAGACAAGTGATCTGTCGGAGTAAATGAACACGGGGAGCCTAGTCGGCTCCCCCTGGTACTTCAGAAAAAATAGCGAGCCAATCCGGCCTTCGAGAATCCAAGACGTAGGGCCGCCTTCCCCTTGCCGGCTGTCTCCCAGGCCGACTATCGGTAGGCGGCCCGGCCTTAACCCTCATGAAGAAAGCTGCGGGAGGGCCGGCTCCAGGAAGCCGACCACGAGAAGGCCGACTCCAAGGAGCCGGTTCCCTCGAAGCGTCCAAGATCGTACCCTCGAAGTCTGCATCCCCGTAGTGACGACGGGACGGGGCGTGGCTACAGTAAGGCCTGCCACCCCCGAGACCCGGAGCACGCCTGGCACAGTGCGCCGTACGGGGTGGCCATGACCCGTCCGGCGCAGCACTATTGCCATGCTGACCATGACGTCACCCACGACGAGCCGTCAGCGTGGCCCACGGGCGGTGGGCCCCTTCAGGCAGAGAGACACCCAAAGGCGGCTAGGCCTCCCCCACCCGGCCTGGCCAGGGCCGGCTTCCCCCAGCCGGCTCACTTCCTCCCCCGAAGGAGACGCCCCATTAAGGAGACATGACGAGGTGAGGCTACAGTGATTGCCCACCGGACGGCGGCACTGTAGCCATGCTTACCTCGACAAAGCCCTCATCATCAGGATTGAGGCAACAGTAACCAGCCACCGACAAGGCCCTCAGCAGTGGGGCCTGCCTGTCAACCAAGGAGCCGGCAGCCGGCGGGACCCACCAGCCGGCGGACCCCAGCAACCGGCGCGGAAGCCGGCAAGCATAGAAACTGACGGCTAGGCTCCGTGCCCAACCGGATTACCATTGTACCCTCGGGGGGGGTGGGCCTATATAAACCTCCTGGGGCACCCATGCAAAGGGTTGATCTCAGCTAGTTTTAGACACCACATAGAGAGAAGAGGAGAGCTAGCCGTGCCCTTCTTTTTCCTCTCGCCAAACAGCTCAAGGAGCATCTTGTAGCCACTTGTTCATCTAGTTATCATGCGGAGACCCCGCAGAGCAGCAGTAGGGGTGTTATCTCCACGGAGAGCCCCGAAGTTGGGTAAGATTCACCGACGTGCATGTCTTCGCATCATCCCGCTTCCAGGCACCGGCGACGTCTTACTGGCTCCCACAATGATAAGCCACCGGTTGGCATATGTTGCACCTACCACCCGACATTTGGCGCCCACCGTGGGGCCAGGTGCACCGTCGTCCGGAGACCTGTTCTGGACGGGAACCCTCTTCCTCCCCAGCGAGCGTAGCCAGCCCGGCATGCCCGATGGCGCTTGCCACGACGCGCTGCAAGGCGTCACCAGCGTCTGCGCAGCGGGCAGCCTCGCCGATCTCCTTGGCAAGACCCGCATCTCCGACGAGCCCGCTTCCGACGCGGGCACCGGCCACCTCGTCAACCTCCTCGGCCAGCTCCACGTCTCCAGCGAGCCCGCTGTGGACTCGGAGTCTGTCGGCTCCACCGACCCGATGCCTGTCGACTCTGACACGGCCTCGCTCGACGCCTTCCCCACCAACATCGTGATCTACGACGACTCGCTTCCCCGAGCCGTTGGCTGTGACGGCATCACCACCGAGGTGATGGTCATCAGCCACAGCGGCGCTTTTGGCGAGAACGCCCTCGACGCCCCGCAAGCGGCGGTACACGACTTGTCCATCCCCCTCCCGGCCGATGCCGACGCCGAAGCACTGGAGGCTCGCCGCCTCGCCCTCCTCGCGGAGGGCCGGAAGTTAGCTTCCATGAGACGCCTCACTTAGGCCCACCAGCGCGAAGTCGACCGCGCCGCCTTTGGCACGCCACCTCCTGGCGGGCCGAGCCGAGCCGGGGTTGTCAAGCGGCACGACGCCGTCAACGCCGACATGCTTGGAGTTGACCGCCCAGTCTACGCCACTCCACTCGAGAACCTGCGCGCCGCCTAGGCGGCCGTAGACGAGCTGGATGGACTGGGGGCCGAAGAACTCCCCCACATGACCAGACGCATCCAGCAGCTGATCGATGCAGCCGCACAGCGGCACGAAGCCGACGCCCGTGCGGAAAGCCCTCCCCCGCGCCGAGAGCACGGCGCGACGTCCCGGACGCCGACTGTGGGTAAAACCCGCGCGCGACACGAGAAAGAGTCGGCTGCCAGCCGAAGCCGAACCCGGATCTCCATCGAGCGAGACGCAGAAGGCCACCCTCGAGCCGTCGAGCGGCGGGGCAACCCGCGTCCGCCTCCACCTCGTGGGGAGAGGTATCCCACCCCGCCGCCTGTCATGCATCCGACTCTCAGTGGCCGACTTGGTCGCCGCGAAGGAGTCGGCGAGAACGACGCCCGCCATCGGATCGACCGCCTAGCGCGATCCCTGGCGCTGGAAGAAGAAGATGATGTCGGCCTGCCTTGCTTCGGCCCCCGCATCTGCGACGAGCCCTTCCCCAAAGGGTTCTCGCTCCCAAGAGACACGCCCAAGTACAACGGCTCCGTGAAGCCGGAAGATTGGCTGATCGACTACTCCACCGCAGTGCGCATAGCGAATGGCAACAGACGTGTTGCCGTGAAGTACGTGCCCCTCATGCTGCAAGGCACAGCGCGGACCTGGCTCAACAACCTCAAGCCATACAACATGAACAGCTGGCTAGACTTCACAGAAGCCTTCGTCCGCAACTTCACCAGCACCTATAAGCGGGCTCCCAAGCCCAGACAGCTCTCCTTGTGCGCACAAGGCCTCGCCGAATCCACTTGCGACTACCTCACGCGCTGGGCCGAGCTCCGCAACTCTTGCGAAGGGGTGCACAAGGTGCAAGCCATAGAATACTTCACCGCCGGGTGCCGAGAAGGCACCCTCCTCAAGCACAAGCTCCTCTGCGACAAGCGGACTACCCTCGACGAGCTTCTGGTCATAGCGGACAAGTACGCCACCGCCGACTCCTCGATGAAGACTGAACTCCGGGTAGACGCGTCCGGGAAGGTACTCAACCCGCCGCCCAAGACGCCGGCTGGGGACTCCGGCCGGCGCCCGTACCAAAACGACCACAAGCACAAGGGCCCCGCGCCACCCTCCACCAGTCGGCAGGTGGCCACGGTCGAGGGCGAGCAGCCCGAGGGGCGGCCCACACCCAAGAAGCAGAAAGGCAACAGGCCGGCTTGGCAGCCGGCCTTCTCCTACGAGCAAACCCTCAACGCCACATGCAAGTTCCACAGCGGCGCGAATCCGTCCAACCACACAACCCGAAAGTGTCACTGGCTCACCCGGATCTCCAAGGGCGAAGGGCTCGCGCCGCCTCCACCTGCTGGTCCGCCGCCTCCGGCTCTGCAGCTGCCGGCTGCTCGGCCGACAGTTGGAGCTGTGCACGATGAGTTCCCCGACGAGCATGTCGCCTATGTCGTCTTTACAAGCCAGCCTGAAGACCGGCACAGCAGACGCCGAGAGCACCAGGAAGTCAACGCAGTCGCTACCAACCCCTCCGAGCACATGCACTGGTCAGAAAAGCCTATCAGCTGGAGCCGGGACGACCACCCAGAGGTGATGCCATCTCCCGGCTCTTACACGCTGGTTCTGGATGCCACCCGGGCAACGGACAGACGCGCCGCCCGCTTCTCCCGCGTACTGATAGACAGCGGGAGTAGCATCAACATTCTGTACCGTGATACCCTTGGAGAAGTTGAACGTCAAGACGAAGCAACTCATGCCTACCCGGACTGTGTTCCATGGCATTGTACCCGGCCTGTCCTGCGCCCCCATTGGCAAGATCAAGATTGATGTCCTCTTTGGGGACAAGGATCATTTCCGCCGGGAAGCAATCTGGTTTGAAGTGGTGGACCTTGAGAGCCCCTACCATGCACTGCTTGGCCGTCCTGCTTTGGCCAAGTTCATGGCTGTTCCCCACTATGTTTACCTCAAGATGAAGATGCCGAGCACCAAGGGCATCATCACCATAGCCGGCGATTACAAGAAATCCTCCGAGTGCGCAGCTGCCAGTAGCCGGCTGGCCGAGTCCCTTGTGATTGCCGAAGAAAAGAAACTGTTGGACCGAGTTGTGGCCATGGCCGGCAAGCAGCCGGCCCTGTGCCCTGATCCCAAGGAATATGATGCCCAAGGTTCCTTCCAGCCGGCCAAGGAAACAAAGAAGATACCTCTTGACCCCGAGCACCCAGAAAGGTTTGCCGTCATTGGGGCAAACCTGAATAGCAAATAGGAAGGCGAGCTCACCGACTTCCTCCTTGAGAATTGGGACATCTTTGCATGGTCTCCTAAGGACATGCTGGGTGTTCCGAAGGAATTCGCCGAGCACAAGCTACACGTCCAAGAAGGTGCGAAACCAGTCAAGCAACCCCTCCGCCGACTGTCCGAGGAAAAGAGAAGGATTGTAGGAGAAGAGATAGCCCGGCTTCTGGCTGCCGGCTTCATTATGGAGGTTTTCTTTCCGGAGTGGCTCGCCAACCCGGTCCTCGTGCTAAAGAAGAACAACAAGTGGTGCATGTGTATAGACTACACGAGCCTCAACAAGGCCTGCCCCAAAGATCCCTTTGCCCTGCCAAGGATAAATCAAGTGATAGACTCCACAGCCGGATGCGAGCTATTGAGTTTCTTGGATGCTTACTCCGGTTACCACCAGATAAAGTTAGACCCGGCTGACCGCCTAAAGACCGCCATCATCACGCCATTCAGAGCTTTCTGCTACCTGACAATGACATTCGGCTTGAGAAATGCCGGTGCCACTTTCCAGCGTTGCATGCAGAAGTGCCTCCTGAAGCAGCTCGGTAGAAATGCCCACGTCTACGTAGACGACATTGTGGTGAAGACGGAGAAGCGCGACACCTTGCTGGAAGACCTCAAGGAAACATTTGAGAACCTGTGCCAGTTCCGGATCAAGCTCAACCCCGAGAAATGCGTGTTCGGAGTGCCAGCCGGCCAGCTCCTAGGCTTCCTGGTCTCCGAACGCGGCATTGAATGCAACCCAGTGAAGATCAAGGCCATTGAGAGAATTGCGATTCCCACCAAACTTCGAGACGTCCAGAAGTTCACCGGGTGTTTGGCCTCCCTGAACCGCTTCATCAGCCGGCTCGGAGAGAAAGCTCTCCCCCTCTACCGCCTCATGAAGAAGACCACTCACTTCGAGTGGAACGACCAAGCCGACCAAGCTTTTCACGAGATGAAGAAGATGCTGGCCACGCCACCTGTCCTGGCGGCGCCGACTGAGAAAGAGCCCATGCTCCTTTACATTGCTGCAACCAGCCGGGTGGTCAGCACCGTTGTCGTAGTCCAGCGCCCAGAAGAGGGCCGAGCCCAGCCGGTCCAGAGACCAGTGTACTATTTGAGTGCGGTGCTGTCTACCTCGAAGCAGAATTACCCGCACTACCAGAAGATGTGCTATGGCGTGTACTTCGCCGCCAAGAAGCTGAAGCCCTACTTTCAAGAGCACCCCATCACGGTCGTATGCACCGCCCCGCTTGCCGAGATCATAGGCAGCCAGGATGCATCCGGCCGGGTGGCAAAATGGGCCATCGAGCTGGCCCCTTACACGATCTTCTACCAGCCTCGCACTGCCATCAAGTCCCAAGCATTGGCCGACTTCCTCGTCGACTGGGCCGAGACCCAGTACCTGCCGCCGGCGCCCGACTCCACTCACTGCCGTCTGCACTTCGATGGATCCAAGATGCGCACCGGCTTGGGAGCCGGCGTCATCCTCACCTCCCCCAAAGGCGACAAGCTCAGATACACGCTGCAAATTCACTTCGCCGCCTCCAACAACGTGGCCGAGTACGAGGCGCTCGTACACGGGCTTCGGCTTGCCAAAGAGCTCGGCATACGCTGGATCCTGTGTTACGCCACTCGGACTTGGTAGTCCAGCAATCATCCGGCGACTGGGACGCCAAGGACACAAATATGGCAAGCTACCGCTTCCTCGTTCAGCAGATCAGCGGGTACTTTGAAGGATGCGAGTTCCTCCACGTACCACGAGCCGACAACGAGCCAGCAGATACCATGGCTCGAATAGGCTCCACTCGGCAGGCAATACCAACCGGCGTCTCTCTGCAATGCCTCCTCAAGCCGTCCATCAAGCCGTCTCCAGAGTCCGATTCCATCTTCGTGCCGCCTAGCCCCGATGCAGCCGGGTCCGGCTTGAAGAACCAAACAGGCGGCCCGGGGACTTCAGTAGGCGGCTCGGGGACTTCCGTAGCCACACCCAACCTGGGGACTTCTGAACCCGGCTCGGGGACTGCGGTAGTCGACCCGGGGACTGCGCCAACACAACAGGCGGTGGCCAACTCCGGCATTTCACCACCCAGCCCACCCACCCTGGTCGCAGTAGCCGTGTTGGCAATAGAGGAAGTCATAGCTCCATCATGGGCCCAGCCCATCCTCAACTTCCTGATAAACCAAGAACTGCCGGCCGACGAGATAGAGGCAAGGCAAGTCCAATGCCGAGCTGGAGCATACACAATCGTCAACAGAGAGCTCGTCAAGCGCAGTGTCATTGGAGTCTTCCAGCGATGCGTCGAGCAAGAGAAAGGTGTGGCAATCCTCAGAGACATCCACCAAGGCGAATGCGGCCACCATGCGGCCTCAAGATCACAAGTCGCCAAAGCCTTCCGCCATGGTTTGTTTTGGCCGACTGCTTTGGACGACGCCAAAGAGTTAGTTAAACATTGCAAAGGGTGCCAAGTCTTCATCTCCAAGCAACACCTGCCAGCTTCGGCACTCAAGACCATTCCCCTCACTTGGCCCAGTGCCGTTTGGGGACTGGATATGGTGGGCCCATTCAAGACGGCGCGCGGCGGCATGACACATCTGCTTGTCGCTGTGGACAAATTCACCAAATGGATTGAAGCTGTCGGCGTTCTGGGAACGGGGGTCCCCAGACTTGCTTGCCTGCGGCCTGCGGCGTGGCTCAAATGGGGGCCCAGCACGGCCAATCTTCATCAACACAAGACTCAAGACCCTCACGAGGGGCCAAGCCTCGCGGGGAGGACGACACGGTGCTTCCTCAGGCGCGGCCTCCTCAGGCTGGCTCACGAGGAGGCGAAGAGAACAAGGCAGGGTACCTCGCGATGTGCCCATGACGCAAGCCATGACGACCAAGGGTGCCAGGCGGGCGCCAGACCGCGCAGTGTCCTCCCTTTACTCTTTGGTGCAAAGGGGGCAAGCGCAGGCGAGAGGATCAAGCAAAGGCATCCATTTTGGTGCAACAAGACCAAGACCAGTCCAACGGTGGGAAGGAGGTCATCGTGGAGACCAGGACGGCGTCACCATAGGGCCTTTGTCAGGCGAGGACCAACTTTGGTCAGGATAAGTGTACCAGATGTTCCCCTTCAAATTGGCCAATTGTTGGCGCCCTTCCCGCTCAATATTTGGGAAGAGGCCCAAGGCCTTTGCCTATAAATAGTACTAGCCACCCCCAGAGTAGGAGGGGGGAGTATTCAGAGCAAGCAGAGAACAAGTAGAGAAAGAGAGAGAAGGGCGGCTGAACTCCCCTAGCAGTTCATCGTCCCAGCAAGAACACGCCCTCGCGAGGCCGTTCTCCTTTGTATTGTTCTTCATCATCATCAGCCCAAGAGGAAATCCACACACCACACTAGAGTAGGGTGTTACACCACATCGGTGGCCCGAACCAGTATAAACCCTGTGTCTCTTGTGCTGTTCTTTCTGTAGTTTAGATCCTTGCGAGACGGAGAGGTAGAGGGCATAATCTCCGCGCGCACCCCAGAGTTCGAACCTTAAGGGTCTGCCGGAACCCGTGATCCGACATTTGGCGCGCCAGGTAGGGGTGCGCCGGAATTTGTCTTCCACCGCTTCGTTCTCCGCCGACCGTCGCGTCCATATCCGACGCCCGTCGGGCCCGCGCTGAGCGCCAGGCCACCATCGCCTCCCGCATCGCCCAGACGGCTCCCGTCGTTGGGCGTCCTCGTCGTTCCCCGTCGCCCGCCGTCAACGCCGCCACCGGCCCGGCGGGGAACGAACAGCAAGCATCGTCTCAGCCCCCGTCCGTGCGGTGAGACGGCCGCACCGCTACCCCGTCGCTCACGCCAGCTGACTCTTCGTCCCACGCGCTCCGCGCGCCCTTGGAGGCTCGAGCTGCGCTCATCGCGGCAAACGAGCTCCTACGCTACCGTCCCGTCGACGACGTCTACAAAGAGTGGCTCGACCGCATCGCCGAGCTCGTCCGCGCCGCAGGGGGCTCCTGCACCGTCCGCTCCGCTGCGCCGCACCCCGCCCCGCGCGGGCAATGATGCTCCGGGGGTGTACCAACCGCCTCCTCTCCAAGAAGACACCATGGCTCCAAGGCGCATGGCCCCTGGGCGGAACCCACTCCATCAGGCGCCAGCCCAGCAAGAACGGACCTGCCAAGAAGTCCTTCGACCGCAGGAGGCTGCCCGAGCGCTTCCTGCTCCGGCTCGCCACGACCCTGCTCCAGCTCCGGCATGTCAAGACCCCGCGCTGCTCCCAGCTGCAGCGCAAGGGGACCCGCAAGGCCAAGCTCTCCCTCAACCGAAGCCTCCCGTGGCCACCGCAGGCTGCCGTGCCTACACCACCGAGCTGCGTAGCGTCGCGTGGCCCGGCAAGTTCAAGCTAGACCTGCCTCCTCGCTACGACGGCACGACTGATCCCGCAGAGTTCCTCCAGCTCTACGAGCTGGGCATCGAAGCTGCCAGCGGGGATGAAAAGGTCATGGCGAACTGGTTCCCCATGGCGCCGAAGGAAGGAGCTCGCACCTGGCTCCTGAATCTGGCTCCAGGCACGATCTCCTCCTGGGACCAGATGCGCACCCACTTCATCGCCAACTTCCAAGGTACTCGCGATCGGCCGCCCGCAGTGAGCGACATGCGCCGCATCAAGCAGCAACCTGGGGAGACCCTGCAAAAGTACATCCAGCGCTTCAACAGTGCGCGCCTCAAGATCCCCAAGGTGTCCGAGGAAGCCATCATCTCGGCCTTCTCCGATGGCGTGCGCGACGTCAAGATGAAGGAGGAGCTGGCGATGCATGAAGACCTCTGCACCTCCCTGGAGCTGTTCAACTTGGCGACCAAGTGCGCTAGGGCTGAGGAGGGACGTCTCTCCCTCCTCGAGCTGCCCGCCGCAGACCCAGAAGAGAAGAAGCCCAAGGCCAAGGACGTGAAGCGCAAGGGGCTGCCGTACTCGCAGCAGAACCGGACACTAAGCGGGGCAAGGATCTGCCCGAATCCTCCAGGAGCAGCCGGTACTGTGTGTACCACGACCTCCACACCCACAACACCAACGAATGTCAAGAACTCCGCATCGTGCGAGAAGGAAGGATCGGCCGTCGCCCTGACCGCGCTGACCGGGGCTACGGCCGAGGAGGAGGAAGAAACCCAGGACGCTGGGAAGATCGCGGCCCGCGCCAAGGGTGGCGCGACCAACCTCGCGAGGACCGCTGGCGGGACCTGCCTCGCGAGGGGGACTGGAGGGATCAACCTCGTGAGGATCGCCCTCATGGCAACGCAGGCCTCCCTCCGCTGCCGCCTCAGCCAAGGAGGAACGAAGACGGCCATCAAGACGAGGGGGCTAGGGGCTTCCAAGAGCCGCGCGCAATCGCCTGCATCCTGGGCGGAGCTCAAGCCCCAGCCTCTCAACGCACCTTCAAGCAGTTTGCCCGTGAAGTGAATGCAGTCCTTCCCAAGCTCGAAGCAACGCGCCGCCTCAAGTGGTCGGCGTGCGCCATCACGTTCAGCTCAGCAGATCAGCTCAAGTGCGCGGCCACAGCCGGGGTCCTCCCGATGGTTTGCTCCCCAGTCATCAGCAACGTACTGGTCACCAGGACCCTCATCGATGGTGGAGCAGGGCTCAACATCCTGTCCGTGGAAACATTCAACAACCTTCAAGTGCCCTATGACCAGCTTCAGCCAACCAAGCCTTTCTTCGGAGTCACCGACGGTTCCACAATCCCGATCGGGCAGGTCCGCCTCCCTGTCACCTTCGGGGCCCGCAGCAACTACCGCACCGAGCTCATCGACTTTGACGTCGCCCACATCCGCCTGCCGTACAATGCCATCCTCGGGTACCCAGCGCTGGCCAAGTTCATGGCCGTAACTCACCACGGTTACAATGTCCTCAAGATGCCAGGGAGTGGCGGCGTCATCATGGTGCCATGTGAAGAAAAGGATGCAGTGTGTTCCCTGGAGCGAGCCTTTCAGGCCCCGTCGCTAGAAGACCTAGATCGCGGAAGCAGGAGGCCTCCCGAGACCACACCCAAGAAGAAGAAGACGTCGTCAGGCTCAGCCCCTCAGGAGGCAGGCCCTTTAGGGCCCGTGCCTGCCTAGGGGGACCCTCCTTCCATCGCATAGGAAAGCGCGCTCGGTGCCCTCCTCAGGCAGGGCTTGGGGGCTCTCACCTTGAGGGCCACCGACCTAGCCAGGGTCACAAGGGAGGCGCTTGGGCACCATGTGGAGGCGTGTTTCGAAGCACGTTTCCCTCGAGAAGGAACCAGGCAAGGAAGGTCAGACCAGCAGGAGTTCGTTAGCCAGGCCGTTCAAGAACTACAGGAGTCAAGAATCATGAGAGGTTGCCGCTGCCTACCGGCTGTGGCTCCCCATCCAAGCGAGGATGGTGGGCTGCGTGTCTGCATCGACGTACCAGGGCTCAATCAAGTCGCCACAACGGAGCGCCTCTGGCCCTCACAAGTGGGGTGTTGTGGAGGTCCACCCCACAACTATGTTCGCATGCCTTACGGCTTGCCGAACATGGCTGCGGCGTACCAACGCCTCATGAGGAGCATCATGGAGGCTCAAGAAGACAGGCGTTCCGCAGTCCTGGCGGAGATGGAGACAGCTCACGAGGAGCCACCAGTTCCTCCGGAGCCTCCCGAGGCCCCAGGGCCTGGGGGCTCGTGAGGATCGGCTTTCGCAGCCCACCGAGTCTGCTACACCAACACCACTTCGTCCCCGACAACCCCAGGTGACATCTTTCAAGCTTCATTCCCAGCTGGGAGCGCCCTCCCAGGGTTGCATCACTCCCAGGCCGCGTGGGTCCGCCCCTGCGGCGTGTATCCCTATTTTATTTTTCGGTCGTTAGTTTGCCTTGTTGGGGGCGCCCCTCGGGCTGCATCATCCCCAAGCCGCTCGGGCTAGGCCCAGCGGCGTGTATCTCCCTCGCGTTTACTTCCAACTATGCATTCGCCTATCATGCTTGATCACCTGATGTCTGTCCACTACACCTCTTCTTCTCCATGTCGACCACTTGCACGTTAAAGGGGGGGTGCCTGAGCATTGCGACTCAGGGCTCTTACCGGCTCTCCAGCCCTTACCCTCTGGCCTTGTCCACGGCATCGCGACCTGGCATACCAGCGACGGCTGAGACAAGCTCGAGGGCCGGGACCCTAGGACGTAGAGTGCCGGCATCTAACCCAATCTGCAGGAACACATTTCAAGATACGACCCAGTGCCAGGCGCAACCCGCCCAGATACACCTCACCTAGCCCTACCGTGCCGGCCACGTGTCAGGGCGGGGCTGTACACGCCCCCAGGGCTCCTCCCGGAGGGGAGCCCCCTCCCACGTACCAGTGGAAGCACCATGCTCCGTGCTGGCTGACGACACTGCCGAGGAGCGGCTATGCCCATACACATACGGAAGCGCTATGCTCCGCGCTGGTGATAAACAACTAAGGGTGGCCTCTGGGCCGCATCAACCTCAGGGAGCCCAGAGCTAAGTGTCTAGCCTCATCGCAACGCCTCCCCTCGGGAGCGCCGTGCGAGGGGGCTAGGCACGGGGGCTACGACTGGGTCATGCCCAGGCGAACGCCACCCAGCCAGGCCCCTCGGGCCTGGTTTGTCGCGCGTCTCTCCCTGAGCGGAGCCAAGGTACGAAGGCCGTTTGAGCGTCAAGGGGGACCCCTGAGCATCGCGACTCAGGGGCCTAACTGGTCCCGTAGCCCCTCACTCCTTAGTTTCGAAAGGCTATGCTGGGTGAGGTATGTGCGGGGTCGGGCTCTGCAGACATAGAGCGGTAGCCCCGCTTACATCTCATCTCGTCACTCGCTGTTTGCACGTCAAGGGGGACTCCTGAGCATCGCGACTCAGGAGCCTAACTGGCTTCGTAGCCCCTCACTCCTTAGTTCCGAAAGGCTATGCTGGGTGAGGTATGCGCGGAGTCGGGCTCTGCAGACGTAGAACGGAAGATACACCTACATCACGCTCCCCTACTTGTAGTTCGTGCGCCAAGGGGGACTCCTGAGCATCGCGACTCAGGAGCCTAACTTGTCACATGGCCCCTCACTCCTTTGGTCCCGTCCTGGTTTCCGGTCGGGGCTAATGCTGGGTGAGGCACACGCGGGGCCTGGCTCTGCCGGCGTAGAACACAAGCAAGTAGGGAAGAAAAGCATAAAACTCAAGGAATTTAAAAGCAAATATTACAACCCATACTGTCGTCTTAGTACCAAACACAAGTTTAAATGCCTCCCTGAGGCGTGGTGCATGTGCAGGAATTGAAAGAAGAACAGGGATGGAAACGGAGTCACTTGTCGGTGGTGGAGCTGCGTGGAGTGGCTTCGCCTCGTGGAGCAGCAGGGCCGACAACGCCTTGCTTTGGCCTGGTGTTGAAGGCCCGGAACTTCCCCAGCAGTGCCTCCGTGCGCCCCTTCACGGCTTCGACAGCGGCGACAGCACCCTCGCCGCTCACCGGCTCCAGCAGGCTGTCGAGGTCGGCGCTGCGATCGCGAAGATAGATGTGGGCGAAGACCCGCGTCAGTGCAGCAGAAGACAGGACACGCGCCTCGGCCTCAGCCGTGGGGCTGAGGCCAAGGGCAACATCTCCAAGGGCCTTAACCAGGAAGGGAAGCAGCTTGGCGGGGCCATCCTCGTCACCAGCCAGCGGGCCCTCCAGGCCGCTCTCATAAAGCGTCTTCAGCGAAGCGCGGGCATCCTTCTCCATGTCCGCGAAGGCCACGCGATCCTCGGCAAGGACCGGGGCCTTGGCGTCTAGCTCGGCCTTCGTCACCCCCAGCTCCTTCTTCAGTGCACCTAGACGGTCGCGGCGCTTCTTGCGTTGGCCTCCCGGTCCTCGAGCGCCGCCTCGCGAGCCTTCGTCCCCTTTTCCTGCTCTTGGCGAAGGCGGGCCTCCTCCGCAAGCTGGACTCGCAAGCCTTGCAGCTCGTCCTCCAACTCCTTGCAACAGCCACAGACTCCAACCACCTCTCCCAGGACCGCGTCTCGGGCAGCCTTCACCTTGAGGGTAGCCTCCCTCTCCCCGTCACAGGCCGTTGAGGCCTGAACCAACGCCGCTCAAACCGAGGCATCAGAGCGAATCCACCCCGAGGCCAGTTCCAGGCGCCCGGCCACCAGGCGAGGGTCGGCACCAAGAAGATCCTGCCGCAGCTGGTCTAGTTCAGCAGCGACACGCTCCAGGATGGAAGAAGAAGACGGAGAAACATCAGCGCGCTCCAAGACAACAGGAGGAGTCGGAGAAGCAGCGGTCGGTGGAACGGGAGGAGAAGGTAGCGGCGGCGAGACCACAGTGTCCTGAGGCGGAGTCTGCTGCGCCTCGACGGCCGTGGCGGCGGCAGCAGGCAGGACCACCTCGGGAGTCACTTGGGCCATGGGGGCTGGGCTCTCCCCAGCCAGCTCAGTCAAGCCTCGCAAGGATGAGCGGGCAGGAGAAGCTCGTGCCTCACGATCGCCCCCACCTACAGGCGGAGGCGTTGCCGCGGATGGGGCCTAGGGAGCCCCCTTCGGTTTCTTCGCCGTGGGCGCCAGCCTATCCAAGAGGAGCGAACATCAAGCCTCAGCGGCAGAACAAGGAACAAAGGATGGGGGATCAAGCACTTACAGGTCGTCGCTGGAGGGCTCGGGCAGCCTCCGGCCGTACTTGAAGCCTGAGAGCCGGCTAGAGGGGTCAACCTCAGAAGCAGAAGGCGCGTCTGCGGATCGCCCCGGAGCCGGAGCGGACCCGCGGGGGATCAGTCCGGTTCTGCCCTTCTTCGGGATCGGGAGCGAGCTCCCGCTACCCAGCACGTCATCGACCTCATCATCATCGCTTGATGAAAGGCGGAGAGTATGAGACTTGTGCCGGGGGAGGGGAGCCCTTGACTCTCCGTCAGTTGCCTCGGAGTCAGGGCCCTCCTCCCTCTCCTCTTCGCCCTCTTCTCCGCTGGGGTTGCCGGAGGACATGTCCACCAGTCCCTCGGGAGCCACCACACGCACGGGCCCGTCCCCGTTGAAGACGGGCATCGACTCCACCACCTGCTTCCAGTCGTCGCGAAGGAACAAGGGCGCAGGCGCGCCCTCCAGCCGTGCCACCTCACCCCCGACTAGGGATTGGAGCGCCGCGGTCACATCCTCGTCGCCCAAGGCTGCGGGGCTCGGGTGAGGCCTCCACATTGGAGGTGAGTACCGCCGAAGCAGGGCCAGTTGGTGCTCCAGGAACTCCCTCAGCAGCAACGCGCCGGTCAGCCTCGCCGCCGCCGTGCCGGCCGGCTTCAGGTCCGCGTCCATCTTCTCCAGAACCGGCTTCGCGCGAGGGTCCGTAAGCTCCTCCCGGGACCAGTCGCCGGAACTCACGGGCTGCTCCGTGGGTAGGATCAGCCGAGGGTGGATGCGCCCGGCGTCCAGCAAGACCCACTTGCTCCTGAAGCCCTCAATCCTCTTCCCGGGATTTGAGATGGCAATGGCGCCGCCACACGCGACAAAGCTCGCGCATGCGGAAGGGAAACCACGGGTGACCCGAAGGTAGAAGTAGTGGCGCAGCAAGGCCACTGAGGGTTGCACCCCCACATGAGCCTCGCAGTAGTAGGCAAAGATCGCCAGGAGAAGGATGGAGTTGGGGTGGAGATGCAGAGCTTGCAAGTCATAGTGGCGGAGGATAGAGAGGAAGAACTCGGAGAAAGGAGGCACCAGGCCCGCAGTAATGGAGCTTACAAAGAGAGGGTAGAAGGTGCTTCCTCGGCCCTCAGGGGTGGCGGAGCCAACCTTGAACACCCGTGCTCCGTCGACGCCCCACGTCGCCGCCATCCGACGCAGCCGGGCGAGGCTCGCCACCGACACATTCGGCGAGTCCAGGGCCAGCGAGAACCAAGCTTCAGCAGGAGGCTGACGCGGCGCCATGTCTTCCAAGGTCACAGGGGAGCAGATCTGGGAGTTTGGAGGAAGGAAGGAGAGGCGCAAGAAAGGGGATCTGAGCAGCGACAAGAGAAAGAGAAGAGCAAAGCCAGAGCAGAGGCCATGCCTCTAATAACCAGCGCAGTTGCAGAGCAAAGCCGGATCAACCGCCACGCGGTGCCCAAGGCTGTAGGCTGTTAGGGCCCACGGCGCTTCACCCTTGCCCTTTCGCCTCTTGGCACGGCCAAGTCCATGCGCGCCTTGCGCCCGGTGGCTACTGTCGGCGTTCTGGGAACGGGGGTCCCCAGACTTGCCTGCCTGCGGCTGCGGCGTGGCTCAAATGGGGGCCCAGCACGGCCCATCTTCATCAACATAAGACTCAAGACCCTCGCAAGGGGCCAAGCCTTGCGGGGCGGACGGCACGGTGCTTCCTCACGCGCGGCCTCCTCAGGCTGGCTCACGAGGAGGCGGAGAGATCAAGGCAGGGTACCTCGCAAGGTGCCCATGATGCAAGCCATGACGACCAAGGGTGTCAGGCGGGCGCCAGACTGCGCAGTGTCCTCCCTTTCCTCTTTGGTGCAAAGGGGGCAAGCGCAGGCGAGAGGATCAAGCAAAGGCATCCATTTCAGTGCAACAAAATCCAAGACCAGTCCAACGGTGGGAAGGAGGTCATCATGGAGCCTAGGACGGCGTCACCATAGGGCCTTTGGCAGGCGAGGACCAACTTTGGTCAGGATAAGTGTACCAGATGTTCCCCTTCAAATTGGCCAATTGTTGGCGCCCTTCCCGCTCAATATTTGGGAAGAGGCCCAAGGCCTTTGCCTATAAATAGGACTAGCCACCCCCAGAGTAGGAGGGGGGAGTATTCAGAGCAAGCAGAGAACAAGTAGAGAAAGAGAGAGAAGGGCGGCTGAACTCCCCTAGCAGTTCATCGTCCCAGCAAGAACATGCCCTCGCGAGGCGGTTCTCCTTTGTATTGTTCATCATCATCATCAGACCATGAGGCAATCCACACACCACACTGGAGTAGGGTGTTACACCACATTGGTGGACCGAACCAGTATAAACCCTGTGTCACTTGTGTTGTTCTTTCTGTAGTTTAGATCCTTGCGAGACGGAGAGGTAGAGGGCATAATCTCCGCGCGCACCCCAGAGTTCGAACCTTAAGGGTCTGCCGGAACCCGTGATCCGACAGAAGCAAAGCTGATCAAGGGGCTGAATGGGCCGACTGCCGTGACATTCATCGCTGATATTACAACTCGGTACGGCGTGCCACACAACATCATCACCGACAACGGCACGAATTTCGCCAAGGGAGCATTGGCACGTTTCTACGCGATGCCGGGCATCCGACTGGACTTAGCGTCCGTTGCCCATCCGCAGTCAAACGGCCAAGTCGAGCGAGCCAACGGCCTCATCCTTTCCGGCATCAAGCCCCGACTGGTCGTGCCACTGGTGCATTCGGCCGGCTGCTGGCTCGATGAGCTGCCGGCTGTCCTCTGGAGTCTGTGCACTACCCCTAACAAGTCAACCAGCTTCACTCCTTTCTTCCTCATGTACGGTCATCCCAACCGACATCGAGTTCGACTCGCCTCGGGTGACCATGTACATGGAGGCGGAGGCCAAGGAGGCACGAGAAGACGGCGTCGACCTGCTAGAAGAGAGCCGGCTGTTAGCCCTCAGCCGGTCTGCCATCTACCAGCAGGGTTTGTGCCGCTACCACAACCGGAAGGTCAAGCCAAGATCTTTCCAAGAGGGCGATCTTGTGCTCCGGCTGATCCAGCGAACAGCCGGCCAGCACAAGCTCTCGGCCCCTTGGGAAGGCCCCTTCGTCATCAGTAGAGCGCTAGGAAACGACTCCTACTACCTGATCGACGCACAGAAGCCGAAGGCACGAAAGAGAGACGACTCCGGTAAGGAGTCGGAACGACCATGGAACGCCAACCTCCTCCGAAGATTTTACAGTTGAAATGCAGTATGTATCATGCTAACTTTTGCACTAAGTACGAGACAATAGGCCCCCCGAGGAGAGCTCGGGGACTGCCATCTTTTATCTATGAATGAAGAGTATCATGGTTATGATTATGTCATTACATTCACTTTTCTCGTCCGGCACCGGGTTCGACTAGTCAGCCCGGGGACTGGCCGCCTTGAGTTATATTAAGTCCTACCTGCGGTCAGACATGTAGTGTGCCGGCACCCAAGCTTTTTCTTACCAAAAGTCACAGTTCGAAGAACCGGCTGTCCGACTGGCAAGAGTCCAAAGCAGGAAAGGACGCCCACACGAAAAACGGCTAGGAACTAACGGACTAATATAACAAAAGCCGGTTTTCCTCCCCCTGTCGACTGACTACCTGAGTAGCCGGCTGACCGGCTTCCATTCACCTCGCTACAATCTAAGAAAGCTCGAGTACTTGCCTCCCCCCCCCCCCCAAAAAAATAGCCAAGACCTTCCTAGCCACAGGTTGCAGAGCAGTACCGGCTGGGAAGGCAGCAGCCAGGGGAAGGCGGCAAAGGAAACAACCTAAGGATAAAAAGCATACAAGAATAGAAGCCAAACACACATATGATTATATTTACACAAAAAGACCTTCGAAAGGCCAGCATTCAGCATAGTTTGAATACATCCCCAGTGGGTGGAACTGCACAAGTTTAATAAAAATTGTTCAAAGAGCAACAAGCAGGAAAAACAAGGACGACAGATTAAGCCAGGGGAACGAATGGCGAGTCGGGCAGGTCGGTAGAGACGGCAGTGCCGGCTGGAGGAGTGGCCGGCTGGCGAACCTCGGCACGATCACTGCCTCCCGCAGAGGGCGCGCTAGCACGCGCCTCGTTGCTGGAGGCACGGTCAAGCTGAGGATGGCTGGCCGCTTCACCGGCCGGCTCGACGTCTTCGCCTTCCTCTCCTTCTTCGTCTTCGCCCTCGTCGCTGGACGCGATCTCCTCCGCCGAGTCTTCACCCTCCGCCGGGTTCAACCCGAACCACTCCTCCGGCTGGGCGACACCGTTGTCATCCACCTCAGGAATGAAGATGTTGGTATCAGTATACTCGACAAGGGCCAAAGCACGCTGGATGATAGCCGGCCGCACCTCCACCAGCTCTTCGTCAGCCTCCTCCTGCCAAGTGCTCAGCTGGTCCAAGTTCAGCCCAGGATACCAGGCCCGGACGACTCCAACGCCCGCCTGGCACCGGATCGAGCAGCGGAAGCCTTCGAGGCCTCAAAGCGGCCAACTGCCACCTCCAGCCAGTCGTCAGTCCAGCTGGGGGTGCGGGGAATCACCTCGCCAGGCCAAAGGGCGGCCAATACCTGCGCTCCGACGCGCTGGAGGCGGCGGAGCATGCGATAAGCCGGCTGCAGCCGGGCTTGGATCGCCAAGAGCTGCTCTTCAAGCGTCCGACCCGCGCTCGGCGCGATCTCGACTCCCGCTTGCCAGCGTGCCTCGCGGTTGGCCTCGATGGTCTGGGTGGCGACGACGGAGTAGCCGGGGAAGTAGTCTGCACAGAGAACAAAATCAGCACAAATTAGAAGACAAGTCCGAGGGCGAGGAGCAAGCAAGGAGTGAGGAAGGCGGCTTGCCATCAATCAGATCCTCAATCCGACCATAGCCCTCGCTCAACGCTTGTTTCTCTTTAGCCCAGCCCGCCGCTTCGGTCTCGAACTCGGCTTTGAGGGTGGCCTCGCTGTCCTGCGCCTTTTTCAGGGCCGCCTTGTGGCTCTCCTCCTGGTCGGCCAACTTCTTGGCCAGGCGGTCGCGCTCCAAGACTAAGGCGTTGCACTTGGCTTCCTTGGCGCGAAGGGCGGTCTGAGCCCCACCGAGCTGCTCCCTCAAGTCGGCATTGGCCCCTGCAAGCATGAAGACAAAGGAAAAAATCAATAAGGAAGAAGTCGTCAGGGAAGATCTGACCCGACTGCTCAGCAGTCGGCCCGAATCTCGGGGACTACACCCAGTGGGTGCGCGGACGCGCCCCCACAGGAGATGAACGAAACAAAGCACGCACTACGGCTGTTGGTCAGGTCCTCGGTTTTCTGGGCCAACTCCTGAGCCTGGGAGTTGAAGGGAGTAGCACGATGGTTATGGTATTCCTGGAAGATCAGGTAGGATGCAAGAATAAGATAGCTGTCAGGACCAAGTAAGTTCCAAGCCGCCCGCTCAGCGGCCGACTCGGAACTCGGGGACTACACCCAGTGGGTGCGCTGACGTACCCCCACGAAAGAAATCAAAAAGCAAAACAACCAAGGCCAGAGGACTCACCCGGATGACGTCCCGCGTCGCGAGGAAATCTTGGGTATATCGCTGCAGCGAGGCGGCATGAGCCTAAAGCCGGCTCCGGACCTCCTGGGCCGCTGCGATCAGCTCGGCCGTCCCCCTGCTGGGCGTCCACTCGGACGTACTAGAGCTGGCCGCCTCTAGGGCCTCCGCTGTCTGGCTGGCGCCGGAAGCTCTGTGCGGCTCTGGCACAGGGGTGGCTGTAAGTGCATCTAGTGCCCCTTAGTGATTTTGGTGTATTGAAGACTGATAGGTTAAGAATCTGATGTGTTTATGAGTGTACAAAAGTCTATAAGTCTATGAGGAGTTTGATATTTACAGAGAAATTCGACCCCTAAAAATGAAGTTCTTCGACTAAAGACTTTGATATACTGAAGACTTTCTGAAGACTTTGAAAGTGAAGAAATTGGTGTGACCCTGAAGACTTGGTATTCATTCGAGGAACATGAAGCGTGAAGAATTTTGTTTTCGTAGTTTCATTTTCTCTTTCTTGAGTCATAGGAAACACCATACTGTTAAAGGGGGTCGAGGAAATACTAAGGAGAAAATTTCCATGTGATGCTCAACTCAAATCCTACACCTACCAATCCCTTCGAGTGATAGCCATTGAAAATCTCATACAGTTCAGTCAATTTCTTCAGTGACAGAGATGCAGTTCTTCTGGTTACTGAGGACTTTGTTCTGACTGAGGAGTTAAGAATTCACCAGTGCGGATTGCCTACACTATGAGGAACATGATAGCCCTGAGGAATTTGTACCTCAAATTTCCGACCGTTGCTGTGCTACGCGCCAGCTGTCCCAAAATATCTTATACATCCAACGGTCATATCATTTAAGGGCATTTATGTCTTATCATGTCGGGCTGCTCCCTAGGCTATAAATAGCCGCCCCCTACAACCACTAGCTGGTTTGCCGCTCCGCAAGAACTTGACACTTGTCATTTGAGAGCAACCCATCCTCCGAGGACTTTGAGCGAAAATCATCAAGTGAGGAAAATCTGAAACCAAACCCAAACACCTACAAACCCAAAGTGATTGAGCATCACTGAAGAGATTGATCCTGCATGGATCCGACGCTTGTTACCTTTGAAGACTATGCTTCTTCCAGACGGTTAGGCGTCAAGGTCTAGAGCATCCAAGAGGAATTGTGGATCGCCGAGTGACCAAGTTTGTGAAGGTTTGGAAGTCACCTGAAGACTTACCACGAGTGATTGGGCGAGGACTATGTGTCCTTAGTTCAAGGAGAATACGGTGAGGACTTGGTGTCCCGAGCTGCGTGCTCAGGACTGGGTGTCCGGGACTGTGTGTCCTCGAGTTCAAATACTCAGCCGCTCCAACCAGATGTACAACTGAGACAGCAGTTGGAACTGGTCTACTAAATCATTGTCTTCACCATGCTTAGTGGTTCCATTTCCTCAACTCTTTCATTTCCTTAGTATTGTGCTGCTTGTTTATCATATCTGTGTTTGAAGACTTTGACTGAAGACTTTCTCAATTTCCTCAGTTCAATTTCTTCAGTCTGTTTGTCTTCATCTAGTGTTATCCTGTGTTTACGCTTTCTGTACTCTGTGTTTGTCTTCATTTCATCATGACGACTATGCTTGTATTCTGTCATGTTTTCATCTGAGTACTTATTCCGCTGCTAGTAGTTCTTCGCTAAGGAATTTCCTCACAAGCAAATTCCTCAGTGAAGAATTTCATAAAAATCGCCTATTCACCCCCCTCTAGTCGATATAACGCACTTTGAATTGGTATCAGAGCAAGGTACTTCCTTGTTCTGTGTGATTTTGGTTTAACCGCCTGGAGTTTTAGTTATGTCGACCGCAGGTATGATCAAGGTCTCTGCTAGGTGTCCTACCTTCGATGGGACGGACTACCCCTACTGGAAGAATAAGATGCGAATGCATCTTGAGGCAATTGATAACGATCTCTGGTATGTTGTGGAAAATGGTGTTCCCTCAGTCACACCTTCTCTGAATGCTACTGATGTGAAGAGATTCAAGCAACTGGACTCTCAAGCGAAGAATATCATATGTGGCCATCTAAGCAAAGGACAGTATGGTAGAGTGAGTGCTTTGGAAACTGCTAAGCTTATCTGGGATAGGCTGTCCAAAGTCAATGAAGGAGTTTCAACTCAGCGTGACTCTCGAGTTGATGTTCTTCGCAATCTCTTCAACCGCTTCAAAAGACTCGACAATGAAAATGTTCAGCAAACCTTCGATCGCCTCACTGACATCTCAAATGAGCTTCAAGCACTTGGTGCCACTGACATCACCGACCATGAGGTGGTGAAGAAATTGCTGAGATCGCTTGATTCCTCATTTGATACTCTGGCACTGATGATACAAGAGCGTGCTGATTACAAGTCACTTGACCCCGCTGATATCCTCGAGAGGCTAAACACTCATGAGTTCCAGCTTGCTGAAAAGAGAGATCTCTATGGTTCGAGCTATGGCAGATCACGTGCATTGAAGGCCAAGGCAATATCAGAATCCGAAGATGAAGACTCTGGTAGCAGCCTTGGTGATCTTGAAGAACTAAGTCATGATCTAGCACTGCTCGTGAAGAAATTCCAAAAGTTCTCAAGACATGGTCGCTTTGGAAGACCCTCAAGGAGCAATGATTCCTCATCCAGTGACTACAAGAGAAGGCTTTGTCATAAGTGCAAGAAGCCTGGACACTACATTCAAGATTGTCCTCAGTGGGAAAAGGAATCAAAGAAGAAGAAATACAAGGATTACAGTTCTGATGATGCGAAGAAAAAGAAGAAATCCTCAAAATCCTCATCATCAAAATCCTCGAAGTCTTCATCTCACAAGAAGAGCAGCTCCAAGAAGGCTCGGACATTCATTGGCAAGGAAATGGACTCTGAGGCTGAATCTGAAGAAATTGACGAAGAGGAGGAATCTGAAGACTCCGAGTCTGGTGTGGCGAGCCTAGCCCTCGCTACCGCATTTGTCAGCAAGTCCATCTTCAACTCTGAAGAAAGTGATCTCACCAACAAGGCTGATGAAGGCAGTGATGACTACGCTCCCACCTATTGCTTCATGGCAAAGGGTGCCAAGGTACTCAAATACGCCTCCTCTGAATCTAGTGAGGATGAATCTGATGAAAATCTTAAGCCTAGCTACTCTAAACTTGCTAAGATTGTTGTGCAACAACAAAAGGCTTTTGAAAATGTTCAAAACATGCTAGACAAAAGTGATGATATGTTGGGTGAAGAAATGGATCGCACTAAAGCCTTAACTGAAAATCTTCAGAGACTTCAGACCAGGTTTGACAATCTTCAAGGTCATCATAACACTCTCTTATCTGATAATGAAAAGCTTTCTTATGAATATCTTCAAAAGAAGCAAGATCTTGAGAATCTAAGAGTGAGTTATGAAGATCTTCAGAAGGAGCGCGATTCATTGCTTGCTCAACAAATCAGCGTTGCTCAGGAAGAATTTATTCCTCCATGTTTGAAATGCATTGAACGAGAATCTGCTAATTCCTCACCTGAATGTTCAAATGCTTCTAATGTTAAAAATTCTTCATCTGCCTCTGCTATCACTAATTCCTCATCTGAGGACATTGCTAGTATCACTGACAATGCAGGGCTGAAGGAATTGTACATGACAGGCATGTACAAAAGCCTCAAAGGGCACCAGACTCTTTGTGATGTGCTTAAAAAGCAGATCCTCAACAGGAACCCTAGGAAAGAGGGTATTGCCTTTGAGAGGAAACTCAATGCTGATGGTACATATTGGAAGCCTGAGAAGTACCCCAAAACCTCATGGGTTGCTGCAAAGGGACCTCCAGTTGACCCATCTAATTTATCTGTCTATACATGTGAATCTTCTCATTCTTCTGATGAGTCATTTGACTCCAACTATAAACTGTTCAAAGATCAGAATGGTGAAGTATTTGCTAGATATGTTGGCACTAACTGCAGGAATGGTTCCCCTATGAAGAAAATCTAGGTTCCCAAAAAGTGCCTTGAAAGTCTTCAGGTGAATGTCCTCATGAAACCACCTGTGAAGAATAGGAACTCCAGATCAAAGTCATCATACGGACCAAATTCCTCACATGGATCAAAGTCCTCATATGAACATCATAGTGCTAACAACTCTGTTTCGCAGGGAAGAGCCAAGGGCTATGAATATGAGCATTATTCTTCAAATTATTATGTTCATAAGTCCTCGAAGAATTTCTCTGCTTATTCATATGCTTACCCTAACCCCTCTTATGTGAAACGTAATGGTTTGGCCGCTATGCCACCATTCTCATATGGAGCTCGCAGAATGATGAACTTTTTGCCACCCCTTCAGATGTGGGTGGTGAAGAAAAAGAACTAATCTCTTATGCAGGGTCAGGTCTCCAGACATACTGTAGCGTCTGAAGAATTTGCTGGGGACCTGACAAATTGCCTGAAAGGACGCAGGCTAACCATGATGAAATGAACTCTCATTTCACACGTCCTCCCTCTGTTTTATCTGTCCTACTGATTGATGAAATTGATCTGATGAATTGTGATATCATATGCTTCACTGCTGAAGTATATGAGGTCGTAAGTTGCACTAATTCATCTGCAGGATGATCAACCCAAAGCCACTGAGTGGGTACTTGATAGTAGATGTACAAATCACATGACTGGTGACAAGAATCTTTTGATGGATGCTCCCTTATCATCTTCACATATGAAGCATATCATCTTCGTTGATAAAAGCAAAAGTCAGGTATTGGGTCTAGGTAAAGTTGCTATCACAAAGGATTGACACATGGACAAAGTCATGCTTGTTGAGTCCTTAGGATACAACCTTATGTCTGTCTCAATGCTTTGTGATCTTGATATCGTTGTTGTTTTTGGCAAGTATCGTTGTGTTGTGATTATGGAAGCTGACAATTCCAAAGTCTTCGAAGGCTTTAGGAGAGGAGACTTGTATATTGTTGATTTCTCTGCAGATTCACAACCAGCCGTGTGCCTACTTGCAAAAGCTTCAGAAGGATGGCTATGGCATCGATGACTTGGTCATGCAGGCATGAGGAATTTGCACACGCTTGCGAAGAAGAAGCATGTCATTGGCATTGAGAATGTCAAATTCCTCAAGGATCACTTATGCGGTGCCTGTGAAGCTGGAAAGATGACCAAGGCCAAGCATCCAGCAAAGCCCATCATGACCACTACTCGACCATTCGAATTGCTTCACATGGATCTCTTCGGTCCTAATCACTATTCTTCTGTTTCAAATGAAGCATCTCAATATGGCTTTGTTATCGTTGATGATTACTCACGTTACACATGGGTACACCTTGTCTCTTACAAACATGAAGTGCAGGAAATCTTCAAACGATTTTCCTCGAGGGCTTCAACCAACTTTGGTGTGAAGATCAAGCACATTAGAAGTGACAATGGCACTGAGTTCAAGAATTTGGGTCTCGATGACTATCTTGATGAACTTGGTATTACTCATGAATTATCTGCTCCTTATACTCCTCAACAGAATGGCGTCGTGGAGCGTAAGAACAGGACTCTTGCTGAGATGGCTCGCACTATGCTCGATGAGTACAAAACCCCTCGTCGTTTCCGGGTTGATGTAATTGATACTGCGTGCCATATCATCAATAGAGTATATCTTCACAAATTCTTCAAAAATACTGCCTATGAACTCCTCACTGACAAGAAACCCAATGTGAGTTATTTCAAAGTCTTCGGTGCTAAATGCTGGATTAGAGATCCTCATCACAACTCTAAATTTGCACCGAAAGCACATGAAGGTTTTATGCTTGGTTACGGAAAGGACTCGCACACCTACAGAGTCTTCAACAATGTTCTTCACAAGATTGTTGAAACTGTAGATGTGCGGTTCGATGAGACTAATGGCTCGCAAAGAGAGCACCTACCTTCTGTGTTAGATGAACCAGCACCTGAGGACTCTATCAAGCACAAGGCTACTGAAGTTGTCATTCCTACTAAGGAATCTGCTGAAGAATTCATTCCAGAATGTGAAGAACGTCGAGCTGATGCACCTGAAGAAAATACTGAGGAAATTGATGCTGAAGAAAATACTGATCAAATTCCTCAACGACAACCAGCTCATCCACGCATTGCAAAAGAAGTGCAAGTGGAGAAGATCATCGATTACATTAGAGCACCAGGTCCTCTCACACGCTCAAAAGCTTCACATCCTAACTTTTGTGGGCACTTTTCTTTTGTCTCTATCACAGAGCCCGCTAAGGTAGATGAAGCATTTCTGGAGCCTGAGTGGATTCAGGCCATGCAAGAAGAATTACATCAGTTCAAGCTCAACAACGTCTGGGAACTAGTCAATCGTCCCGATCCTCGCAAGCATAACATCATTGGCACAAAGTGGATCTACCACAACAAGCAAGATGAAAATGGTATTGTGGTGAGGAATAAGGCACGACTAGTAGCTCAAGGCTACACACAGGTTGAAGGAGTTGATTTCGATGAAACTTTTGCACCTGTTGCTAGACTTGAGGCTATTCGCATATTACTTGCTTATGCTAACCATCATGATATCATCTTATATCAAATGGATGTGAAAAGTGCATTCCTCAATGGTAAGCTTGAGGAAGAAGTATATGTTGCTCAACCCCGAGGTTTTGAAGATCCAAAACATCCTGACAAAGTCTTCAGACTTAATAAGGCCCTCTATGGCCTCAAGCAGGCCCCACGGGCGTGGTATAATACATTGAAGGAATTCTTCATGAAGAAAGGCTTCACACCCGGTTCACTCGATCCCACTCTCTTTACTAAATCTTATGATGGTGAACTGTTTGTGTGCCAAATATATGTTGATGATATCATCTTTGGCTGTACTGACCAACGTTATAGTGATGAATTTGCCTATATGATGAGTGAAGAATATCAAATGTCTATGATGGGAGAGTTGAAATTCTTCTTAGGTCTTCAAATTCGCCAACAGCGCAATGGCATATTCATATCTCAGGAGAAATACCTCAAGGATGTCCTGAAGAAATTCGGCATGCAAGACTGCAAAGGCATCAAAATTCCTATGCCCACAAATGGTCATTTATGCACTGATGAAAATGGTACTGACTTCGATCATAAGCGTTCCTCGAAGAAAAGTTGCACACTTCTTCAGAGAATTCAATTGTTCAAATTCCTCAACTGAAGAAAATGGCTGACGATAAAAGGCCACAGAAAGGAGGAAAGAAGCCTGAGGTCATGACTGCTTTTGAAATCCCTGAGGACATCTATAAAGATTACTGCACACCTGATGAAGCCAAGTTTGGAAAAGAAGATAAAAATCAGCACAAGGTGCGCATTCAGAGGATTGAACGGAGATGGGCACGTGAATGGAGGGAGTACAGGTACGTCACTCCAAAGTACATGAAGAAATTTGCCCTCAACCCTCCATGCCCAAGACTTCCACTGGCACCTGGCCAAGTGGCTGATCCTACTAGTGTCAAACGCGGTGAGGATTTTCTGAAGAATGGGCCAAGCGCCAAGCCAAATTGGCAAGACAAGCCAACGAAGCAGTGAGGAAATTCAATGAAGATTCTGCTGCTGCTGCTACTTCCACTGAGGCCTCTGTCAAGCCAAGGAAATCAATGCTCAAGAAGCCCGCTCGCAAGCCAAGTGCTTCACCAACAATGCCCTCACGACCAAGTTCCTCAGCTGCACCCTCACGGCCAGAAACTTCAAAATCCTCAAGGCAAATTCCTCAAGCTGCCCCTGCTCCTCCAAAATCCTCAGCACCTCCTCCAAAGTCCTCAGCAGTTCCGCCAAAGTCCTCAACACCTACGCATCTTGCCACGTGTCAAAGGACTATAGGCGTCTCTATTGCCTCTGGTGTCTCAGCAAGTTCCTCAGCTGCACCTAGTTCCTCAGCTGGACCTTCTCTGCTGAAGAAAAAGGCTACTGCTGGACGCGGTACTTGCCCAAGTCCTCAGAAGAAGCAGGTAGTCTTCAATGTACCATCTGACGAAGATGAAGCTGATGAAGAAGAACTTGCAGAAATCATCAAGGATCGACAAGAAAGGGCCGCTAGAGCCAAAGGCACACCTGTGCCACTGCTGTTGGATCCAAGGGCGATCCTCGATTACATTAATCTCTGGCATAAGGATCCACACACACCTGTGCCGCTGCTGTTGGATCCAAGGGCGATCCTCGATTACATTGATCTCTGGCATAAGGATCCACACACACCTATGCCTGACTTCAAGCTGACACCCGGCCAAAGTCACATGCTGACTCACTTCATCCAAGAGGAGAGGTGGAAATACGATAGGGCCAGAGAGATCAAGAAATCACAGTACAGGAAGGAGAAACTGCTGAACAAAAACGTTGTCAAGATGACAACTGAAGAACTTATCAAGATGCAGGCTGAAATCAAAGCCCTCAGCGATAAATTTGACTCCTACTATGCTGACTGGAAGGGAGCCAAAGTCAGGTTTGTAAAACTGACTGAGAAATTCACAAATGTTGCAGACCCATCGCAACAAGAAATTCCTCAAGCAGAACTTCAGCACAGCCCACTGAAGAACACGCCAGCACCGCTGATGACTTTCAGGCTGCTGAAGGAAATGCTAGTTCCAGGACTGATGACTCCATTCCAGCTACTGAAGAAATTACCAGGGCATCCACTGGTGGTGCGCCTGAAGAAACTGAAGAAGTCAGGGCAACTGCATCAGTTGCGCCTAAGGAAATTCAACCAGATTCCTCAGCTCCACCTGCGCCTACACCAACTCCTATCCTTCCATCTGCATCAGATGTGAAGAAGACCAAGGCTGCAGAGCGAGCTGCAGTGAAGAAGAGGAAAGCATCACAAGCTTCAGGATCTTCAGCTCGAAAGAAGATGAAGCCAATGACCAGCTCATATGAAAATCCGATTGATGCTGTTCCGATTTCCACCATGCCATCAAAGGACCTTGTTCCTTTTGATGAAGAATATGTGATCCCAAGCGGATCTAATGAAGAGACTCAATTTGCTGCTTCGTCAGAGCAGATTGATGAAGAAATTGAAGTGGATGCAATCCCTTCAACCCCAGTGGTCTCATCACCAATGCCTCAGTTTACTGCTGAAGAGGCTGGTGTTGAAGAAATTGATTGTGAAGATGTGGATATTGGAAGCACAACTCCCGTGATGAATGACGACTTTTGGGAAAGTCAGCATCCCAACTCTCCACTCTTCACTCCACTGCAGCAAATCCCTCACTCTCCTGCACCAACAGTTCAATTGGGCTCGGAGGAAACTCATCCCACTACATCTGTGCATGAAGAAATTCCAGCCACTAGTGCTGAAGAAACTGCTGCTGCTGCTGAAAATGTGACTGTACCTGAGGAAGAACCTGAAATTCCTCAGCCTGAAGAACCAGAGATCGCGATTCCTGAGGTAGTGATGCAACTCACTGACACTCGTCTGCCCAAGCCAAAGGATCCGTTCTCACGAAAGCAAAATTTCAAGGCTGAAGACTTCTTTGGCGAGCACGTGTTCTTCACCGAGTATAATCCATATGACTCTGCTCGCATAAGGAAGAGGCGTTTCTGGACTGCAAGTCAAGCCAACTTCTATTCCTCAGTGCTTTTCAATAAAGACAAAGTCTTTGACCATGCACATATTCCTCACATGGATATGGAGTCCATGCCGTGCTTCACGCCAGTCCTCAGTGTTCTTTACGATGCTGGGCTGCTCAATTTCTGCACTGACATATGCGATTGGAATGAAGAACTCATTCTTCAGTTCTACGCAACGCTGCACATCACCGGCAACTCTGAAGATGTGAATTCATGGGTTCTGGACTGGATGACAGAAAACACTCATTACAAGGCACCAGCGTCTGAATTGCTTCGTGCCCTTCCTCTAAGTCCTCCCCTTGAAGATGCACGTTGTGTTTACAACGAACCTGAGCTTTCAAATCACTATATGCAAGTGTTGATGAAGCCTTTGAAGCCCGGGCAGGCCCCTCGAACTGAATTCCTTGTAAAGGAGTTGTTGTATGTGCCTCGGACTGTCTATCGCATTCTGACGAAGACAATGGGTCCTATCAAAGGCCACGACTCAAATGATGAAGAAGTCGTTGGCATCATGAAGAACATGCTTTTCAATATCGTTCATGGCGTTCGCATCAACTTCCATGATTTCTTCATGAGGACTCTGGCAAACATTGCTATGTCACCATTTGAGCTGAAGCCTTACGCGCCATGGATTATGAGATTCATCAGGACAAGGTCTTCACTCAATTACAAAGCTGAAACTCTGAACCACTACAGCTACTTGCCCCCTATTGAAATCCTCAAAAGGACATTTTCCTCAGCTGAAGAAAAGGGCAAAGCTACTGCTGTGATAGATGAAGGCATTCGTCCATTGGATGGTCAATTTTGCAAGGCTGCATCTTATTCCACCAATGATGACTCTGCCACACATGACTCTGCCGCCAACAATGCCAAGCCAAATCCTCAAGCCACGGCACCCAGGGTGATGACTGATCATGAGTTACTCCTCAGTCTTCATCAGAAGGTTGATCGCAATCACAAATGGGTCAAGTGTCAGTTTGGTTCACTTCTTCACAACATGACTTCAACACACAATGCAGTGAAGAAAAACCACTACTACCTTCATGAAACCCTCAACCGCACCTGGGCTGTTCTATCTCAAGTCTACAGCGCTGATGATCTGAACAAAATGGGTCTCAAAGAAGAGTTTGCCTGGTCTGCACCTCCTCTGAAGAATTACAAGAAGGTCCCAGTTCCTTCTTTGGTGGCCATCTCCTATTCTTCATCGCGCAACACTGATGAACATGAAGACTTGGACGACACTGCGGCAGGCCCTACTTCAACAACCGACCCCAACAATGCCGGCGCTCCTTCATCAACTTGATTATCTTCAGGGGCGTTAGTCCTCAGTTTCGACCCTTTTGGTCATTCGATGACAAAGGGGGAGAAATCTGAGTTAGTCTTCAAGCGGGTCTATTATAAATGGCATTTTTTTTGCTAAGCTACAACTCTCGTTCTTCCGAAACTTTTACTGGATCGAGTTGTAATCTTAAACCCGATGGTGCTCTGATACTTTTGATGCACTGTGCTCTGATTTGATGCACTATTCTGCATGCTTATTCCTTGCTAACATTATTGCACGCATGCTGAATTACATCAAGCACCATATTTCATCATGCATTTCAAATTCTTCATATTATATATCAAATGCGTGTATGAATTACAAGATATAGGGGGAGATCTCCATGATTCATCTCTTCAAGTGTGAATTGCTTCAAAAGAAAATTCCTCACTATGCACAACTTCAGGGGGAGTTCTTCTATATCTTGCAATCAAATTCCTCAATATCAGTTTTTACACTTCATATATTTATCCCCGTTGAAAACTTAACCTATATTGTCATCAATCACCTAAAAGGGGGAGATTGTAAGTGCATCTAGTGCCCCTTAGTGATTTTTGCGTATTGAAGACTTATAGGTTAAGAATCTAATGTGTTTATGAGTGTACACAGGTCTATAAGTCTATGAGGAGTTTGATATTTACAAAGAAAGTCGACCCCTAAAAATGAAGTTCTTCGACTGAAGACTTTGATATACTGAAGACATTCTGAAGACTTTGAAAGTGAAGAAATTGGTGTGACCCTGAAGACTTGGTATTCATTTGAGGAACATGAAGCGTGAAGACTTTTGTTTTCGTAGTTTCATTTTCTCTTTCTTGAGTCATAGGAAACACCGTACTGTTAAAGGGGGTCGAGGAAATACTAAGGAGAAAATTTCCATGTGATGCTCAACTCAAATCCTACACCTACCAATCCCTTCGAGTGAAGCCATTGGAAATCTCATACAGTTCAGTCAATTTCTTCAGTGACAGAGACGCAGTTCTTATGGTCACTGAGGACTTTGTTCTGACTAAGGAGTTAGGAATTCGCCAGTGCGGATTGCCTACACTGTGAGGAACATGATAGCCCTGAGGAATTTGTACCTCAAATTTCCGACCATTGCTGTGCTACGCGCCAGCTGTCCCAAAATATCTTATCCATCCAACGGTCATATCATTGAAGGGCATTTATGTCTTATCATGTCGGGCTGCTCCCTAGGCTATAAATAGCCGCCCCTACAACCACTAGCTGGTTGGCTGCTCGGCAAGAACTTGACACTTGTCATTTGAGAGCAACCCATCCTCCGAGGACTTTGAGCGAAAATCATCAAGTGAGGAAAATCCGAACCCAAACCCAAACACCTACAAACCCAAAGTGATTGAGCATCACTGAAGAGATTGATCCTGCGTGGATCCAACGCTTGTTACCTTTAAAGACTGTGCTTCTTCCAAACGGTTAGGTGTCAAGGTCTAGAGCATCCAAGAGGAATTGTGGATCGCCGAGTGACCAAGTTTGTGAAGGTTTGGAAGTCACCTGAAGACTTACCACGAGTGATTGGGCGAGGACTGTGTGTCCTTAGTTCAAGGAGAATACGGTGAGGACTTGGTGTCCCGAGCTGCGTGCTTAGGACTGGGTGTCTGGGACTGTGTGTCCTCGAGTTTAAATACTCAGCCGCTCCAACCAGATGTACAACTGAGACAGCAGTTGGAACTGGTCTACCAAATCATTGTCTTCACCAAGCTTACTAGTTCCATTTCCTCAACTCTTTCATTTCCTCAGTATTGTGCTGCTTGTTTATCATGTCTGTGTTTGAAGACTTTAACTGAAGACTTTCTCAATTTCCTCAGTTCAATTTCTTCAGTCTGTTTGTCTTCATCTAGTGTTATCCTGTGTTTACGCTTTCTGTACTCTGTGTTTGTCTTCATTTCATCATGACGACTATGCTTGTATTCTGTCATGTTTTCATCCGAGTACTTATTCTGCTGCTAGTAGTTCTTCGCTAAGGAATTTCCTCACAAGCAAATTCCTCAGTGAAGAATTTCATAAAAATCGCCTATTCACCCCCCCTCTAGTCGATATAATGCACTTTCAGTGGCTCCCCCCGCGCGCCAGCGAAATGCCGGCTCCACCTCGAGGCCGGCTCCTGCTGCCGGCTCGCTCCCGGCCGGACGCTCCGGCGCCGCGGCCGGTTGGCCGCTCTGGCCCGCTCTAGTCGGCGCCGCCAACGGCACCTCCTCCAAGACAACCACGTTATCCTCCCTCCTCTCCGCCTCCGACCGGCCGCGGTCGGCTTCCTCTGACGGGGGCACGGGGACGTCGGGGGCCATGGCTCGGAGGGGAATGACGAGCTGCAGAGGCTGGTTGCGCGAGGCCTCCGCCTCCTCCTCCGCGGCTGCTGCCTCCGCCTGGGCCTGGGTCACCGCGTCGGCCTGCGCCTTCACCGACTTGTCCTTCGCCGCCTATGCGGCCCTTCGCTCCGCCGCCTCCCGTTCCTCCCGCGCCTCCTGCGCATTCCGCTCCGTAGCCTCCATGAGGTCGGCGCGGGGATCCACGCGGCGGGAGCACGAAGACCGTCCAGCCGGTCCGATCACGGAGCCGGCAGGACCCCGCTCGAGGGAAAGCGGCGCCTTGGCCGGTAAACCAAGAAAAAAGTTTAGAAGAACCTCAATCGAAGAGCACGACAAGAACACAAGACGCTTGACACTTACGCCGAAACCTCCTGCGGCTGCTTCACCACCTTGTGGAAGCGGGCCTCCTTCGCGGCCGCTTCATCCCGCTTGGTCGCCGCGGCGGTGCCCCTGGACTTCTTCGGCCGACTGCCGAAGTAGGTCGACGCGGCCCGGCGTTTCGGCGCACCACCACGGGCAGCCGGCGCGGCGGATGAACCCGCGCCTTGATGATCAACCGCCGGCTGGCGGTGCGGAGTGACTTCGACCTCGTTATCATCCGGCCAGTCCTGGAGGCCGGCACCGAGCCCCGCGCCGCCTGCCTCATCGCCTTCTCCTGCCACGGCGTCCTCCATGGCGGCTGCCCCCAGGTCCGGATCATCGACGTCGTCCATCGCGCGGTCGGGGAGGAACTGGCATCCTGCCCCTACGGCCCCGGCCACCGGAAGAAGAAGGGGGTTCTGCTAAAAAGTAAACCGGCTGATCAGAGGCCGGCCATCGTGAAGCCTGCAACACCAAAAGAAGAAAAGAAGAAAAACTTACAGCAGGCGGAGGGTTGGCGCGAGAATACGGCTCCTTGCCGTATCGCCAAGCCTCAGCGATCTTACAGTTGGAGATGTAGTTCACCATGTAAGACACCTCGACGTGGGGCATCTCCCTGGTGCTCAGCCGGCACGGGTCGAAGCGGCCGCTCATCTGACAGATCATGTGAGGTCGGCCTTGGAGCGGAAGCATCCGGCGTTCCACGAAGGCGGCCACCAGGTCGGCTCCGGTCAGACCCTCCGACTGGACCATCACCCGGAGTTGGGCAATGGCGGCGTTCCCGGCCTAAGGCAGCGTCCTGGCCTGGTAACTCCATGAGGGTGGCCTCGCAGCCTGCGGGCCGGCTAGGTACGCCGGCAGGTTGAAAAAGTCGCCTTGCGAGGCGACGTTCCTCTCGTAGAAGTAGGATTTCTGCCAGAGCTTCACCGACTGGATCAGCGGGATGGACGGGAACGGATTGTTCTCGCCCGTCCGCCTCATGGCGATGAAAGCTCCGCATGGGGCAGGCACGCCCACGACGACGGTGCCGAGTTTGCATTGGAAGAACTCCCCCAGAGTTCGAGAGTGGGGAGAACACCAAGAAAGCCCTTGCAGAGGGAGACGAAGGCCGACAGCAGCATCACCGCATTGGGGGTGAGGTGATGCGGCTGAAGGCGATAGAATTCAAGGAAAGAGCGAAGGAACCCGCTCGCCGGGAGGCCGAAGCCGCGCAGGCAGTGCGAGCGGAAGATCACCCGCTCGCCCTCCTCCGGTGCCGGCGAGATCTCCCTCTCCGGCGCGCGCCGAACCCGCATGAAGCTCGCTCCCGGCAAACGCCGCGTCCGGCGGAGGAACTCGACATGGTCTTCATGGACGTTGGAGCCGTCCCACGAGCTCAACAACGCCATGGGGGCGGCGCAGCGAGGAACAAGGTGCGGCGGCGGAGACGCGCGCGGCCCCGCTGCGGCAGAGCAACGGTGAATCAAGAACTCCGACGGCGGAACGGTGCGGCAATGAGGCGCTGCGGCGGCGGAAGGCAGGGAAAGTGAGAAAGGGTGGAGCGAGGGAGAGCGTGCGAGCCTCTGCCGCTCCCTCTCCTCCCCCTACTTATAGACCTGCGCGGCGGAGCTGAGGAGATGTGGTGTGGGGGGATGTGGGATTAACTGCGCCCACTCCCCCATGTCCCGCGCTTTTTTGCGCCTTAATGGTGTGGCGAAACCGCCGCGGGAATGCGAACAACCCATTTTGGGCCGCAGAAGATCCACGCTTGGGCCGAGGCCAGGAGTGGCGGGCCCGGGCCTGCGGCGACGTCCCGTCACGCACGCCATTGGCAGACCTTTTCTGCCACGTAGCCCGCGGGGAGGCGCGCGGTTAGCGCGCAAGCTGGCCCGCGTTCCCATTTGCAAGACCACGGAGCTTTCCAAAGACGGCGTGCATAAGGCGAGCTGGCTCCCAGCTGCCGGCTTCTCAGGATAGGAAGCTGACTGAGCTTCTCATCTCCTCGTCAACCTCGAAGCTCGACCAGCTTCGGGGACTACTGTCGGAGTAAATGACCACGGGTAGCCTAGCCGGCTACCCCCTGGTACTTCAGAAAAAATAGCGAGCCAATCCGGCCTTCGAGAATCCAAGACGTAGGGCCGCCTTCCCCTTGTCGGCTGTCTCCCAGGCCGACTATCGGTAGGCGGCCCGGCCTTAACCCTCACGAAGAATGCTGCGGGAGGGCCGGCTCCAGGAAGCCGGTCACGAGAAGGCCGACTCCAAGGAGCCGGCTCCCTCGAAGCGGCCAAGATCGTACCCTCGAAGTCTGCATCCCCGTAGCGACGACAGGACAGGGCGTGGCCACAGTAAGGCCTGCCACCCCCGAGACCCAGAGCACGCCTGGCACAGTGCGCCGTACGGGGTGGCCATGACCCGTCCGGCGCGGCACTATTGCCATGCTGACCATGACGTCACCCACGACGAGCCATCAGCGTGGCCCACAGGCGGTGGGCCCCTTCAGGCAGAGAGACACCCAAAGGCGGCCAGGCCTCCCCCAGCCGGCCTGGCCAGGGCCGGCTTCCCCCAGCCGGCTCACTTCCTCCCCCGAAGGAGACGCCCCATTAAGGAGACAAGACGAGGTGAGGCTACAGTGATCGCCCGCCGGACCGTGGCACTGTAGCCATGTAATAATCAGCAGGGACTTTGTAAGTATAATCTTATAAACTTTGAACAGCAATGTGTAGCCCCCAAGGGCCGGCTCATTACGATGTGATGAGTTGGGTCTTTAATAAGATGAGCAAAAATGACTTTGCATTAGCCCCCAAGTGTCATGGTGCATGCTTGCAGCGACATGAGACTTGCATATTTGAATCTCAACTTTGAACAACGTAGCCCCCAAGTGCCGGGTAGTAAGCCTGCAGCGACTCGGGACTATTCCTTCAATTGTAGAATAAATCATATCCATTGATAATATGAAAGCCATTGCGCTAAAGCGACTTTGAAAACCTTAATTATAATACTGGTTATTGATAACCATAATAAAAATCCAGCCATGATGGCTATTCAAGATAATATAATCTGGTATGAAAATCTTATTCATCCAATATCATAATGAAAATTCAGCCAAGTTTGGCTATTTGAATAGTATAATCCAATAACTTATAAGCGCATGATTCCAATGGCGCAATCCAAATATATACTGGCGACTTATAGTCCAAAGCCAGACCGGTTTAATAAACACTGGATAATTTCTCATCATATACTGGCAACTTTATCGTCTTAAAGCCAGGCCGGTTTAATAAACACCGGATAATTTATAACCATGCGTTATTCAATCTGTTTCTGTGACATTGAATCACATCATTGGTTTACCAACTTTTTGTAGTAAGAGTGATAACCCCAATCTTGAGTAATGATAACTCCTTCCATATTGTGCCGGTTTACGATAAAACCGTACCAGGCTGTGATAAACACCGGATTAACCATATATAATATTGGTGACTTGTAGCCAAACCAGACCGGGCTGATAATCTCCGGATTATAATTTGATCATGCACTCACAACTTGTAGTTGAAAGCCGAGCCGGGTTGATAAACACCGGTTTACTCCATAATATGATGGTAACAGAAAATCAAACCGGGCAGATAATCTCCGGTCTAAAAATGGACCGTGTTCCGCCAATTTAGCTGTTTGAACCGGTACAAAATACTGTCGGTTTAAAAAACGCAAATAAAATAGCAACTTCTCAAGAAAGGCTATTAAAGCAAAAGCAATGGCAACAACTTTTTGCAAAAGAAGAGCTCTACTGACCTTGGTCAGATGGAATTACCATGGTCGGACGCAACCAAGCCCCCCGAAGGCGTAGCGATGGTGCCAGTCAGCCAGGACCCCAAAATGACGCGTGGCGTTACGCCGGCCAAGTGGCATTGCTATGGTTCGGGTTCGACCAAGCCCCCAAATGACTCTAAGGCCCGTAGGCCGACCAAGAGGCGTGACCAGTTCAGACGTGACCGTGTCCCCAAATGATTCTGGTGGCTTTCGCCGGCCAAGAGGTATTGCATCGGTTCGGACACGACCGAGCCCCCAAATGACTCTGGTGGCTTTCGCCGGCCAAGAGGTGTTGCATCGGTTTGGACGCGACCGAGCCCCCAAATGACTCTGGTGGCTTTCGCCGGCCAAGAGGTATTGCATCGGTTCAAACATGACCGAGCCCCCAAATGACCTCATAAGGATAGCTATGTTCTCTTTGGTTCGAATACGACCTATGTTTGAACAGGAAGCCTCAAGTGATCTTGTTAAGACTTGAAAGGGGTAAACCGGATGTTGCTTGAAAACAACCCCGTGTAACCACACATGATATAAAGAATAGATACCCTGCTTTATAAAGCGGGAGCCCCCATGTGATCAATAATATGTCAGGCCAATAAGGCAGGATACCCATGTTTGAACCGTGCATCATAGCAGCAGGTCTTCTTCGGTAATTTTTAACTTTTTGCAAGAGATAAATTCTTCTTGAACCGGGATTTTAAACCGGATATAGAGAGCTTCAAAGCTTTGTGGGAGACATCCTTCCCTTGAACCGGATCTTAAACCGGAATCTTCATTTTCAGCCGGAAATTTTCTGACGGCCTTTAAACTCGAACTTGCGAGAAGTTAATTCCTTTTTGAACCGGACATTGTTAAACCGGATTTGGGCGCTTCAGAGCTTTGTGGGAGAACAGATTTCCCTTGAGCCAGATTATAAACCGGAGATTTGAGAGCTTCAGTGAGACTGACTTCCCTTGAGCCGGATTTTAAACCGGAATCCTTTCTGATGACCCGAATTTTCCTCATTGAGCCGGGATTTTATAACTGTCATATACTTTCTAAGCCGGAATTTTTCTGACGGCCTTTAAATTTTCATCAATATAACAGTAGCATCCGGGACCGGGTTATCTTTCCCTCCATCGTCCTGGGTTTTTTAAACCGGCTGAAACTGGAAAGAATTGCTGAGTCATGTCGTCGTAGCCCCCGAGTCTCAAAGGTGACTCGAGGAGTTGGCTTGAAACTCTTCATATTTGACCGGGATATAAACCGGCATAACTTGTATATCATTGGTGTTGATAGCACGATGTGAATCCACAGAAGGTTGAGGTGACTGCGGCGGGTTATAAATGATCCCATATGAGCCGTGTCAGCAACTCGGCCAATGGTTCCTTCCAACTGGCGATTTTGAAGTTTTAACCAAAACTGTAGTGGCGGTGACTTGTGCGCCTACCCATTGAGCCATCCAGTGCAAAACGGCGGTTGATGATAATTTATCTCCAATTTGAAAGAAAACCGGGCTACCCAAGCTGTGACTTGCCCATATCCAATAAGGAGCTCATGCAGTCAGGTGCGGCCCGGTATGTTGATGTAGACCAGGCCGCGACAAACAGATAGCAAAGACGACCGCGGCTTCCGAGGCGGCTCAGACAGATGAGTCGGCCGCAGCGTTGTAAACCGGTGCGGGCGAGAGAATCGGCCGCGGCGTTGTAAGCTGGTGCAGACGGGGGAAATTAGCTGTATGCTGATGTAGACCGGACTGCGGGGGATGGCAGCCTGTGCACGCGCTATTGGGTAATTCGCATGGTCCTGAGGAGTTGACGCGGACTGGATCGCGATATAAACCGGCACGGGTTATCTAATAGCTCAGCGATATAATAATCCCCTTTTTGCAATAGACAATTTGTCCTGCATTGGAAAACTTGCAAGCCAGAGTAATTGCTTTTTCAAAGAAAGCAATATATAATATAAAAATATATTGGATGGATTTCACCTGATATGTCAGGCTAGTTGATACCCATCGCGGGGTTATACGCCCGTACGGATAAAAGAGTCGACCGCGGCATTGCTGATGTAGTCCGGACTGCGGGGGTGGCGGTTTGTGTTCCGGTTCACCAGTGTGATATGCACAAATACCGGTGTAGAACGGCCAGCGCGCGTCGTCCGTAGTAGGGCATCACTTTCATAGTGAACACTTGTCCTGTATAGAAAGATATAGGCCAGAGTAATCGTTCTCGGAAAAACAATATGTACTAAAAAAAAGATGGAGAAGATAGCACCTGAAAATTTAATTGGTCGTGCCATCAGCGAGTAGTAGCATGTTTTTTTTCCTGCACGTACCCCTAGCACTTAATACTGATCTGGTTCAAGGTGTCCTGGCAAGACGAAGAACGGCCGTGGCTCAGCGCCGGCTTGACGAAGATTTGCAGAGCGGGTAATGGTAGAGGCGGCTTCATCGACGGCGCAAGGCGCAGTGGACACAGCCAGCCCTGCTCAAAGACAAGTAGTCCCGCGAGGTGACGACGAGGTGGTGCCAGCAGACGTGCACCCGGTGAGTCAAGGCAGAGTCGGGTTGAGGCGCTGGGTCGACGAAGCGGGGCCTGCAGCTGTGTCGACGAGGGCGGCCGGCGACTTGACACGAGGTCTGTGCGAGGGTGGTTTCACACATGATCGCTGGCGTGGCCGTGGCTGCAGCAGAGCTACACCGGCCAGGCGAGGCGGATACGAGCAACCGGCTTAGAGACAACAGCGAACCGCCGCAGTCAACTTGAGGCGGCGTAGGACCGCGGCGGGTCTGACGAAGCAGAGGCGCGACCCGGTCGGAGATGGAGGTGGCGATGCCGGTTCGACGCAGCACGAGGTAAAGCGGGCCACGGCAGGGACGCAGTGCGACTCCAGGTGCGGTAGTAGTGGCGATGGCGGAGACGCGTCCGAGCAGAGTGGCGGCTCAAGGTGGCCACGCCGTAGGAGTATAGTTGAGGACGGCAGGCCGGTTCGAGGAAAGTACGTCGTGGCCGCAGGGTTGAGTCGGAAGGCGGCTCGGACCGCGGTTGAAGCGACTAGACGGCACCGGCTCAAGGCGGTGGTGTACTGGTCCTGGCCGAGGCGACGACAAGTGGAGCGGCAAATCGGCTTGTGCTGTCGACTCGTACCGGAGGCGGGGTGAGAGGCGAGGCGTCATAACGACTCGGAGAGGTCGTGTGTCGGAGGCCGGGGCGGCTCTTCATGCATCGGCCATGGCGGGTCAGCATGAGCGGGCGCCCGTGGTGGATATGAACCGGGGCGGTTCACGACCGAAGACAAGGCGTAGCCCACGACTGTGGTTGAAGCGGACTGCATCATTGGTCTTGATCCGGCAAGGCGGTTTGGGGACGAGCGGATGAAGCGGGGCCGTGACCCGGGGCGACGCGGCACCACGACAGCGATTCAGGCTGCAGCAAACGGGGGCGGCTCTGAAGAAGGCCGTGGCAGCGGGCGACTTGGAGGGCAGCTCTGGCGAGTCTGTAGAAACGGCGGGGGAGGCTAACTTGGCCCAGCGCATAAGTGGAGATGCAGCGACTCAAGTCGTAGAAACGGAGGACGCCGGAGCCAGTCGGCGAACATGCGGGAGGCGACCAGTGAAGGCGGAGGCTGCTCGAGGCCTCGGAGGCGGGTCGATGAAGCAGATTGGCCAAACGGCCCAATAACCCTCGCCCGGATCGTACTAATTAGATATCTTATGCCCGGGTTACTAGTACCCCCTTTTTTTCTCTTTTGTCTTGATATGTAGCTATGAAAGCGCATGCATGCTCAATTTCATGGCCTTGGAATCTGGGTTTTCCTTTTTATGAACCGGCAATGGCGGTTTAGAGGTAGACCACTCGCAACTTGAAGAGCTGATGGGTTGACAGGAAGCCAGGTGCTGCACAAGCAGCGATAGCAGAGTTGATTTGATCGATCCACATCAGGTTGCCGCTGTTTCCTTCTATGTGTAACTTTAGTGTAGAATCCGTGTCTAATCATCCGTCCGTGCCCACGTCCTGATTGTTGTTTGACTGTCCGTGTCTTCCTCCAAACTGTGGAGGTTTGTTCCCAATTAACCGGTGTATCAAAAAATTTCCATTGCCTCCACGTAAGTACTAAACCGGCCACCAGTGCTTAGTACTGGTTCTGATTTGATGTTTTGGATGTAGTGCGTGGTAACAGCAGCACAATAGCAGCCTCGGGTTTTGAAGCGAATCCACCTACATCGACTGCTGTAGATCCAAATTTCACGCGCACCAGCTCTCGTAATAAAACGACAATTAAATAACAGAGTCGGTCTCGGTCTCGCCGGATCGTAATACTGGCTGTTTTGACGGAAATCATCCCTCCTCAATCGGGCGGACAAACAGGCCGTGTGCAGCAACCCGCACGGAACCCTAGCTTCTTTTGATCTCAAGCCTTGTACTGCCAGCTCCAAAGGTAGTCATTTTCTCGACCACCAAGCAATAAACCTGCCAGATCTTCCTTGACTAACAAAATCATGAGCCCGTTGATCCCTAGATGAAATCCCTTCAAGAACTCATCACCACCATGCGCAGGCCCCACGGTGGGCGCCAACTGTCGTGGATTTGTCACGTCATATGTCCTTAGTGTCAGGACTTAGTCGCGAGGCCAACGCATCTTTGTGGTAGCTTGAGAGGGGTTGAGTGGGACGAGAGACGTAGGGCGGATCAACACACGAGACGAGGATTTAGACAGCTTCGGGCCCCGGGAAACATCATCCGGTAATAACCCTACATGCTGTTTGAGGCTAGGTCTCATTATCATCACGAGGGAGACGCCGTAAACCGGCTCTTTGTGTCTAGCCCTAGAGATTATTGATCGTTCTCTCTCCCTCTTTGGGGAGCCCTGCCCCTCCTTATATATGTTGAAGGGGCGGTTTACATGTGGAGTCCTTTTAGAATTAGGACTAGTCTATCTCTAATACAAACCGGATACAAGTCCTGGCCTTAAGTCCTTGTAAGGCAAATATTCCTTTCCTCTTAAACCGGCCCACCATAGTTGAACCGGCCTTCCGGGCCTTTGGCCTTGTCATCCGTCTGATCCGCCCGCCGAGTGACCAATGAGTCATAACGACCAAGCGGGTTGCTTGTAAACCGCCAAGGTCAGGGCGGATCTTCAGATAAACCGCCAAGTCCGGCCGGGTTAGCTTCCGGCCGGTTTATGCCGCGGGGTATATCCCCGACAGGTAGCGTTGTCACGCTCAAGGCATTTTAGACATTGTGGTTCAAATCCATCGTGAGCGGGACTGATCTGTTGAGCGTGAAGTGACTCATTCTCTTTTTGAAGATCTTCATGAGCCGCTCTCAATTTCTCAAGCTCTTGCTTCCTTTGAAGATAATCATAGGAGAGCTTTTCATGAGTGGTTGAGAGCGTTTCATGACGACTTTCAAGATCTTGGTACTTAGCTTGAAGATTTTTAATGTCTTCCACCAAGGACTGTGAACGGGTCATTTCCGTGTCCAACAGGCCATCGCTTTTGTCTAATAGTTTTTGAGTATGTTCCATAGCTTTTTGTTGTTCAGTTGCAATTTTAGCAAGTGTTTTGTAGCTGGGTTTGGATTCACAGTCAGAGTCATCTTCACTTGATGTTTGAAAGTAAGCATCGCGTGATTTTACCTTGGCACCACGTGCCATGAAGCAGTAGGTGGGAGCAGAGTCGTCCTTGTCATTAGCTTCACCGTTGGTGTGGAAGTCATTGTCTTCAGTGTTGAAGATGGACTTGGCAACATAGGATGTGGCTAGAGCCAGACTTGCAACGCCAGGGTCGAACTCCTCCTCAGACTTCACCTCCGCCTCCTCAGAAGCAGACTCCTCCTCTGAATCCATCTCATTGCCAACAAAAGCACGAGCCTTGCCAGATGAGCTCTTCTTATGAGATGAAGACTTGGATGAGGACTTGGAAGAAGACTTTGAAGATTTCTTCTTCTTCTTGTCATTAGAATCATATTCCTTGCTCTTCTTCTTCTTCTTCTTCTTCTTCTTATTCTTCTTCTCATTGTCCCACTGTGGACACTCAGAGATATAGTGTCCAGGTTTCTTGCACTTGTGACATGTTCTCTTCTTGTAGTCATGAGTGGAAGCTTCATCACTTCTTGAGCTGGATCGTGAAGACTTTCTGAAGCCCTTCTTCTTAGTGAACTTCTGGAACTTCTTCACAAGCATAGCAAGTTCCTTTCCAATGTCTTCAGGATCATCAGAACTGCAATCAGATTCTTCTTCAGATGAGGAAACAGCTTTTTCCTTCAAAGCACGAGTTCGGCCATAGTTGGGACCATAGATATCTCTTTTCTCAGATAGCTGGAACTCATGTGTGTTGAGCCTCTCAAGTATATCAGACGGATCGAGTGTCTTGAAGTCAGGGCGTTCTTGTATCATGAGGGCAAGGGTGTCAAAGGAGCTGTCAAGTGATCTCAGTAGTGTCTTGACGATTTCATACTTGGTAATCTCAGTGGTGCCGAGAGCACGAAGCTCATTTGTGATGTCGGTGAGGCGATCAAACGTGAGCTGGACATTTTCATTGTCGTTTCTCTTGAAGCGGTTGAAGAGGTTGTGAAGAACACTGATCCTTTGATCTCTCTGGGTTGAGACGCCTTCGTTGACCTTGGACAACCAGTCCTAGACTAGCTTCGACGTTTCCAGAGCACTCACACGGCCATACTGTCCTTTGGTCAGATGACCACAGATGATGTTCTTGGTAGTAGAATCCAGTTGAACGAACTTTTTAACATCAGCAGGAGTGACACCTTCACCAGTCTTGGGAACGCCATTCTTGACGACATACCAGCGGTCGACATCAATGGCTTCAAGATGCATGCGCATCTTATTCTTCTAGTAGGGATATTTAGTTCCATCGAAGACGGGGCAAGCAGCGGAGACTTTGATTATCCCTGCAGTCGACATAGCTAAAACTCCAGGTGGTTAAACCAAATCACACAGAACAAGGGAGTACCTTGCTCTGATACCAATTCAAAGTGCTAGTTATCGACTAGAGGGGGGTGAATAGGCGATTTTTACGAAAGTCTTCAAAACATGGAAGTTTCAAAGATAAACAATAGAAATGACCCTATTAATATGCAGCAGAAGATAAACTACACTAAGTAAGCCATAGTCAAGTATGCAATTAAGTGAGAGTACGAAGACTAATAGCAGCTAGGTAGTAAGGATCAGGATGGAAGATGGTATGAAGCCAAACAACGATAATAGTCAAACAGTGAAGACAAATAGGTAAAGCAAACAGGAAATGACTTCACGAAGACAAACTCAAAGTAAAGAGAGGGAGAGGATAGAACCAGTCACTTGTTGAGGACACAGGATTTGTTGGACCAGTTCCAGTTGCTGTGACAACTGTACGTCTGGTTGGGGAGGCTGAGATTCAACTCAGAAGACCGAGTCTTCACCTTATTCCCCTTGAGCTAAGGACACCCAGTCCTCGCCCAATTACTCTGGTAAGTCTTCAAGGTAGAATTCCAAACCTTCACAGACCTCGTTCACCAGCGATCCACAATAACTCTTGGATACTCAGAACGCGACACCTAACCGGCTGGAGGATTCACAGTCCTCAAGTGTAACAAGTCTTCAGGTCACTCAGACAGAAAGACTTCAGTGATGCCTAACACTCTCTGGCTCTGGGTGTTTGGGCTTTGTCCTCGCAAGGATTTCTCTCTCTCAAAAGCTTCGGAGGTGGGTTGCTCTCACACGACAAAAGCCGTGTACTAACTCTGAGCAGCCACCAATTTATGGTGTAGGGGGTGGGCTATTTATAGCCTTTAGGCAACCCGACCTGATATGTCCGAAATGACCCTGGGTCACTAAGGAACTGACACGTGTTCCAACGGTCAGATTTTAAACACACACGACAACTTTACTTGTGCTACAAGAAAAGTTGACTCATCCAGCTGTGGATAAGATTTGCTCTCATTGTCTTCGCTCGAAGACATAGGATTTGGGTTGAGCATCACTTCAGTCACTCTGACTTTGTTCACTTGGACCCCACTTAACAGTACGGTGGCTCCTATGACTCAACAAAGAAGAAAAGGAAACAACAAGACATCTAAGTCTTCGCGCTCCATAGTCTTCACTCAATGTCTTCTCATGTCATAGTCTTCAACGTGAATATCTTCATATACCACCTCTGTCTTCATACATTTTTAGGGGTCATCTCCGGTAGGTAAACCGAATCAATGAGGGACTACTACCTGTGTTATCCTGCAATTCTCACAAACACATTAGTCCCTCAACCAGGTTTGTCGTCAATACTCCAAAACCAACTAGGGGTGGCACTAGATGCACTTACAGTAACTATTGGAAATATGCCCTAGAGGCAACAATATTTGTATTATTATATTTCCATATTCACAATTAAGAGTTTATATTTCATGCTATAACTGCTCTGATCCTAGAATATGTGATTCAGTGGAAAACTCATATGCACGCTGGAATGATAAATGGTTAAATAAAAGGTTCCTAGTCTTGCCTCTGGGACTAACTCAAGTGTTGTGGGTGATCACGTTTTCCGGGTCTTAGGATAGCATTAAGTGTAACTATAGTCCTAAAACAACATTGAGATTATGACGTTGGAACGATCATATTGAATCGACTGAAACTTGTTTGTTTTGAATTGAATTAATATTGTTTGTATTCAACTGTAATAACATGGAGTGTTAACGTGTGATTTTGCTCCTTAGACCATGAGACCATGGTCACTTCTTACCATGTGGTGGGCTTTGGGGTTTCTCAAACATCACATGTAACACGATGATCATAACGACAACTTACAAGTTCATCAGAAAGTTTGACAAGTGGCCGGATAGCTCAAGAGTGGGATTTGCTCCTCCAACAATGGAGATATATTCTTAGGGGCCTCTTGGTGTGACGGCATCCATCATCATATGGCCAGACACAGGTGACTACGTCACGGGGATGCAGGAACACGTTAACGAGAAAGAAGAACAAAACCGGTAACGGTGGCAACGGTATAGTGAGCATGGTGATGACTCAGGAGCATACCGATGCAAAGCGGGTTTTGTAAAGTATCGTGAAGCAAAGGGAACATCCCATGATAACCTAAGGTTCACTCGAATATCATTCATGTACTCATAGGGACCGATACAGACTTCCACGGTCCCGCTGCCGGTCATTGAATCAACTGTTTCGTTCATGCCTATAAGTTAACGAACCTAGGGGTCACAAGCTTAAGGAAATCACGATCTTTTGAGTGTTAGTAGGACAGGAGTGATGAGAATATATTTGTGGAATTTTTTCATTAATATTTAGAATAGTTTTGAGAGGATCCAGAAGCGTTTCGGGGTCACCCGAAGGGTTTCGGTGAATATCGGGTAATACCGGGTATTGCCGATATACTCCCTCCGTCCAGAAATACTTGTTGGAGGAATGGATGTATCTAGATGTATTTTAGTTCTAGATACATTCATTTTTATGCATTTCTCCGACAAGTATTTCAGGATCGAGGGAGTATTATATATAGGTGGAAAATGTTTTTGAAGATATTAACAAAAATATAATGGTCTATAAGTATTTAGAACATTTTATATTTAATTTATATATCAACGGTCCTTAAAAGGCCAAGAGGTGCCCCCTTTCCTTGTGTGGCGGGGGGGGGGCGTGAATCCTACTAGGGAAGGAGTCCAACTCCTCCCCCCTTTGGATGGCGCCCCAAGGAGGCTTTCCCTCCTTGGTGGCATCACTCCTCTCCCCCTCTAACCTATATATACTTGAGGTATTGGCCACATGAAAGGATCAAGAAGAGGTGTCTAGAGGGGGGTGATTAGACCCTCAACAAAGAAAAGTAGCAGTTTTTTATTTCTTCAAGTTAAGGTGGAGTTTTAGCACAAGTTTAAACATTCACAATACGTTTCAAGAAAGCATGGCAAGAGTATATGAGCAACAGAAAGTAAAGCATGCAACTTGCAAGAAAGTAAAGGGATGGGATTGGAGTGTGCAAATGCAATTGGAGACACGGAGATTTTTGGCCTGGTTCCGATAGGTGGTGCTATCGTACGTCCACGTTCGTGGAGACTTCAACCCATGAAGGATAACGGTTGCGCGAGTCCACGGAGGGATCCACCCACTAAGGGTCCACAAAGAAGCAACCTTGTATATCCTACCATGGCCATCGCCCACGAAGGACTTGCCTCACTTGGGTAGATCTTCACGAAGTAGGTGATCTCCTTGCCCTTACAAACTCCTTGGTTCAACTCCACAATCTTGACGGAGGCTCCCAAGTGACACCTAACCAATCTAGGAGACACCACTCTCTAAAATGTAATAGATGGTGTATTGATGATGAACTTCTTGCTCTTGTGCTTAAAATGATAGTCTCCCCAACACTCAACTCTGTCTCACAGATTTGGATATGTTGGAAAGATGATTTGAGTGGAAAGCAACTTGGGGAAGGCTAGAGATCAAGATTCTTGTGGTGGGATTGGAATATCTTGGTCTCAACACATGAGTAGGTGGTTCTCTCTCAGAAAATGAATGTTGGAAGTGTAGACACGTTCTGATGGCTCTCTCCATGAATGGAGGATGGGTGGAGAGAGGTATATATAGCCTACACACAGAATATGGCCGTTACACACAATTTACCAAACTCGGTGGGACCGAATAGTGAAACTCGGTCAGACCGATATGGTTCAAATGTGAATGTTAGAGTTTTCGGTGGGACCGACATGATCAACTCGTTGGGACCAATGTGCTAGGGTTAGGGTAAAACCACGACTCAGTTTGACCGATTACACAAACTCGGTGAGATCGATTTTGGTAATAAGCAAGCAGAGAGTTGGTCAAGCAAACTCGGTGGGACCTATTGCATATCTTGGTGGGACTGGAATAATTGCAACAGGCAATCAGAGAGTTTCGAAGCCCATCTTGATGAGACCGAGATCCCATCGGTGAGACCGAACTGATTAGGATTTCTAGCAGTGGCTATGTCAAGTGAACTCGGTGGCACCGGATAAATCAAATCGGTGGCCGAGTTTGACTTTAGGTTTAGGACATATGTGAAAATGTGAAAGTGGTTGAGGGCTTTGGAGCATATCACTAAGCACTTTGAGCAAGCAAGCCATTAAGCAACACCTCATCCCCTTTTAATAGTATAGGCTTTTCCTATGGACTCAATGTGATCTTGGACCACTAAAATGAAAAAAGTAGAGTCTTGAGATTTTGCCAATGTTTGTCCTTAGCATATTGAAGGGGTTCCACATCCTCTTGTCCATGCCACTCCACTGTTGAACTCATCTGAAATATACTGGATAAAAATATTAGTCCAACAAGAGATAAGTTGACATTAATTACCAAAATCACCCAGGGAGTACTTGTGCTTTCACCATAATTGAATATACAAGTTTTGGAGCCTCCTCTAGTTCTTCTAGCTCATGTTCTTATTGGTGCTAGTTGACTAATTAGAGTGTGGTTAATCCTCTTCTCCTCATAATTAGAAGCCTAGTGTGGTTCTAAAATCCTCTCTCTAATTCTCTGGTGACTATTAGCTCTGGACGGTGAAGCGCTGCCGGATCAGGAAGGATGCACGCTTGCAACCTAGTAGAGAGGTCGTGCTTTGAATCTTCAGTTCGAGGGAATGTTCATGGGCGGTATGCAGGATCGTTCATCTTGTTGAGGAATGTAGTATTTCAAAAAAAATTACCTACGATCACGCAAGATCTATCTAGGAGATGCATAGCAACGAGAGGGGAGAGTGTGTCCATGTACCCTCGTAGACCAAAAGCGTAAGTGTTTAGTAGCGCGGTTGATGTAGTCGAACGACTTCACGATCCAACCGATCCAAGTACCGAACGTATGGCACCTCCGTGTTCAGCACACGTTCAGCACGATGACGTCCCTCAAGCTCTTGATCAATAGCGGACGAGGGAGAGTTTCGTCAGCACGACAGCGTGGTGACGGTGTTGGTGATGTGATCCGCGCAGGGCTTTGCCTAAGCACCACGACTATATAATCTGAGGTGTAATCTGTGGAGGGGGGCACCGCACACGATTAAGAGAAACTTTTGTGTCCTAGGTGCCCCCTCTCCCCACATATATATAGGTTGGAGGGGGAAGAGGCAGCCTTAGGGCGCCCCCAAGTAGGCCGAATCCTACTTGGGGTGCAAGCCCAATTCGCCCCCCTTCCTTATTTCAGCATATGGGAAGGAAAAGAGAAGGGGGAAGAGAAGGAAAGGGTGGAGGCCGAACCCTCTGCCTTCCTTTCTTCTTCCCCTTCCTTTCCTCCTACTCCTATTCGGACTAGGAGGGGTGCACCAGCCCACAAGGGCTGGTCTATCCCTCACTTGGCCCAATAGGCCCATAACTTTGCGGGGGGGGGGGGGAACCCTTTTGGTGACCCATATCATCCGGAACACTTCCGGTGTCCAAATATCATCGTCCTATATATGAATATTTACCTCTAGACCATTTCGAGGCTCCTCGTCATGTCCGTGATCTCATCCGGGACTCCAAACAAATTTTGGTCACCAAAACCACATAACTCATAATAGAAATCATCATCGAACGTTAATCGTGCAGACCCTATAGGTTCGAGAACTATGTAGACATGACCGAGACACATCTCCGGTCAATAACCAATAGCGGAACCTGGATGCTCATATTGGCTCCTACATATTCTACGAAGATCTTTATTGGTTAAATCGCATAATAACATACGCCATTCCCTTTGTCATCGGTATGTTACTTGCCTGAGATTCAATCATCGGTATCATCATACCTAGTTCAATCTCGTTACTAGCAAGTCTCTTTACTTGTTCCGTAATGCATCATCCCGCAACTAACTATTAGTCACATTGCTTGCAAGGCTTATAGTGATGTGCATTACCGAGAGGGCATAGAGATACCTCTCTGATACTCGAAGTGACAAATCCTAATCTCGATCTATGCCAACCCAACAAACACCTTTGGAGACACCTGTAGAGCATCTTTATAATCACCCAGTTACGTTGTGACATTTGATAGCACACAAGGTGTTCCTCTGGTATTCGGGAGTTGCATAATCTGGTAGTCAAAGGAACATGTGTAAGTCATGAAGAAAGCAATAGTAATAGAACTAAACGATCATTATGCTAAGCTAAAGGATGGGTCTTGTCCATCACATCATTCTCCAATGATGTTATCCCATTCATTAAATGACAACACATGTCTATGGTCAGGAAACTTTAACCATCTTTGATTAACAAGCTAGTCAAGTAGAGGCATACTAGGGACACTCTGTTTTGTCTATGTGTTCACACATGCACTAAGTTTCTGGTTAATACAATTCTAGCATGAATAATAAACATTTATCATGATATAAGGAATTATAAATAACAACTTTATTATTGCCTCTAGGGCATATTTCTTCCAGTCTCCCACTTGCACTAGAGTCAATAATCTAGTTCACATCGTCATGTGATTTAACACCAATAGTTCACATCTTTATGTGATTAGTTCACATCTCCATGTGACTAACACCCGAAGGGTTTACTAGAGTCAGTAATCTAGTTCACATCGCTATGTGATTAACGCCCAAAGAGTACTAAGGTGTGATCATGTTTTGCTTGTGAGAGAAGTTTAGTCAACAGGTCTGCCACATTCAGAGCCGTATGTTTTGCAATTTTTCTATGTCTACAATGCTCTGCACGGAGCTACTCTAGCTAATTGCTCCCACTCTAGATTGAGACTTAGAGTCATCCGGATAGTGTCAAAACTTGCATCAACGTAACCCTTTACGACAAACTTTTTGTCACCTCCATTACCGAGAAACATGTCTTTATTCCACTAAGGATAATTTTGACCGATGTCCAGTGATCCACTCCTGGATCACTATTGTACCTTCTTGCCCAAACTCATGGTGAGGTACACAATAGGTATGGTACACAGAATAGCATACTTTATAGAACCTATAACTGAGGCATAGGGAATGACTTTTCATTCTCTTTCTATTTTTCTGCTGTGGTCGGGTTTTGAGTCTTTACTCAACTTCACACCTTGCAACACAGGCAAGAACTCTTTCTTTGACTTTTCCATTTTGAACTCCTTCAAAATCTTATCAACGTATGTACTTATTGAAAAAACTTATCAAGCGTCTTGATCTATGTCTATAGATCTTGATGCCCAATATGTAAGCAGCTTCACTGAGGTATTTCTTTGAAAAACTCCTTTCAAACACTCCTTCATGCTTCCCGAAAAATTCTACATCATTTCTGATCAACAATATGTCATTCACATATACTTATCAGAAAGGTTGTAGTGCTCCCACTCACTTTCTTGTAAATACAGGCTTCACCAAAAGTCTGTATAAAACAATATGCTTTGATCACCTTATCAAAGCGTATATTCCAACTCCGAGATGCTTGCACCAGTCCATAGATGGATCGCTGGAGCTTGCACACTTTGTTAGCACCTTTAGGATTGACAAAACCTTCTTGTTGCATCATATACAACTCTTATTTTAGAAATCCATTAAGGAATGTAGTTTTGACATCCATTTGCCAGATTTCATAAAATGTGGCAATTGCTAACATGATTCGGACAGACTTAAGCATTGCTACGAGTGAGAAAATCTTATCGTAGTCAACACCTTGAACTTGTCTAAAACCTTTTTGCGACAATTCAAGCTTTGTAGATAGTAACACTACTATTAGCGTTCGTCTTCCTCTTGAAGATCCATTTATTCTCAATGGCTTGCCGATCATCGGGCAAGTCAACCAAAGTCCATACTTTGTTCTCTTACATGGATCCCATCTCAGATTTCATGGCTTCAAGCCATTTCGCGGAATCTGGGCTCATCATTGCTTCCTCATAGTTCGTAGGTTCGTCATTGTCTAGTAACATGACTTCCATAGAATCACCGTACCACTCTGGTGCAGACCGTACTCTGGTTTACCTACAAGGTTCAGTAGTAACTTGATCTGAAGTTTCATTATCATCATCATTAGCTTCCTCACTGATTGGTGTAAGAATTAGTGGAACTGATTTCCGTGATGTACTACTTTCAAATTCGAGAGAAGGTACAATTACCTCATCAAGTTCTACTTTCCTCCCACTCACTTCTTTCAAGAGAAACTCCTTCTCTAGAAAGGATCCATTCTTAGCAACGAATACCTTGCCTTTCGGATCTGTGATAGAAGGTGTACCCAACATTCTCCTTTGGGCATCCCATGAAGATGCATTTCTCCGATTTGGGTTCGAGCTTATCAGGTTGAAGCTTTTTCATATAAGCATCGCAGCCCCAAACTTTAAGAAACGACAGCTTAGGTTTCTTGCTAAACCATACTTCATATGGTGTCGTTTCAACGGATTTAGATGGTGCCCTATTTAACGTGAATGCAGTTGTCTCTAATGCATAACCCTAAAGAGATAATGGTAAATCGGTAAGAGACATCATAGATCGCACCATATCTAATAAAGTACGGTTACGACGTTCAGACACACCATTACGCTGTGGCGTTCTAGGTGGCATGAGCTGCGAAACTATTCCACATTGTTTCAAATGAAGGCCAAACTCGTAACTCAAATATTCGCCTCCGCGTTCAGATCGTAGAAACTTTATTTTCTTGTTACGATGATTCTCAACTTCACTCTGAAATTTTTTGAACTTTCCAAATTTTTCAGACTTGTGTTTCCTTAAGTAGATATACCCATATCTGCTCAAAACATCTGTGAAGGTCAGAAATAACAATACCCGCCGCGAGCCTCAACACTCCTCGGACCGCATACATCGACATGTATTATTTCTAATAAGACAGTGGCTCACTCTATTGTTCCGGAGAACGGAGTTTTAGTCATCTTGCCCATGAGGCATGGTTCGCAAGCATCAATTGATTCATAATCAAGTGATTCCAAAAGTCCATCCGAATGGAGTTTCTTCATGTGCTTTACACCAATATGACCTAAACGGCAGTGCCACTAGTATGTTGCACTATCATTATCAACTTTGCATCTTTTGGCATCAATATCATGAATATGTGTATCACTATGATCGAGATTCAATAAACCATTCACCTTGAGTGCATGACCACAGAAGGTTTTATTCATGTAAATAGAATAACAATTATTCTTTGACTTAAATGAATAACCATATTGCAATAAACATGATCCAATCATATTATGCTCAACACGAACACCAAATAACATTTATTTCAGGTTCAACACTAATCTCGAAGGTAAAGGGAGTGTGTGATGGTGATCTTATCAACCTTGGAATCATTTCCAACAGACATCGTCACCTCGTCCTCAACTAGTCTTTATTCATTTTGTAACTCCTGTTTCGAGTTACTAATCATAGCAACTGAACCAGTATCAAATACCAAGGGGCTACTATGAACACTAGTAAAGTACACATCAATAACATGTATATCATATATACTTTTGTTCACTTTGCCATCCTTCTTATCCGCCAAGTATATGGGGCAGTTCCGCTTCCAGTGACCATTTCCTTTGCAGTAGAAGCACTCAGTTTTAGGCTTGGGTCTAGCTTTGGACTTCTTCATGGGAGTGGCAACTTGCTTGCCATTCTTCTTGAAGTTCCCTTTCTTTCCCTTGCCCTTTTACTTGAAACTAGTGGTCTTGTCAACCATCAACATTTGATGCTTTTCTTGATTTCTACCTTCGTCGATTTCAGCATCACGAAGAGCTCGGGAATCGTTTTCATCATCTCTTGCATATTATAGTTCATCACGAAGTTCTAGTAACTTGGTGATAGTGACTAGAGAACTCTATCAATCACTATCTTATCTGGAAGATAAACTCCCACTTGATTCAAGCGATTGTAGTACTCAGACATTCTGAGCACATGCTCACTGGTTGAGCTATTCTCCTCCATCTTGTAGGCAAAATACTTGTCAGAGGTCGCATACCTCTTGACTCGGGCATGAGTCTGAAATACCAATTTCAGCTCTTGGAACATCTTATATGCTCCTTGTCATTCAAAACGTTTTTGAAGTCCCGGTTCTAAGCCGTAATGTATGGAGCACTAAACTATCAAGTAGTCATCATAGCGAGCTTGCCAAACGTTCATAACGTCTGCATGTGCTCCTGCAAAAGGTCTGTCACCTAGCGGTGCATCAAGGACATAATTCTTCTGTGCAGCAATGAGGATAATCCTCAGATCATAGACCCAGTCCACATCATTGCTACTATCATCTTTCAACTTATTTTTCTCTAGGAACATATCAAAAATAAAACAGGGGAGCTATATGCGGGCTATTGATCTACAACATAGATATGCAAATACTATCAGGACTAAGTTCATGATAAATTAAAGTTCAATTAATCATATTACTTAAGAACTCCCACTTAGATAGACATCCCTCTAGTCATCTAAATGATCACATGATCCATATCAACTAAACCATGTCCGATCATCACGTGAGATGGAGTAGTTTTCAATGGTGAACATCACTATGTTGATCATATCTACTATATGATTCACGCTCGACCTTTCGGTCTCAGTGTTCCGAGGCCATATCTTCATATGCTAGGCTCGTCAAGTTTAACCCGAGTATTCTGTGTGTGCAAAACTGGCTTGCACCCGTTGTATGTGAACGTAGAGCTTATCACACCCGATCATACGTGGTGTCTCGGCACCACGAATTGTAGCAATGGTGCATACTCAGGGAGAACACTTATACCTTGAAACTTAGTGAGTGATCATCTTATAATGCCACCGCCGTACTAAGCAAAATAAGATGCATACAGGATAAACATCACATGCAATCAAAATAAGTGATATGATATTGTTAGGGAACGTAGTAATTTCAAAAAATTTCCTACGCACACACAAGATCATGGTGATGCATAGCAACAAGAGGGGAGAGTGTTGTCTACGTACCCTCGTAGACCGAAGCGGAAGCGTTGACACAACGTAGATGAAGTAGTCGTACGTTCTCCTCGCGATCCAACCGATCACAGCACCGTTACTCCGGCACCTCCGAGTTCTTGGCACACGTTCAGCTCGATGACGATCCCCGGGCTCCGATCCAGCAAAGCGTCGAGGAAGAGTTCCGTCAGCACAACGGCGTGGTGACGATCTTGATGTGTTACCGGCGCAGGGCTTCGCCTAAGCACTGCAACGATATGATCGAGGTGGAATTTGGTGGAAGGGGGCACCGCACACGGCTAAGGAACGATCCGTAGATCAACTTGTGTGTCTTTGGGGTGCCCCTGCCCCCGTATATAAAGGAGCCAAGGGGGAGGGGCTGGCCGGCCAAGCTAGGCGCGCCAGGAGAGTCCTACTCCCTCTGGGAGTAGGATTCCCCCCCCCCCTAATCCTAGTTGGACTAGGATTCTACAAGGGGGAGAGAGAGAGGGGGGCGCCCACCTCTCCTAGTCCTAATAGGACTAGGGGAAGGGGGGAGGCGCGCAGCCCATGAGGGCATCCCTCTCACCTCTCCTCCAAGGCCCATGTTGGCCCATTATGCTCCCGGGGGGTTCCGGTAACCCTCCCGGTATTCCGGTAAAATCCTGATTTCACCTGGAATGCATCCGATGTCCAAACATAGGCTTCCAATATATCATTCTTTACATCTCGACCATTTCGAGACTCCTCGTCATGTCCGTGATCACATCCGGGACTCCGAACTCCTTCGGTACATCAAAATGCATAAACTCATAATAACTGTCATCGTAACCTTAAGCGTGCGGACCCTACGGTTCGAGAACAATGTAGACATGACCGAGACACGTCTCCGGTCAATAACCAATAGCGGGACCTGGATGCCCATATTGGCTCCTACATATTCTACGAAGATCTTTATCGGTCAGACCGCATAACAACATACGTCGTTCCCTTTGTCATCGGTATGTTACTTGCCCGAGATTCGATCGTCGGTATCCAATACCTAGTTCAATCTCGTTACCGGCAAGTCTCTTTACTCGTTCCGTAATACATCATCTCACAACTAACACATTAGTTGCAATGCTTGCAAGGCTTATGTGATGTGCATTACCGAGAGGGCCCAGAGATACCTCTCCGACAATCGGAGTGACAAATCCTAATCTCGAAATACGCCAACCCAACATGTACATTCGGAGACACCTGTAGAGCACCTTTATAATCACCGAGTTACGTTGTGACGTTTGGTAGCACACAAAGTGTTCCTATGGTAAACGTGAGTTGCATAATCTCATAGTTAAAGGAACATGTATAAGTCATGGATAAAAGCAATAGCAACATACTAAACGATCGGGTGCTAAGCTAATGGAATGGGTCATGTCAATCAGATCATTCAACTAATGATGTGACCTCGTTAATCAAATAACAACTCTTTGTTCATGGTTAGGAAACATAACCATCTTTGATTAATGAGCTAGTCAAGTAGAGGCATACTAGTGACACTCTGTTTGTCTATGTATTCACACATGTATTATGTTTCCAGTTAATACAATTCTAGCATGAATAATAAACATTTATCATGATATAAGGAAATAAATAATAACTTTATTATTGCCTCTAGGGCATATTTCCTTCAGTCTCCCACTTGCACTAGAGTCAATAATCTAGTTCACATCGCCATGTGATATATCAGCAATAGTTCACATCACCATGTGATTTACACCCATAGTTCACATCGATATGTGACCAACACCCAAAGGGTTTACTAGATTCAGTAATCTAGTTCACATCGCTATGTGATTAACACCCAAAGAGTACTACGGTGTGATCATGTTTTGCTTGTGAGAGAAGTTTAGTCAACGGGTCTGCCACATTCAGATCCGTTATGTATTTTGCAATTTTCTATGTCTACAATGCTCTGCACGGAGCTACTTTAGCTAATTGCTCCCACTTTCAATATGTATCTAGATTGAGATTTAGAGTCATCTAGATTAGTGTCAAAACTTGCATCGACGTAACCTTTTACGACGAACCTTTTTGTCACATCCATAATCGAGAAACATATCCTTATTTTACTAAGGATAATTTTGACCGATGTCCAGTGATCTACTTCCTAGATCACTATTGTACTCCCTTGCTTAACACAGTGTAGGGTATACAATAGATCTGGTACATAGCATGGCATACTTTATAGAATCTATGGCTAAGGCATAGGAAATGACTTTCATTCTCTTTCTATCATCTGCCGTGGTCGGGCTTTGAGTCTTACTCAATTTCACACCTTGTAATACAGGCAAGAACTCTTTCTTTGACTGTTCCATTTTGAACAACTTCAAAAAAAATTTCAAGGTATGTACTTATTGAAAAACTTATCAAGCGTCTTGATCTATCTCTATAGATCTTGATGCTCAATATGTAAGCAGCTTTACCGAGGTCTTTCTTTGAAAAACTCCTTTCAAACACTCCTTTATGCTTTGCAGAATAATTCTACATTATTTCCGATCAACAATATGTCATTCACATATCTTGATGCTGTAGTGCTCCCACTCACTTTCTTGTAAAATACAGGCTTCATCGCAAGTCTGTATAAAGCTATATGCTTTGATCAACTTATCAAAGTGTATATTCCAACTCCGAGATGCTTGCACCAGTCCATAGATGGATCGCTGGAGTTTGCATATTTTGTTAACACCTTTAGGATCGACAAAACCTTCTAGTTGTATCGTATACAACTCTTCTTTAATAAATCCATTAAGGAATGTAGTTTTGTTTATCCATTTGCCGGATTTCATAAAATGCGGCAATTGCTAACATGATTCGGACAGACTTAAGCATAGATACGAGTGAGAAATTCTCATCGTAGTCAACACCTTGAACTTGTCGAAAACTTTTTGCGACAATTCTAGCTTTGTAGATAGTAACACTACTATTAGTGTCCGTCTTCCTCTTCAAGATCCATTTATTTTCTTTGGCTTGCCGATCATCGGGCAAATCCATCAAAGTCCATACTTTGTTCTCATACATGGATCATATCTCAGATTTCATGGCCTCAAACCACTTCGCGGAATCTGGGCTCATCATCGCTTCCTCATAGTTCGCAAGTTCGTCATGGTCTAGTAACATGACTTCCAGAACAGGATTACAGTACCACTCTGGTTTACTTACGAGATTCGGTAGTAACTTGATCTTGAAGTTACATGATCATCATCATTAGCTTCCTTACTCATTGGTGTAGTAGTCACAAGAACAGATTTCTGTGATGAACTACTTTCCAATAAGGGAGAAGGTACAATTACCTTATCAAGTTTTTACTTTCCTCCCACTCACTTCTTTCGAGAGAAACTCCTTCTCTGGAAAGGATCCATTCTCAGCAACGAATATCTTGCCTTTGGATCTGTGATAGAAGGTGTGCCCAACTGTCTTCTTTGGGTATCCTATGAAGACATATTTTTCCGATTTGGGTTTGAGCTTATTAGGATGAAACTTTTTCATGTAAGCATCACAACCCCAAACTTTAAGACATGACAACTTTGGTTTCTTGCCAAACCACAGTTCAGATTGTGTCGTCTCAACGGACTTTAGATGGTGCCCCTTTTAACGTGAATGCAGCTGTCTCTAATGCATGATCCCAAAACGATATTGGTAAGTCGGTAAGAAACATCATAGATTGTACTATATCCAATAAAGTACGGTTATGACGTTCGGACACACCATTATGCTGTTGTGTTCCAGGTGGCATGAATTTGTGAAACTATTCCACATTGTTTTAATTGAAGACCAAACTCGTAACTCAAATATTTGTCTCCGCGATCAGATCGTAGAAACCTTTATTTTCTTGTCACGATGATTTTCCACTTCACTCTAAATTTCTTTGAACTTTTCAAATGTTTTAGACTTATGTTTCATCAAGTAGATATACCCATATCTGCTCAAATCATCTGTGAAGTTCTGAAAATAATGATACTTGTCGCGAGCCTTAATATTCATCGGACCACATACATCAGTATGTATGATTTCCAACAAATATGTTGCTTGCTCCATTGTTCCGGAGAACGGTGTTTTAGTCATCTTGCCCAAGAGGCATGGTTCGCAAGCATCAAGTGATTCATAATCAAGTGATTCCAAAATCCCATCGGCATGGAGTTTCTTCATGCGCTTTACACCAATATGACCTAAACGGCAGTGCCACAAATAGGTTGCACTATCATTATTAACTTCGCATCTTTTTGGTTTCAATATTATGAATATGTGTATCACTACGATCGAGATCCAATGAACTATTTTCATTGGTGTGTATGACCATAGAAGGTTTTATTCATGTCAACAGAACAACAATTGTTCTCTAACTTAAATGAATAACTGTATTGCAATTAACATGATCAAATCATATTCATGCTCAACGCAAACACCAAATAACACTTATTTAGTTTCAACACTAATCCCGAAAGTATAGGGAGTGTGTGATGATGATCATATCAATCTTGGAACCACTTCCAACACACATCGTCACCTTGCCTTTTAACTAGTCTTTGTTCATTCTGCAACTCCCGTTTCGAGTTACTAAATTTTAGCAACTGAACTAGTACCAAATACTGAGGGGTTGCTATGAACACTAGTAAAGTACACATCAATAACATGTATATCAAATATACTTATGTTTACTTTGCCATCCTTCTTATCCGCCAATCACTTGGGGTAGATCCGCTTCCAGCGACCAGTCCCTTTGCAGTAGAAGCACTTAGTCTCAGGCTTAGGATCAGACTTGGGCTTTTTCACTTGAGCAGCAACTTGCTTGCCGTTCTTCTTGAAGTTCCCCTTCTTTCCTTTTGCCCTTTTCTTGAAACTAGTGATCTTGTCAACCATCAACACTTGATGTTTTTCTTTGATTTCTACCTTCGCTGATTTTAGCATCGCGAAGAGCTTGGGAATAATTTCTGTTATCCCTTGCATATTGTAGTTCATCACGAAGTTCTACTAACTTGGTGATGGTGACTAGAGAATTCTGTCAATCACTATCTTATCTGGAAGATTAACTCCCACTTGATTCAAGCGATTGTAGTACCCAGACAATCTGAGCACATGCTCACTAGTTGAGCGATTCTCCTCCATCTTTTAGCTATAGAACTTGTTGGAGACTTCATATCTCTCAACTCGGGTATTTGCTTGAAATATTAACTTCAACTCCTGGAACATCTCATATGCTCCATGACGTTCAAAACGTCTTTGAAGTCCCGATTCTAAGCAGTTAAGCATGGTGCACTAAACTATTAAGTAGTCATCATATTGAGCTAGCAAAACGTTTCATAATGTCTGCATCCGCTCCTGCAATAGGTCCGTCACCTAGCGGTGCATCAAGGACATAATTCTTCTATGCAGCAATGAGGATAAACCTCAGATCACGGATCCAATCCGCATCATTGCTACTAACATTTTTCAACACAATTTTCTCTAGGAACATATCAAAATAAAACACAGGGAAGCAATAACGCGAGCTATTGATCTACAACATAGATATGCTAATACTACCAGGACTAAGTTCATGATAAATTAAAGTTCAATTAATCATATTACTTAAGAACTCCCACTTAGATAGACATCTCTCTAATCCTCTAAGTGATCACGTGATCCAAATCAACTAAACCATGTCCGATCATCACGTGAGATGGAGTAGTTTCAATGGTGAACATCACTATGTTGATCATATCTACTATATGATTCACGCTCGACCTTTCGGTCTCCGTGTTCCGAGGCCATATCTGTTATATGCTAGGCTCGTCAAGTATAACCTGAGTATTCCGCGTGTGCAACTGTTTTGCACCCGTTGTATTTGAACGTAGAGCCTATCACACCCGATCATCACGTGTTGTCTCAGCACGAAGAACTTTCGCAACGGTGCATACTCAGGGAGAACACTTCTTGATAATTAGTGAGAGATCATCTTATAATGCTACCGTCAATCAAAGCAAGATAAGATGCATAAAAGGATAAACATCACATGCAAATATAAGTGATATGATATGGCCATCATCATCTTGTGCTTGTGATCTCCATCTTCGAAGCACCGTCATGATCACCATCGTCACCGGCGCGACACCTTGATCTCCATCGTAGCATCGTTGTCGTCTCGCCATTCTTATGCTTCCACGACTATCACTACCGCTTAGTAATAAAGTAAAGCATTACATCGCGATTGCATTGCATACAATAATGCGACAACCATATGGCTCCTGCCAGTTGCCGATAACTCGGTTACAAAACATGATCATCTCATACAATAAAATTTAGCATCATGTCTTGACCATATCACATCACAACATGCCCTGCAAAAACAAGTTAGACGTCCTCTACTTTGTTGTTGCAAGTTTTATGTGGCTGCTACGGGCTTTAAGCAAGAACTCATCTTACCTACGCATCAAAACCACAACGATAGTTTGTCAAATAGACTCCGTTTTAACCTTCTCAAGGACCGGGCGTAGCCACACTCGGTTCAACTAAAGTTGGAGAGACAGTCTTCCGCAAGCCATCTATGTGCAAAGCACGTCGAGGGAACCGGTCTCGCGTAAGCGTACGCGTAAGGTTGGTCCGGATCGTCTCGTCCAACAATACCGCTGAACCAAAGTATGACATGCTGGTAGGCAGTATGACTTGTATCGTCCACAACTCACTTGTGTTCTACTCGTGCAAATAACATCAAACCATAAAACCTAGGCTCTGATACCACTGTTAGGGAACGTAGTAATTTCAAAAAAATTCCTACGCACACGCAAGATCATGGTGATGCATAGCAACGAGAGGGGAGAGTGTTGTCTACGTACCCTCGTAGACCGAAGCGGAAGCGTTGACACAACGTAGAGGAAGTAGTCGTACGTTTTCCTCACGATCCAACCGATCACAGCACCGTTACTCCGGCACCTCCGAGTTCTTGGCACACGTTCAGCTCGATGACGATCCCCGGGCTCCGATCCAGCAAAGCGTCGAGGAAGAGTTCCGTCAGCACGACGGCGTGGTGACGATCTTGATGTGTTACCGGCGCAGGGCTTCGCCTAAGCACTGCAACGATATGATCGAGGTGGAATTTGGTGGAAGGGGGCACCGCACACGGCTAAGGAACGATCCGTAGATCAACTTGTGTGTCTTTGGGGTGCCCCCTGCCCCCGTATATAAAGGAGCCAAGGGGGAGGGGCTGGCTGGCCAAGCTAGGCGCGCCAGGAGAGTCCTACTCCCTCTGGGAGTATGATTCCCCCCCCCAATCCTAGTTGGACTAGGATTCTACAAGGGGGAGAGAGAGAGAGGGGGCGCCCACCTCTCCTAGTCCTAATAGGACTAGGGGAAGGGGGGAGGCGCGCAGCCCATGAGGGCATCCCTCTCACCTCTCCTCCAAGGCCCATGTTGGCCCATTATGCTCCCGGGGGGTTCCGGTAACCCTCCCGGTATTCCGGTAAAATCCTGATTTCACCTGGAATGCATCCGATGTCCAAACATAGGCTTCCAATATATCATTCTTTACGTCTCGACCATTTCGAGACTCCTCGTCATGTCCGTGATCACATCCGGGACTCCGAACTCCTTTGGTACATCAAAATGCATAAACTCATAATAACTGTCATCGTAACCTTAAGCGTGCGGACCCTACGGTTCGAGAACAATGTAGACATGACCGAGACACGTCTCCGGTCAATAACCAATAGCGGGACCTGGATGCCCATATTGGCTCCTACATATTCTACGAAGATCTTTATCGGTCAGACCGCATAACAACATACGTCGTTCCCTTTGTCATCGGTATGTTACTTGCCCGAGATTCGATCGTTGGTATCCAATACCTAGTTCAATCTCATTACCGGCAAGTCTCTTTACTCGTTCCGTAATACATCATCTCACAACTAACACATTAGTTGCAATGCTTGCAAGGCTTATGTGATGTGCATTACCGAGAGGGCCCAGAGATACCTCTCCGACAATCGGAGTGACAAATCCTAATCTCGAAATACGCCAACCCAACATGTACATTCGGAGACACCTGTAGAGCACCTTTATAATCACCCAGTTACGTTGTGACGTTTGGTAGCACACAAAGTGTTCCTATGGTAAACGTGAGTTGCATAATCTCATAGTTAAAGGAACATGTATAAGTCATGGATAAAAGCAATAGCAACATACTAAACGATCGGGTGCTAAGCTAATGGAATGGGTCATGTCAATCAGATCATTCAACTAATGATGTGACCTCGTTAATCAAATAACAACTCTTTGTTCATGGTTAGGAAACATAACCATCTTTGATTAGTGAGCTAGTCAAGTAGAGGCATACTAGTGACACTCTGTTTGTCTATGTATTCACACATGTATTATGTTTCCAGTTAATACAATTCTAGCATGAATAATAAACATTTATCATGATATAAGGAAAATAAATAATAACTTTATTATTGCCTCTAGGGCATATTTCCTTCAGATATGGCCATCATCATCTTGTGCCTTTGATCTCCATTTCCAAAGCACCGTCATGATCACCCTCGTCACCGGCTTGACACCTTGATCTCCATTGTAGCATCATTGTCATCTTGCCAACTATTGCTTCAACGACTATCGCTACCGCTTAGTGATAAAGTAAAGCAATTACATGGCGATTGCATTTCATACAATAAAGCAACAACCATAAGGCTTCTGCCAGTAGCCGATAACTTTTACAAAACATGATCATCACATACAACAATTTATATCTCATCACGTCTTGACCATATCACATCACAACATGCCTTGCAAAAACAAGTTAGACGTCCTCTACTTTGTTGTTGCAAGTTTTTACGTGGCTGCTATGGGCTTCTAGCAAGAACTGTTCTTACCTACGCATCAAAACCACAACAATTTTTTGTCAAGTGTGTTGTTTTAACCTTCAACAAGGACCGGGCGTAGCCGAACTCGATTCAACTAAAGTTGGAGAAACAGACACCCGCCAGCCAAATGTGTACGAAGCACGTCGGTAGAACCAGTCTCACGAACGCAGTCATGTAATGTCAGTCCAGGCCGCTTCATCCAACAATACTACTGAATCAAAGTAAGCCTTTGCTGGTAAGCAGTATGACTATTATCGCTCACAACTCACTGTGTTCTACTCGTGCATATACATCTACACATAAACCTGGCTCTGATACCACTGTTGGAGAATGTAGTATTTAGAAAAGTTTACCTACGATCACACAAGATCTATCTAGGAGAGGCATAGAAAATAGAGGGGAGAGTGTGTCCACGTACCCTCGTAGACCGAAAACGGAAGTGTTTAGTAATGCAGTTGATGTAGTCGAATATCTTCGCGATCCAACTAATCCAAGTACTGAACGTACGGCACCTCCGTGTTCGGCACACGTTCGGCACGATGACGTCCCTCGGGCTCTTGATCCAGTTGAGGATGAGGGATAGTTTCGTCAGCACGACGGCGTGGTGATGGTGTTGGTGATGTGATCCATGTAGGGCTTCGCCTAATAGCACCACGACTATATAATCTGAGGTGTAATCTGTGGAGGGGGGCACCGCACATGGTTAAGAGAAACTTGTGTGTCCTAGGTGCCCCCTCTCCCCAGATATATATAGGTTGGAGGGGGTAAGAGGCAGCCTTAGGGCGCCCCCAAGTAGGCGGAATCCTACTTGGGGTGCAAGCCCAATTCGCCCCCTCCTTCGTTATTTCAGCATATGGGAAGGAAAGAGAAGGGGGAAGAGAAGGAAAGGGTGGAGGCCGAACCCTCCTCCTTCTTTTCTTCTTCCCCTTCCTTTCCTACTACTCCTATTCGGCCTAGGATGGGCACACCAGCCCTGCAGGGGCTGGTCTATCCCTCACTTGGCCCAATAGGCCCATAACCTTGCCGGGGGGGGGGATGCCCAAAACCCCTTGTGGTGACCCGATATCATTCGGAACACTTTCGGTGTCCAAATATCATCGTCCTATATATGAATATTTACCTCTCGACCATTTCGAGGCTCCTCGTCATGTCCGTGATCTCATCCGGGACTCCAAACAAACTTTGGTCACCAAAACCACATAACTCATAATACAAATCATAATCGAACGTTAATCGTGCAGACCCTACGGGTTCGAGAACTATGTAGACATGACCGAGACACATCTCCGGTCAATAACCAATAGCGGAACCTGGATGCTCATATTGGCTCCGACATATTCTACGAAGATCTTTATCGGTCAAACCGCATAACAACATACGTCATTCCCTTTGTCATCGGTATGTTACTTGCCCGAGATTCGATCGTCGGTATCATCATACCTAGTTCAATCTTGTTACCGGCAAGTCTCTTTACTCGTTCCGTAATGCATCATCCTGCAACTAACTCATTAGTCACATTGCTTGCAAGGCTTATAGTGATGTGCATTACCGAGAGGGCGTAGAGATACCTCTCTGATACTCGGAGTGACAAATATCCTAATCTTGATCTATGCCAACCCAACAAACACCTTCGGAGACACCTGTGGAGCATCTTTATAATCACCCAGTTACGTTGTGACGTTTGATAGCACACAAGGTGTTCCTCCGGTATTCGCGAGTTGCATAATCTCATAGTCAAAGGAATATGTATAAGTCATGAAGAAAGCAATAACAATAAAACTAAACGATCATTATGCTAAGCTAACGGATGGGTTTTGTCCATCACATCATTCTCCAATGATGTGATCCCATTCATCAAATGACAACACATGCCCATGTCCAGTACACTTTAGCCATCTTTGATTAACGAGCTAGTCAAGTAGAGGCATACTAGGGACACTCTGTTTTATCTATGTATTCACACATGTACTAAGTTTCCGGTTAATACAATTCTAGCATGAATAATAAACATCTTGTGGTGACCCGATATCATCCGGAACACTTCCGGTGTCCAAATATCATCGTCCTATATATGAATCTTTACCTCTTGACCATTTCGAGGCTCCTCGTCATGTCCGTGACCTCATCCGGGACTCCAAACAAACTTTGGTCACCAAAACCACATAACTCATAATACAAATCATCATCGAACGTTAATCGTGCAGACCCTATGGGTTCGAGAACTATGTAGACATGACCAAGACACATCTCCGGTCAATAACCAATAGCGGAACCTGGATGCTCATATTGCCTCTGACATATTGTACGAATATCTTTATCGGTCAAACCGCATAACAACATACGTCATTCCCTTTGTCATCGGTATGTTACTTTCCCGAGATTCGATCATCGGTATCATCATACCTACTTCAATCTTGTTACCGGAAAGTCTTTTTACTCGTTCTGTAATGCATCATCCTGCAACTAACTCATTAGTCACATTGCTTGCAAGGCTTATAGTGATGTGCATTACTGAGAGGGCGTAGAGATACCTCTCTGATACTCGGAGTGACAAATATACTAATCTCGATCTATGCCAACCCAACAAACACCTTCGGATACACCTGTGGAGCATCTTTATAATCTCCCAGTTACGTTGTGACGTTTGATAGCACACAAGGTGTTCCTCCGGTATTCGCGAGTTGCATAATCTCATAGTCAAAGGAATATGTATAAGTCATGAAGAAAGCAATAACAATAAAACTAAACGATCATTATGCTAAGCTAACGGATGGGTCTTGTCCATCACATCATTCTCCAATGATGTGATCCCGTTCATCAAATGACAACACATGTCTATGGCCAGTAAACTTTAGCCATCTTTGATTAATGAGCCAGTCAAGTAGAGGCATACTAGGGACACTCTGTTTTGTCTATGTATTCACACATGTACTAAGTTTCCGGTTAATACAATTCTAGAATGAATAATAAACATTTATCATGATATAAGGAATTATAAATAACAACTTTATTATTGCCTCTAGGGCATGTTTCCTTCACATCTATGGTTCAAGGGACTCCAAGTATGACCTACACCGACACGTTCTTCCATTGCAACTCGCTTATGGTAACGGTCGTGATCCCAACTCGTTATGCATCTTTATATTGATCATGGGTGATCATACGCATGATTTTTTTGTTTTCTACTACGTTTCCCAACAATGCCATCATGAGCAGGATTGTGAGTAGGTGCAGGTTGTGATCTAGATCACATGTGATTGTGAGGGTTGATGTTCTTGCTATGCTTCCCTCGAGTGTTACTTTGGTTCAATTCATCGACAACATGGCGTCGTTTTGTTACAAGGTTCTGACAATTGATCGACTTTGGCAGTCGATGATCTGCTAGCAGTTCCTTGGGCTTCACCATAGTTGAGAATAGTGAACCGTCACATACAGAAGATGGTGCCAAAGATGGATGATCTTCTAGGGGGTCACACGTATTGACGAAGTTTAGTGTGGGGCTAGAGATTTTAAGTCTCTTGTTTAACACACCCCGAAACTTAATCTAGCATCAAGAATCATCGCCTGAATTGCGGACGTAGGTAGATAGTATTATTTGTTAAACTGGTTAGCCGCATAACTAAAATTTTGCCAAAACAGATTAGAGAATGTCTAACTTGGTTTTGCAGGGTATGCATCATGATGTGGTATAGCCTTCTTCATGATAATGAGTTTATGTATGAGATGGTTATATGTTGTAATATTAGGTCGCCTGCACGTCATGGCATGATGGCAGGAGCCACGAGATTGCCACATTAATGTAAAAATTGTAGAAATAGTGAAAGCACAAGTGCTCCCCAGGTGGTTTTGGTAATTGATGTCAACATATCTCTTGTTGGACTAACATTTTTATCTAGTATGTTTCAGATAAGTTCAACAATGGAGTGGCATGGACTAAGGGATGTGGGAACTCCTTCAAGATGCTAAGGACAAAGGATTGGCTAAAGCTTCAAGCTCAAGACTCTTCATTTTACATTTTAGTGATCCAAGATCACATTGAGTCTATAGGAAAAGCCAATACTATCAAGGAGGGATGAGGTGTTGCTTAATGAGCCTCTTGCTTCATGTGCTTAGTGATATGATCCAAAACCCTCAGCTACTTTCCCACTTCCACATATGACCTAAAACTAAAGTCAAACTCGGACCTACCGATTCTTTCAATCCGGCGCCACCGAGTTTCACATGTCATAGCCACTGCCAAACCCTAAGCAAATCGGTTCTACCGATAGGGATCTCGGTCTCACCGAGATGGGATTGTAATCTCTTTGTGTAAGTCCATTACCAAAATCGGTCTCACCGAGTTTAGGCAATCGGTACTACCGAGATTACAATGCAAACTCTCTGGTTAACTTATTACCAAAATCGGTCTAACCGAGTTTAGTAATCGGTCCCACCGAGTTTGCCTGACCAACTCTCTGGTTAGCTAATTACCAAAATCGGTCTCACCGAGTTTGTGTAATCGGTCTCACCGAGATTACGTTATGCCCTAATGCTAACCAAATCGGTCCAACCGAGTTGCATATCGGTCCCACCAAAAATCCTAACGGTCACTAGGTTTACTAAATCGGTCCGACCGAGTTTGTTGATTCGGTCCCACCAGGATTGGTAAATTGTGTGTAATGGTTAGATTTTGTGTGGAGGCTATATATACCCCTCCACCTCCTCTTCATTCGTGGAGAGAGCCATCAGACTAAGCCTACACTTCCAACATCCTATTTCTGATAGAGAACTACCTACTCATGTGTTGAGGTCAAGATATTCCATTCCTACCATATGAATCTTGATCTCTAGCCTTCCCCAAGTTGCTTTCCACTCAAATCTTCTTTCCACCAGATCCAAATCCTATGAGAGAGAGTTGAGTGTTGGGGAGACTATCATTTGAAGCACAAGAGCAAGGAGTTCATCATCAACACACCATTTGTTACTTCTTGGAGAGTGGTGTCTCCTAGATTGGCTAGGTGTCACTTGGGAGCCTCCGACAAGATTGTGGAGTTGAACCAAGGAGTTTGTAAGGGCAAGGAGATCGCCTACTTCATGAAGATCTACCGCTAGTGAGGCAAGTCCTTCGTGGGCGACGGCCATGGTGGGATAGACAAGGTTGCTTCTTCGTGGACCCTTTGTGGGTGGAGCCCTCCGTGGACTCGCGCAACTGTTACCCTTCGTGGGTTGAAGTCTCCATCAACGTGGATGTAGGATAGCACCACCTATCCGAACCACGCCAAAAACATCCGTGTCTCCAATTGCGTTTGAATTCTCCAAACCCTTCCCTTTACATTCTTGCAAGATGCATGCTTTACTTTCCGCTGCTCATATACTCTTTGCATGCTTGCTTGATATGTATTATGAATGTTGAAATTGTGCCTAAACTCCACTTAAACCGAAAAAGTTTAAAAACTGCAACTTTAGCACTAAGTGTCTAATCACCCCCCCCTCTAGACACATCTTCTCAAGATCCTACAAGTGGTATCAGAGCATTGGTCTCCATTGCCTTGGTTTAATCACCATTGGAGGAATATGGATGAGTCTACTTTGGGGAGTCTTCGACATAGAGTGCCTATTCTTGATGGAGAGTATTTTCATGAGTGGAAAAACGAGATGCTTGTAATTTTCAATCAATATCATTTGAACAAGTATATTGCTAGCCCTTGTGCACCTCATGTTGATCCTATGCATCCTACCCTAGATGAAGATATTAACATGATTCGCAATCTTAGAACTGTTGAGCTCATCATTAGAGGCTTGCCTAGAAACTTGATTAGATGTTTGCCTACTCTTAAGTGTGCTTACACTATATGGAAAATTCTTGAGGAACGATTTCCCGATTATTCCTTGAAAAATTTAGTCAAAATTCTCCATAAATCTATTGCCTTGAGTGAGATGAACTCTAGTGATCCTAGTTTTGGTGATTGTCTATTTGAGCTTACCAATCTCATGCATGCTAAAGGAAATGCTGGAATAATTAGTGATATCATATCCGAAGCTATAAGAATTCATAAAGGTAACCACTTTGATGATCATGTACCTAATGAATTACCCTATCTAGGATTTGATCAATCACAAGATGATGTTGAACATGGACACTGTGATGAAGATGATGATAGTGACTACGATCTTGATGATGCAATGAGACATTTTGGTCTTATGGCAAATCTTCGGGGATATATGTCAGGAGGAAAGGAATGGTTTCTTAACAGTGGATGTACTGATCATATGACCGGAGATGAAGAGATGTTCCGTGAGCTTGCTGAAAATGATGGCCCTCAAAAATATGTCACCTTTGGTGATAATTCAAAGGGTAAGGTGGTTGGCCTTGGTAAGGTGGCCATCTCACATGATAGCTCCATTCAAAATGTCATGCTCGTTGAATCTCTTGGCTACAACTTACTTTCAGTATCTAGACTTGCTGATTTCGGTTTCAATGTCCTATTTACTGAGGTAGATTGCCAAGTGTTTCGTCGAGACAATCATAAAATGGTCTTTACCGGTATACGTAGAGGTGATCTTTACATTGTCGATTTCTCTAAAAAGGCACAACCTAAAACTTGCTTTATTGCTAAATCCTCAAAAGGTTGGTTGTGGCATAGACGACTAGGTCACGTTGGCATGAGAAACCTTGACAAGCTTATTAAAGGAAATCATATCCTTGGAGTTAACGATGTCATATTTGATAAGGATAGACTTTGCAGTGCTTGTCAAGCAGGTAAACAGGTTGGAGGAAGGCATCCCGTGAAAAACATCATGACCACAAGGAGGCCACTCGAGCTACTTCATATGGATCTTTTTGGTCCCAACGCCTAGAAGAGTCTCAGTGGAAATTCTTTTGGTCTAGTTATAGTTGATGATTTTCAAGATTTACGTGGGTATTCTTTCTTGATGATAAATCGTAGGTCCAAAAGATCTTCAAAAACTTCGCTAGGAAGGCCCAAAATCAATTTGAAGTGAAGATCAAGAAGGTTCGCAGCAACAACGGAACGAAGTTCAAGAATGCAAATGTGGACACCTTTCTTGATGAAGAAGGGATTTCACATGAGTTCTCGGCTACGTACACACCTCAACAAAATGGAGTTGTTGAGAGGAAGAACCGGACGCTCATCGAAATGGCGAGAACGATGCTTCATGAGTACAAGACGCCGAAGCACTTTTGGGCAGAAGCAGTTGAGACAGCTTGTCATGCAACAAATCGCTTGTATCTTCACAAGCTACTCGGCAAGACGGCATACGAGCTCCTCACCGGTAACAAACCCCAAGTTGGATACTTTCGAGTATTCGGCTCAAAGTGCTACATTCTTGATAAGCATCGTCGTTCTAAATTTGCTCCTAAGTCTCATGAAGGTTTTCTACTTGGTTATGGCTTAAACTCTCACACTTACCATGTCTACAACAATTTCACCCGAAAGGTTGAAGAGACGGTGGATGTGAAGTTTGATGAATCTAACGGCTCGCAAGTAGAGCAATTGCCAATTGATGTAGGAGACAAAGACCCTTCGAAAGCAATTCAAGACTTGTCCATTGGCAAGATTCGTCCAACGGAAATGAAGGAGAGTACCTCGTCCGTCCGAGTGGAAGCTTCTACATCACGTCAAGGTGAACCAAGAGTTGATACGGAAGCATCCACAAGTGGGACACGTCAAGATGAAGAAAACGAGGAAGTACACCAAGATGAACATCAACAACCTCCTTCTCCACCACGACAAGAGAACAACAACGTCAACAATGAAGAAGGTCAAGAAGAAGAAGGCCAATAAGAAGAAGAACAAGATGAAGAGGATGTTCCACCCCGACCCAAGCAAAATCTTACACGAGTTCGAGCAAGAATTTCCAAAGATCATCCCGTCGAGCAAATCTACAAAGATATCAAAACCGGGAGAATCGCTCGCTCTAAAACTCATTTAGCTAACTTTTGTGAAAACTATTCATTCATCTCTAGCATTGAACCTATGAAGGTTGAAGAAGCATTGGAAGATCCGGACTGGATAAACGCAATGCATGAAGAGCTACACAACTTTGAGAGAAACCAAGTTTGGACATTGGTTGAGAAGCCCGACAACAACCACAACATCATTGGTACCAAATGGGTGTTTCGCAACAAGCAAGATGAAGATGTACAAGTGGTTCGCAACAAAGAACGTCTCGTCGCCCAAGGATACACACAAGTCGAAGGTATGGACTATGGTGAGACATATGCTCCCGTTGCTAGACTTGAGTCCATTCGCATCTTACTTGCCTATGCTAATCACCATAATATCACCTTGTACCAAATGGACATTAAAAGTGCTTTTCTAAATGGTGAAATAGAAGAGGAAGTTTATGTCAAACAACCTCCCGGCTTTGTCAATCCTAAGAAATCAAATCATGTTTACAAACTTCACAAAGCCCTTTATGGTTTTAAACAAGCTCCTAGAGCATGGTATAAATGCTTGACCAAGTTCCTTATTGCAAGTGGTTTTAAAATTGGAAAAATTGATTCCACACTTTTTACTAAAAGGGTTAATGGAGAACTATTTGTATGCCAAATTTATGTTCATGATATCATATTTGGTTCAACTAACCCTCTTTTTAGTGAAAAGTTTGGAAAGCTAATGTCGAAGAAGTTTGAGATGTCTATGATGAGTGAACTCAAATTCTTTCTCGGTTTGCAAATCAAGCAAACTAAGGAAGGTACATTTGTCTCTCAAACGAAGTACACCAAAGACTTATTCAAGAAGTTCAATATGGAAGAATGCAAAGGTATGCCTACACCCATGCCTACTAGTGGACATCTTGGTTTGACCAAAGATGGTGAACCGATTGATCAAAAGGTTTATCGCTATATGATTGGTTCATTGTTATACCTATGTGCTTCACGTCCCGATATCATGCTAAGTATATGCATGTGTGCAAGATATCAAGCTGCTCCTAAAGAATGTCATCTTAAGGCTGTGAAAAGGATAGTGAGATACTTAATTCATACACCAAATTTTGGCATTTGGTATCCTAAGAGGGCATCTTTCGATCTTGTTGGCTACTCCGACTCGGACTACGCCGGAGACAAGGTTGATAGAAAGTCCACTTTGGGTACTTGTCAATTTCTTGGTAGATCTCTTGTGTCTTGGTCGTCCAAGAAACAAAACTCGGTATCCTTATCTACCGCCGAAGGGGAGTACATCGTAGCTGGTTCATGTTGTGCTCAATTACTTTGGATGACCCAAACTCTTAAAGATTATGGGATATATGTGAAACATGTTCCATTGCTTTGTGACAATGGAAGTGCTATCAAAATTGGTCATAATCCTATGCAACATTCTCGAACTAAGCATATTGAATTTCGTCATCATTTCATTCGAGATCATGTTGCTAAGGGTGACATTAATCTTAAGCATGTTTGCACCGATAAGCAATTAGCAGATATATTCACTAAACCACTTGATGAGAAAGTGTTTTGCAGGTTGAGAGGTGAATTGAACATTATTGATGCTTCGAACTTGGAGTAGGAACTCCATTGGATACATGCAAGACATGACCTTATGACTAATCCATGATATATCTCTTATGATGATTATCTTATGTCTTGGACAAATTTGCATCTTGCATGTTATCTAACCCATGTAGGTACTTGGTTGAATCTAATTATATTAGATTGCAACTCACTCACATCTTGAGCAATCTCTACATCACCAAGTCTCTACACAATGGTGTTGAAGACAAGGAAGCACAAAACCATTCAAACATATCCTTTGACAAAGTCTATGTTGAGCTTCATGATTGTCATTTTTGGATACACAAGTGCTATTCCTTGCAAGAACTAACCCATGTAGGTAGATGGACTCAAATTCCAAGTGGTGCTCCCAATTCTTGATGAGCTACATCAACCTTGAGCACCCACACAAGTTCAACTACATGAGCAAGATCCACACCACCACCCAAGGTATGTTATTCCATCTTAGAGAAGCTTTACTCCAAGTCATGAGTCAAAGCAACTCAACAAGATGTGAATACATCAAGATGCTTAAACGAAAAATGGTAACCCCATTTTGAGCTTAAACGATGAGTATGACCTATGATCAAGTGCTCTCACTTGACTCCTAAGTCAATATACTCTAACATAGGTGACTATGTCACCGCCCAACTCTAGATGAAGTTCTCTTGTGTTCTTTTCTGTGTTATTGCATTTGTCTCATGCATATTTGTTTTCTTTTTTTAAAACAAAAAAAACTTCATCTAGATATTTCAGTTTCTTGTCTTTTATTTTTGTTTTTGTTCTGCATTTTCTGCATCCAATTCATTGCAAATCTTTCAGATAATTCATTGCAAATCTTTGTGAGATCTTACCTGTCTAGTGAGCTGAGGTGACAACTGTTTTTCTCTGTGATGAACTCGGTTTCACCGACTTGTAGTTTTCGATCCAACCGAATCCTTCGGGTACCACCAAAACATGCCACTCGGTGCCACCGATTTCACAACAGGAAAAACAGTTTGCCACTTGGTCTATATTTCTTCTAATCCAGCTCCACTCAATGAATCTTGTCCTCTACAAGCATCATAGTTTTATCCATTGCTTTATGCTGAGTCTCAAGGGCCAAACCCATTTGACAGATTCCAGAAAGCCCTTCTTGGAAATTGATGTCAAAGGGGGAGAGAGAGATCACATCAAAGCTTATCACCTACAAGGGAGAGAGTATTAAGGGGGAGAAAAAGATCTCCAGGGGGAGAGAATACTCAAGGATCCCAGATGCTTGATGTTCAAGAGGAGAGATGCCACATGTCTTTTTGGGGGAAGACATGTTCCTATGTGCTTATTTGCATTAAGCTCTATCCATTTGTATCTTTCAGCTCTGATTTTCTGTTCCCTATCTTCTCCCAATATCCCATGCCAGATTCAGGGGGAGCAAGACATCTAAGGGAAAGAAATCATTCAAATTCATTGCATATCTTTACTCTTGGGGACATGTCTAATCCAATGTGGTACCTTGTACTCACTCTCTACATGTCATCCCAGTTTTGGTATTCTTGTGGTTTCTTTTGTTTGCTCTGGCTAGTGGATGTACCTGTGTTATCTAACCTTGTTTGTGCAGGATCATTCCATCCTAAGCTAACTCAAGACTACAAGGTAAGTATATGCATTAGAATCATGAGTATGAGGAATTCTTGCTTATGTACATACTGTTTGCAAGAAGGACTCATGAGCATGAAGGTATTTTCCTTAATAATCTTTTGCTCTGATGCATATGGCCAAGATACATGTAACACATTGCCTACTCTGTCATGGTTATGCTCTCACATGCTTCTATATTTCATATTCACATGATTGCATACATGTAGGGGGAGCCTATGTTTGTTACATGTCCTTCCAAAGCTTTACTTGCTATTCTTTATATCTTTATCTAAAGCTTTGATGTATGTTGCCATCAATTACCAAAAAGGGGGAGATTGAAAGCACAAGTGCTCCCCAGGTGGTTTTGGTAATTGATGTCAACATATCTCTTGTTGGACTAACATTTTTATCTAGTATGTTTCAGATAAGTTCAACAATGGAGTGGCATGGACTAAGGGATGTGGGAACTCCTTTAAGATGCTAAGGACAAAGGATTGGCTAAAGCTTCAAGCTCAAGACTCTTCATTTTACATTTTAGTGATCCAAGATCACATTGAGTCTATAGGAAAAGCCAATACTATCAAGGAGGGATGAGGTGTTGCTTAATGAGCCTCTTGCTTCATGTGCTTAGTGATATGCTCCAAAACCCTCAGCTACTTTCCCACTTCCACATATGACCTAAAACTAAAGTCAAACTCGGACCTACCGATTCTTTCAATCCGGCGCCACCGAGTTTCACATGTCATAGCCACTGCCAAACCCTAAGAAAATCGGTTCTACCGATAGGGATCTCGGTCTCACCGAGATGGGATTGTAATCTCTCTGTGTAAGTCCATTACCAAAATCGGTCTCACCGAGTTTAGGCAATCGGTACTACCGATATTACAATGCAAACTCTCTGGTTAACTTATTACCAAAATCGGTCTAACCGAGCTTAGTAATCGGTCCCACCGAGTTTGCCTGACCAACTCTCTGGTTAGCTAATTACCAAAATCGGTCTCACCGAGTTTGTGTAATCGGTCTCACCGAGATTACGTTATGCCCTAACCCTAACCAAATCGGTCCAACCGAGTTGCATATCGGTCCCACCGAAAATCCTAACGGTCACTAGGTTTACTAAATCGGTCCGACCGAGTTTGTTGATTCGGTCCCACCGAGATTGGTAAATTGTGTGTAACGGTTAGATTTTGTGTGGAGGATATATATACCCCTCCACCTCCTCTTCATTCATGGAGAGAGCCATCAGACTAAGCCTCCACTTCCAGCATCCTATTTCTGAGAGAGAACTACCTACTCATGTGTTGAGGTCAAGATATTCCATTCCTACCATATGAATCTTGATCTCTAGCCTTCCCCAAGTTGCTTTCCACTCAAATCTTCTTTCCACCAGATCCAAATCCTATGAGAGAGAGTTGAGTGTTGGGGAGACTATCATTTGAAGCACAAGAGCAAGGAGTTCATCATCAACACACCATTTGTTACTTCTTGGTGAGTGGTGTCTCCTAGATTGGCTAGGTGAGGGAGTCTTGGTTTAGGGGGTGTTCGGATAGCAGGACTATACCTTCAGCCGGACTCCAGGACTATGAAGATACAAGATTGAAGACCTCGTCGTGTGTCCGGAAGGATCTTTCCTTGGCGTGGAAGGCAAGCTAGGCGTGCGGATATTCAAGATCTCCTACCATTGTAACCGACTCTGTGTAACCCTATCCCTATCCGGTGTCTATATAAACCGGAGGGTTGTAGTCCGTAGGACAACCATCATCATACACAATCATACCATAGGCTAGCTTCTAGGGTTTAGCCTCCTTGATCTCGTGGTAGATCTACTCTTGTACTACCCATATCATCAATATTAATCTAGCAAGAGTAGGGTTTTACCTTCATCGAGAGGGCCCGAACCTGGGTAAAATAAAGTGTCCCTTGTCTCCTGTTACCATCCGACCTTGACGCACAGTTCGGGACCCCCTACCCGAGATCCGCCGGTTTTGACACCGACATTGGTGCTTTCATTGAGAGTTCCTCTGTGTCGTCGCTTTTAGGCCCGATGGCTCCTTTGATCATCAACAACAATGAGGTCCAGGGTGAGACTTTCCTCCCCGGACAAATCTTCGTCTTCGGCGGCTTCACTCTGCGGGCCAACTCGCTTGGTCGTTTGGAGCAGATCGAAAGCTACGCCCCTGGCCATCAAGTCAGGTTTGGAAGCGTAAACTACACGGCAGATATCCGCGGAGACTTGATCTTCGACGGGTTCGAGCCACAGCCAAGTGTGCCACACTACCTCGAGGGGCATGATATAGCTCTGCCTCCGAATAGTACCCTGGAGGCCGCACACGCACCGGCCCCGATCCTCGACTCGGAGCCTGTTGCGTTCTTTGAGGATGAACGGTTGGATGTCACCTCGGGGGCTGCGATCTTGAAGGCGATCGAGCCGAACGCGAGCCCCACACTCCGCACGGCCCATGACTCCAAGGAGTCGGATTCTTCTCCGAACTCCGGGCCTCCCGTGCCCCTGCCAATCGAATCCTATTGGGCGCCTATAATGGAGTTCACCGCCGCGGACATCTTTCAGCACTCACCTTTCAGTGATATCCTAAATTCTCTCAGGTCTCTTTCTTTATCAGGAGAGACCAGGCCGGATTACGGTCTGCGAGGTTGGGATTCGGACGACGAAGAAATTCAAAGCCCACCCACCACCCACTTAGTAGCCACTGTTAATGATTTAACCGACATACTTGACTTCGGATCCGAAGACTTCGAAGGTATGGACGACGAAGATGGAGACAAATAGGAACCAGCACCTATAGGGCACTGGACCGCCACCCCATCTCACGATGTATTCATGGTGGATACCCCTAAAAGAAACAACAACAAGGAAAAAGGGGACGAAAAAAGGGATAAACCCCCTGAAAAGCAATCAAAGCGGCGACGAAAACGCCGAGCCAAGCCCCGCCTCGATCAAGACCCAGCCATAGAGCAGGATGAGCCGGTAGACGATGATCATGCCTCAGAGCAACCGTCCGAACAGGGCAACATGGATAGAGAGGATAGACAGCCCTCCTCCGTCCATAACAGAACTCCGGACGATCTCACGCCGGATAAGACCACGGAGCATAAGAATCTCCACGAAAGGCTCGTTGCCACAGCATGCAGCCTGAAAAAGCAGAAGCAGAAGCTAAAGATGGCGGAAGATGCACTCAGAATAAGATGGAGCAAGGTAATCAAGACCGCAGACAAATATGGCGGCAGCCGCCGCACTAAAAGCTATCCGAAGAGAAAACTACTGCCCGAATTCGACCAAGAGGCCGATTTATGGGCCAAGAAAGCAAGCTCTCACAAGCAATGCAAAAAAGCCATCATCAGAATCCGGCACACCCAAATACAGGGGCGCCGCACACCCCCTATGTCTCACCGATGAGGTTCTGGAATATGAATTCCCAGAGGGGTTCAAACCCGTCAACATAGAGGCGTACGATGGAACAACAGACCCCGGAGTCTGGATCGAGGATTATATCCTCCACATACATATGGCTAGAGGAGATGATCTCCACGCCATCAAATATTTACCCCTTAAGCTTAAAGGGCCAGCCCGGCACTGGCTTAAAAGCCTTCCCGAAAACACAATTGGAAGTTGGGAAGAGCTCGAGGGTGCTTTCCGAGCAAATTTTCAAGGGACCTATGTCCGCCCCCCGTACGCAGACGATCTCAGTCACATAACTCAACAGCTCGGAGAATCAACTCGGCAGTTCTGGAACAGATTCCTTACTAAAAAGAATCAGATAGTGGATTGTCCTGACGCCGAAGCTTTAGCAGCCTTCAGGCATAATGTCCGAGACGAATGGCTCGCCAGACACCTCGGCCAGGAAAAGCCAAGAACAATGGCTGCACTCACAAGCCTCATGACCCGCTTTTGCGCAGGAGAGGACAGCTGGTTGGCAAGATGCAGCCCCAGCAACCCAAGTACATCCGAAATCAGGGATGGAAACGGAAAACCAAGACGAAATAAGGACCGTCGCCGAACCAAATAAAAAATTCCGAAGAGCACGGCAGTCAATGCCGGATTCAAAGGCTCACGACAAAATCAGACAAAACCACCCCTTCAGGACAATACGGATGATCCGTCCAGCTTAAACAGAATCCTGGACAGAATATGTCAGATACACAGTACTCCTGGGAAGCCTGCTAGTCACACCCACAGAGACTGTTGGGTTTTTAAACAATCCGGAAGGCTTAACGCCGAACACAAGGGGCTCTGATGAGGACATGACTACCTTGGATACGACCAAAAATATTGCATACATACATATTTGTCAGGTGATTTCTAGTGTCAACTATTCAATAATCTATTTATATTATCCAGAACAAAAATACTTCACACACTTTTGTGTTTTGTCTAATTGCAGGTGTATGGGACATTTGTACAATCCACATATGAAGATAAGGGAAAAAGATAAGTTTAGGTGCTGTTCAAAAAGTCCCTTCACGTCACTTTTGGGCCAAGAGAAGATAGAGTCCAAGTCTCTCACGTTCTGGATTCAGATTCGGACTGCACAGACATACCTGACTCAAAACGGCAAGAACTTTTTCATACGGACTCCGAATTGGGTGATTCTTTTTTTGTTGGAAAGTAGATTTTGTCCTCTTTCCACTCTAATTGGATTCACCCTTAAATTCGTCCGGAGCATTGAGATATGGACGAAACAATCTGACGCTGCAGCAGAATCCGAGTGAAACAACAAGTCCAAAGGTGTTGCATCACCTCCACTTGGGCCCATGAGCCTTGTACGACCTAGGGTTGGTGTTAGGCTGCCTTGGAACGTCCTCCCACCTCCTTGGCCGCCACCCCTTGGTCCTATATAAGTAGATCCACCTAGTAGCTTTTTCCTTGGGATTTGTTTAGTTAAAAGTTAGCCATTGCAACTTCGTGTACTTCGTTTGTGTCCAACGACCAGACCAAGACCGCTTCCGTATCCCCACCTTTATCAATACTTCATATATACTCACAATATTCAGATTGCTTTTATCATATTCTTGCTTGTTCTTCGATTGCTTGCAGGAATAGACCTCCGTGGTCAGGTTGATTGTGCTTCGGCATGGTCAATAACCTCTCGAAGTTGGTTTAGCGATTGCTAAGGCGTAACGTCGTGCACGTTTGTAGTCGGATCGTCAAAGTCATCTTCACCAAATCGTTAGTTATCATCTCATCGAAAGATCGGGACACCCCGCTTCTATCAAGTGGTATCAGTTTTCAGGTTGCTCGGTGAGAATTTCCAGTTTTTACTAGATTAGATCTATTTTCTTACCTATTGTCCAAAAAAAATCCACACAAAAAAAAGTTAGATCTATTCATCCTTTGTCCAAGCCAGTCTGAGTCTTTGCAATTTTCTTTTCATTGTTTGCATTATTGAATTATCGGTTGCATCGTCGTGTCGATTTGCTGGTCTTAGTGTCTAGTTCGTTTAGAGTTTCGAGTTCTGTTCACATTAGTCACGTCGCCGCTGCATCGTTATCCCTTCCGCTGTCCACCACACCATCCATCACTTTCCACCACGTGCTACCCATAGTTCATTGTCACAATCATAGTAGAGGTCATTCACATCTTCGCTTGATCCAATCTGCATCTTATCTAGTTTGTCTTGGAAAGAGGGAGAAAAAAAAGACAGAGAAAAAAAGAGTGAAAAAAAGAAAAAAAGTCAGAGGAAAAAAAAGAAAAAGAAAAAAAAGTGTGAGGAAAAAAAAGAGAGAAGAAAAAAAAATCGGATCTATCTATACTCAATCTCGTAGTTGAATTCGGATTGGATTCTGTTTTGTGCACTGTTCAGTCAAATAGGCATAACTTTCTCATACGAAGTCCGTTTTGGCTCCACGAGTACTCAAATTAAAGCTAGCGACGAGCCGCATCTAAATAGTTGCAGAAGCTTGTTCAATATTTGACACCTCAAACTCGTCTTCTAAATAGGTCTTTTTTCCCTCCGAAGTTCGCGGACACAGCTTATTCCAGTTTTCAGGCCAGTTTTCGAATTCTTTGACTCCTCATATCAATTCGGAATTGAGTGATTCTTTTTTGCATTGGAAAGCTTGAGCTAGTAGCATTCTTTGAAAAAACTTATCAGAAAATTTGCTCAAACTTTTTAAGAGGAAAGTTGGAGAGAGAGTTGTTGTTTATCCTGCTTGGCAGTTGTTTCACATCATTATCTTTACTGCTATTGTGATCTTCACTTATATCTTGCTGTCCATAGCTACTTCATATCCTTTATTGATGCTAGTTGTGCTACGCCGTGACCTTATTGGTGTTCTAGGCTCGCATCTCTAGTCCGGTCTAGCCTAGGACCAGCACAGTACCGTCGTTGAGCGTTTATTCAACATTGCATCTTTGAATTGATTATTGCTAATCTTTTGCTACCATATACAGCCAACCCAGCTCCACATATTTCTACACCATGTATACGTACGTTCCCCTGGCAATCGCTTTACACAATCTTCGGAGTTATTTGACACCGCTGGTTGCCTGTCACCACCTGCCTCATGGTAAGAACTTGTAAGATATTGATATTTGCTTTACTGTGAACAGTTTACAACCACATCCTAGTAGTTCATAGGAACATTATTCTCAAATTTTGTTTATTGTTTCTACTAATCATGACAGGTTCCGGAGATAGATGTTCTTGGATGACGGACACATCTTCACCATCACGAGAGTTGGGACAACACACAGAAGTGCATGGTCAGGTTATCTCTTTACCGTCATTTGAGGGTAGATTTAATCCTGCTATTTATCTAGCTTGGGAGCTTGAAGTTGAACAAGTTTTTAGTCACCATGACTTTTCTGAACTTGAGCGAGTACGAGCTTCCACTAGAGCATTTACTGGTTTTGCTTCTGTTTGATGGAATGTGCATTGTAAGAAAAACATTGATAACCAACCCACAACTTGGAAAGATTTGAAAGATGTAATAAGACAACATTTTCCCCTCCTTACTATCGTCGTGAATTGCTTCGCAAATTTAAACAATTTAAACAAGGCAACAACACTGTTCATGCTTACTACCAAGAGTTCAAATCTTATATGCATCATTGTGACATAGAAGAATCTAAGGATGATACAATGAATAGATTTTTTGGTGGTTTGAACCATGATATTCAGGCAAGATTTCAGTATATTCCCCGTTGCATTACTGGTATGTATGTTCGTGGTTGTACCTTTGAGAGACAGATGCAGGAGGATGCATTGGGTGACTACAACAACTACTATTCCAGTTCGTGCTAACCACCGCCGGTTGGTTCCTCCACCGTTGCACCTACTAGAGCAGCCCCACCTCGGATTGTGAGCGCGACATCATCTCAAGAGTATGGTGCATTGTCAACGTCCATACCTACATCAGCTACGTCTTTGCGACAAGGTAACAGTAAAGGTATTGATGATATAACTTCACATGAGAATGATGCATCCCTAGTTAACTTAAATGCATCATATGTTCAGTTACCTGGTGATTTGAGCACAACACCTATTTTAGAGAATCTTGATACTGTCATGAATGCGTCATGTGATCAAACAACTGAAATAGCAACAATTTTGAGCGCACCCATTGAGTTAACTGTTGATGCAAAAGAATCAATGTTTAATCATTTTGATATGACCTCTAATCTTGGTGATGATTCTGTGACCAAAGACTTATTGCATGTTTGCCTATTTAAGCATGTTGTAGCATGTAAATTAGATGCAGGTAATGTTTATTCACCAATGTTGGGATGGTTTAATGATGAACATTGTAAATCTTTTGATATGAATAAGAGCATCACTTATATGTGCAAATTGAGTTGCAATATTTTCATGTCTTCTACTTCTAGTGATAATATTTTGGCTTCAAATTTTATGAACTATGCAAGTTACTCATCTATACATGTGTCATATGTGCAAAAGCCAAGGGAAGTAAAAAATGGATGACATATACATATACAACATGTACACCTTGTCTCTTTTGTTAGCCACATTTCAGATTAAGCAACGCCGAGGACGGCTTTGTTTTCAAAAAGGGGAGGATGATGAGGACATCACTACCTTGGATACGACCAAAAATATTGCATACATACATATTTGTCAGGTGATTTCTAGTGTCAACTATTCAATAATCTATTTATATTATCCAGAACAAAAATACTTCACACACTTTTATGTTTTGTCTAATTGCAGGTGTATGGGACATTTGTACAATCCACATATGAAGATAAGGGAAAAATAGAAGTTTAGGTGCTGTTCAAAAAGTCCCTTCACGTCACTTTTGGGCCAAGAGAAGATAGAGTCCAAGTCTCTCATGTTCTGGATTCAGATTCGGACTGCACAGACATACCTGACTCAAAACGGCAAGAACTTTTTCATATGGACTCCGAATTGGGTGATTCTATTTTTGTAGGAAAGTAGATTTTGTCCTCTTTCCACTCTAATTGGATTCACCCTTAAATTCGTCCGGAGCATTGAGATATGGACGAAACAATCTGACGCTGCAGCAGAATCCGAGTGAAACAACAAGTCCAAAGGTGTTGCATCACCTCCACTTGGGCCCATGAGCCTTGTACGACCTAGGGTTGGTGTTAGGCTGCCTTGGGACGTCCTCCCACCTCCTTGGCCGCCACCCCTTGGTCCTATATAAGTAGATCCACCTAGTAGCTTTTTCCTTGGGATTTGTTTAGTTAAAAGTTAGCCATTGCAACTTCGTGTACTTCGTTTGTGTCCAACGACCAGACCAAGACCGCTTCCGTATCCCCACCTTTATCAATACTTCATATATACTCGCAATATTCAGATTGCTTTTATCATATTCTTGCTTGTTCTTCGATTGCTTGCACGAATAGACCTCCGTGGTCAGGTTGATTGTGCTTCGGCATGGTCAATAACCTCTCGAAGTTGGTTTAGCGATTGCTAAGGCGCAACGTCGTGCACGTTTGTAGTCGGATCGTCAAAGTCATCTTCACCAAATCGTTAGTTATCATCTCATCGAAAGATCGGGACACCCCGCTTCTATCAAGTGGTATCAGTTTTCAGGTTGCTCGGTGAGAATTTCCAGTTTTTACTAGATTAGATCTATTTTCTTACCTATTGTCCAAAAAAAAGCCACACAAAAAAAGTTAGATCTATTCATCCTTTGTCCAAGCCAGTCTGAGTCTTTACAATTTTCTTTTCATTATTTGCATTATTGAATTATCGGTTGCATCATCGTGTCGAGTTGCTGGTCTTAGTGTCTAGTTCGTTTAGAGTTTCGAGTTCTGTTCACATTAGTCACGTCGCAGCTGCATCGTTATCCCTTCCGCTGTCCACCACACCATCCATCACTTTCCACCACGTGCTACCCATAGTTCATTGTCACAATCATAGTTGAGGTCATTCACATCTTCGCTTGATCCAATCTGCATCTTATCTAGTTTGTCTTGGAAAGAGGGAGAAAAAAAAGACAGAGAAAAAAAGAGTGAAAAAAAAGAAAAAAAGTCAGAGGAAAAAAAAGAAAAAGAAAAAAAAGTGTGAGGAAAAAAAAGAGAGAAGAAAAAAAAATCAGATCTATCTAGACTCAATCTCGTAGTTGAATTTGGATTGGATTCTGTTTTGTGCACTGTTCAGTCAAATAGGCATAACTTTCTCATACGAAGTCCGTTTTGGCTCCACGAGTACTCAAATTAAAGCTAGCGACAAGCCGCATCTAAATAGTTGCAGAAGCTTGTTCAATATTTGACACCTCAAAATCGTCTTCTAAATAGGTCTTTTTGCCCTCCGAAGTTCGCTGACACAGCTTATTTCAGTTTTCAGGCCAGTTTTCGAATTCTTTGACTCCTCATATCAATTCGGAATTGAGTGATTCTTTTTGCATTGGAAAGCTTGAGCTAGTAGCATTCTTTGAAAAAACTTATCAGAAAATTTGCTCAAACTTTTCAAGAGGAAAGTTGGAGAGAGAGTTGTTGTTTATCCTGCTTGGCAGTTGTTTCATATCATTATCTTTACTGCTATTGTGATCTTCACTTATATCTTGATGTCCATAGCTACTTCATATCCTTTATTGATGCTAGTTGTGCTACGCCGTGACCTTATTGGTGTTCTAGGCTCGCGTCTCTAGTCCGGTCTAGCCTAGGACCAGCACAGTACCGTCGTTGAGCGTTTATTCAACATTGCATCTTTGAATTGATTATTGCTAATCTTTTGCTACCATATACAGCCAACCCAGCTCCACATATTTCTACACCGTGTATACGTACGTTCCCCTGGCAATCGCTTTACACAATCTTCGGAGTTATTTGACACCGCTGGTTGCCTGTCACCACCTGCCGCATGGTAAGAACTTGTAAGATATTGATATTTGCTTTACTGTGAACACTTTACAACCACATCCTAGTAGTTGATAGGAACATTATTCTCGAATTTTGTTTCTTGTTTCTACTAGTCATGACAGGTTCCGGAGATAGACGTTCTTGGATGACGGACACATCTTCACCATCATGAGAGTTGGGACAACACACAGAAGCGCATGGTCAGGTTATCTCTTTACCGTCATTTGAGGGTAGATTTAATCCTGCTATTTATCTAGCTTGGGAGCTTGAAGTTGAACAAGTTTTTAGTCACCATGACTTTTCTGAACTTGAGCGAGTACGAGCTGCCACTAGAGCATTTACTGGTTTTGCTTCTGTTTGGTGGAATGTGCATTGTAAGAAAAACATTGATAACCAACCCACAACTTGGAAAGATTTGAAAGATGTAATGAGACAACATTTTTTCCCTCCTTACTATCGTCGTGAATTGCTTCGCAAATTTAAACAATTTAAACAAGGCAACAACACTGTTCATGCTTACTACCAAGAGTTCAAATCTTATATGCATCATTGTGACATAGAAGAATCTAAGGATGATACAATGAATAGATTTTTTGGTGGTTTGAACCATGATATTCAGGCAAGATTTCAGTATATTCCCCGTTGCATTACTGGTATGTATGTTCGTGGTTGTACCTTTGAGAGACAGATGCAGGAGGATGCATTGGGTGACTACAACAACTACTATTCCAGTTCGTGCTCACCACCGCCGGTTGGTTCCTCCACCGTTGCACCTACCAGAGCAGCCCCACCTCGGATTGTGAGCGCGACATCATCTCAAGAGTATGGTGCATTGTCAACGTCCGTACCTACATCAGCTACGTCTTTGCGACAAGGTAACAGTAAAGGTATTGATGATATAACTTCGCATAAGAATGATGCATCCCTAGTTAACTTAAATGCATCATATGTTCAATTACCTGGTGATTTGAGCACAACACCTATTTTAGAGAATCTTGATACTGTCATGAATGCGTCATGTGATCAAACAACTGAAATAGCAACAATTTTGAGTGCACCCATTGAGTTAACTGTTGATGCAAAAGAATCAATGTTTAATCATTTTGATATGACCTCTAATCTTGGTGATGATTCTGTGACCAAAGACTTATTGCATGTTTGCCTATTTAAGCATGTTGTAGCATGTAAATTAGATGCAGGTAAGGTTTATTCACCAATGTTGGGATGGTTTAATGATGAACATTGTAAATCTTTTGATATGAATAAGAGCATCACTTATATGTGCAAATTGAGTTGCAATATTTTCATGTCTTCTACTTCTAGTGATAATATTTTGGCTTCAAATTTTATGAACTATGCAAGTTACTCATCTATACATGTGTCATATGTGCAAAAACCAAGGGAAGTAAAAAATGGATGACATATACATATACAACATGTACACCTTGTCTCTTTTGTTAGCCACATTTCAGATTAAGCAACGCCGAGGACGGCTTTGTTTTCAAAAAGGGGAGGATGATGAGGACATCACTACCTTGGATACGACCAAAAATATTGCATACATACATATTTGTCAGGTGATTTCTAGTGTCAACTATTCAATAATCTATTTATATTATCCAGAACAAAAATACTTCACACACTTTTGTGTTTTGTCTAATTGCAGGTGTATGGGACATTTGTACAATCCACATATGAAGACAAGGGAAAAATAGAAGTTTAGGTGCTGTTCAAAAAGTCCCTTCACGTCACTTTTGGGCCAAGAGAAGATAGAGTCCAAGTCTCTCATGTTCTGGATTCAGATTCGGACTGCACAGACATACCTGACTCAAAACGGCAAGAACTTTTTCATATGGACTCCGAATTGGGTGATTCTATTTTTGTAGGAAAGTAGATTTTGTCCTCTTTCCACTCTAATTGGATTCACCCTTAAATTCGTCCGGAGCATTGAGATATGGACGAAACAATCTGACGCTGCAGCAGAATCCGAGTGAAACAACAAGTCCAAAGGTGTTGCATCACCTCCACTTGGGCCCATGAGCCTTGTACGACCTAGGGTTGGTGTTAGGCTGCCTTGGGACGTCCTCCCACCTCCTTGGCCGCCACCCCTTGGTCCTATATAAGTAGATCCACCTAGTAGCTTTTTCCTTGGGATTTGTTTAGTTAAAAGTTAGCCATTGCAACTTCGTGTACTTCGTTTGTGTCCAACGACCAGACCAAGACCGCTTCCGTATCCCCACCTTTATCAATACTTCATATATACTCACAATATTCAGATTGCTTTTATCATATTCTTGCTTGTTCTTCGATTGCTTGCAGGAATAGACCTCCGTGGTCAGGTTGATTGTGCTCCGGCGTGGTCAATAACCTCTCGAAGTTGGTTTAGCGATTGCTAAGGCGCAACGTCGTGCACGTTTGTAGTCGGATCGTCAAAGTCATCTTCACCAAATCGATAGTTATCATCTCATCGAAAGATCGGGACACCCCGCTTCTATCAAGTGGTATCAGTTTTCAGGTTGCTCGGTGAGAATTTCCAGTTTTTACTAGATTAGATCTATTTTCTTACCTATTGTCCAAAAAAAAGCCACACAAAAAAAAGTTAGATCTATTCATCCTTTGTCCAAGCCAGTCTGAGTCTTTACAATTTTCTTTTCATTGTTTGCATTATTGAATTATCGGTTGCATCATCGTGTCGAGTTGCTGGTCTTAGTGTCTAGTTCGTTTAGAGTTTCGAGTTCTGTTCACATTAGTCATGTCGCCGCTGCATCGTTATCCCTTCCGCTGTCCACCACACCATCCATCACTTTCCACCACGTGCTACCCATAGTTCATTGTCACAATCATAGTTGAGGTCATTCACATCTTCGCTTGATCCAATCTGCATCTTATCTAGTTTGTCTTGGAAAGAGGGAGAAAGAAAAGACAGAGAAAATAAGAGTGAAAAAAAAAAAAGTCAGAGGAAAAAAAAGAAAAAGAAAAAAAGTGTGAGGAAAAAAAAGAGAGAAGAAAAAAAAAATCGGATCTATCTAGACTCAATCTCGTAGTTGAATTCGGATTGGATTCTGTTTTGTGCACTGTTCAGTCAAACAGGCATAACTTTCTCATACGAAGTCCGTTTTGGCTCCACGAGTACTCAAATTAAAGCTAGCGACGATCCGCATCTAAATAGTTGCAGAAGCTTGTTCAATATTTGACACCTCAAAATCGTCTTCTAAATAGGTCTTTTTGCCCTCCGAAGTTCGCTGACACAGCTTATTTCAGTTTTCAGGCCAGTTTTCGAATTCTTTGACTCCTCATATCAATTCGGAATTGAGTGATTCTTTTTGCATTGGAAAGCTTGAGCTAGTAGCATTCTTTGAAAAAACTTATCAGAAAATTTGCTCAAACTTTTCAAGAGGAAAGTTGGAGAGAGAGCTGTTGTTTATCCTGCTTGGCAGTTGTCTCACATCATTATCTTTACTGCTATTGTGATCTTCACTTATATCTTGATGTCCATAGCTACTTCATATCCTTTATTGATGCTAGTTGTGCTACGCCGTGACCTTATTGGTGTTCTAGGCTCGCGTCTCTAGTCCGGTCTAGCCTAGGACCAGCACAGTACCGTCGTTGAGCGTTTATTGAACATTGCATCTTTGAATTGATTATTGCTAATCTTTTGCTACCATATACAGCCAACCCAGCTCCACATATTTCTACACCGTGTATACGTACGTTCCCCTGGCAATCGCTTTACACAATCTTCGGAGTTATTTGACACCGCTGGTTGCCTGTCACCACCTGCCGCATGGTAAGAACTTGTAAGATATTGATATTTGCTTTACTGTGAACACTTTACAATCACATCCTAGTAGTTCATAGGAACATTATTCTCGAATTTTGTTTCTTGTTTCTACTAATCATGACAGGTTCCGGAGATAGACGTTCTTGGATGACGGACACATCTTCACCATCATGAGAGTTGGGACAACACACAGAAGCGCATGGTCAGGTTATCTCTTTACCGTCATTTGAGGGTAGATTTAATCCTGCTATTTATCTAGCTTGGGAGCTTGGAGTTGAACAAGTTTTTAGTCACCATGACTTTTCTGAACTTGAGCGAGTACGAGCTGCCACTAGAGCATTTACTGGTTTTGCTTCTGTTTGGTGGAATGTGCATTGTAAGAAAAACATTGATAACCAACCCACAACTTGGAAAGATTTGAAAGATGTAATGAGACAACATTTTTTCCCTCCTTACTATCGTCGTGAATTGCTTCGCAAATTTAAACAATTTAAACAAGGCAACAACACTGTTCATGCTTACTACCAAGAGTTCAAATCTTATATGCATCATTGTGACATAGAAGAATCTAAGGATGATACAATGAATAGATTTTTTGGTGGTTTGAACCATGATATTCAGGCAAGATTTCAGTATATTCCCCGTTGCATTACTGGTATGTATGTTCGTGGTTGTACCTTTGAGAGACAGATGCAGGAGGATGCATTGGGTGACTACAACAACTACTATTCCAGTTCGTGCTCACCACCGCCGGTTGGTTCCTCCACCGTTGCACCTACCAGAGCAGCCCCACCTCGGATTGTGAGCGCGACATCATCTCAAGAGTATGGTGCATTGTCAACGTCCGTACCTACATCAGCTACGTCTTTGCGACAAGGTAACAGTAAAGGTATTGATGATATAACTTCACATGAGAATGATGCATCCCTAGTTAACTTAAATGCATCATATGTTCAGTTACCTGGTGATTTGAGCACAACACCTATTTTAGAGAATCTTGATACGGTCATGAATGCGTCATGTGATCAAACAACTGAAATAGCAACAATTTTGAGTGCACCCATTGAGTTAACTGTTGATGCAAAAGAATCAATGTTTAATCATTTTGATATGACCTCTAATCTTGGTGATGATTCTGTGACCAAAGACTTATTGCATGTTTGCCTATTTAAGCATGTTGTAGCATGTAAATTAGATGCAGGTAAGGTTTATTCACCAATGTTGGGATGGTTTAATGATGAACATTGTCAATCTTTTGATATGAATAAGAGCATCACTTATATGTGCAAATTGAGTGGCAATATTTTCATGTCTTCTACTTCTAGTGATAATATTTTGGCTTCAAATTTTATGAACTATGCAAGTTACTCATCTATACATGTGTCATATGTGCAAAAACCAAGGGAAGTAAAAATGGATGACATATACATATACAACATGTACACCTTGTCTCTTTTGTTAGCCACATTTCAGATTAAGCAACACCGAGGACGGCTTTGTTTTCAAAAAGGGGAGGATGATGAGGACATGACTACCTTGGATACGACCAAAAATATTGCATACATACATATTTGTCAGGTGATTTCTAGTGTCAACTATTCAATAATCTATTTATATTATCCAGAACAAAAATACTTCACACACTTTTGTGTTTTGTCTAATTGCAGGTGTATGGGACATTTGTACAATCCACATATGAAGATAAGGGAAAAATATAAGTTTAGGTGCTGTTCAAAAAGTCCCTTCATGTCACTTTTGGGCCAAGAGAAGATAGAGTCCAAGTCTCTCACGTTCTGGATTCAGATTCGGACTGCACAGACATACCTGACTCAAAACGGCAAGAACTTTTTCATATGGACTCCGAATTGGGTGATTCTTTTTTTGTTGGAAAGTAGATTTTGTCCTCTTTCCACTCTAATTGGATTCACCCTTTAATTCGTCCGGAGCATTGAGATATGGACGAAACAATCTGACGCTGCAGCAGAATCCGAGTCAAACAACAAGTCCAAAGGTGTTGCATCACCTCCACTTGGGCCCATGAGCCTTGTACGACCTAGGGTTGGTGTTAGGCTGCCTTGGGACGTCCTCCCACCTCCTTGGCCGCCACCCCTTGCTCCTATATAAGTAGATCCACCTAGTAGCTTTTTCCTTGGGATTTGTTTAGTTAAAAGTTAGCCATTGCAACTTCGTGTACTTCGTTTGTGTCCAACGACCAGACCAAGACCGCTTCCGGATCCCCACCTTTATCAATACTTCATATATACTCACAATATTCAGATTGCTTTTATCATATTCTTGCTTGTTCTTCGATTGCTTGCAGGAATAGACCTCCGTGGTCAGGTTGATTGTGCTCCAGCGTCGTCAATAACCTCTCGAAGTTAGTTTAGCGATTGCTAAGGCGCAAGGTCGTGCACGTTTGTAGTCGGATCGTCAAAGTCATCTTCACCAAATCGTTAGTTATCATCTCATCGAAAGATCGGGACACCCCGCTTCTATCAGGCTCGATACACCAAGCGAAGACGAGGACGAACACCAGAAGCAGAACACCAGGAAATAAAAGAACTTCCCACAAGAAGTTAAAACAGTGAACTCACTTCACGTAACAAAATGCGTGGTACCCATAAAGGTACGCACAATAAAACCTATCCCTCAAGGGTCCCGCCACTGGTTATTAAAACCAATCATTTTTGATGAGCTAGATTATTCTAGAAATATCAAAAACGCAGGCCGGACTGCCCTGATTCTCGATCCAATAATTAACAGATTCCAGTTTACCAATGTCCTTATGGACGGCGGCACTGGACTAAACCTGATATATCAGGATACAATCCACCGCATGGGCATAAACCCAGCAAGAATCCGCCACAGCAAAACCTCCTTTCAAGGGGTAGCGCCGGGCCCGGACACCTATTGTATGGGTTTTCTCCGGCTTGAAGTCATATTTGGCTCTGCCAATAACTTCCATCGCGAAAAGCTGACCTTCCATGTCGTCCCGTTTTCAAGTCACTATCAAGCACTAATGGGACGCGGAGCTTTTGCTCGCTTTAATGCAATACCGCACTATGCATCTCTCACGCTTAAGATGCCCGGTCCACGAGGCATCATCTCTTTAAAGGGAGCGCACTAAAATACGCCTCCTCCAAACGGAGGATTGTGCGGCCGCCTAAACAGCCGCACAATAAAGTGGCCTCGCCAGCCAAAAGACTTTTTCGATATAAGTCATTAAAGACCATGGACCCGGACTAAATGAGTTCGGCATAAGTCCATCTTCAACGCAGGCTTAAACGCCATATACCCCCGTACCGGGGGCTATACGCAGAGACAATAAAGCTCAACTTTATATTTTTTTTATTTTTTATTTTGTTTATTTTCTTTTTGTTCCGCACGACCCATTTTCAATTCAGTTCCTCTCTTTTACAGATGAACATCGTGCGGCGCCCGTCCAGGACACGGCACAGCGGAGACACAGGCGCAGACATGCAGTAGGGACCCGTCCTAAGGATTCTTTTTAGATTAAGACCCTGCGTAAACCTTTTTTACTGTCTCTTGCTGCTATACATCCCCTGGTTTCTTCTACTATAACCAAGGAGGAGGCTGGCGTTTTGGCATGTGGCCACGCCAGGATTTTTGCTCGTACCTGGACACTAGGGGCTCTCTTTTTTTAAAAGGGTGTTGTTTTACCCGCACTCATAAAGACCGAACACCTTAGGGAGTGTTCGGCGTCGCGAGTTTTGGCACTATATGCATCAGCTCCGAATCATGTCTTTGGTCAAATGTTGGGTTGCCCGGCTCCTGAGTTCGGCTACCTTACGTTCCGCTCTATCGGCTAAGGTAGCACCAGGAGAACTATTGCGATTGTGCCCCGGTTCGGCCGGGCGAGCACCTCAGTAGAGAAAGCCGAAAACTGACTGTCATGATGTAGCGCGAGACAGGTCGCCACTCGATGACTTATACGAATTTATCGGATTCCTCCGCTTCGACGAAGGGCCGTTTCCCGGTCAGGCACGTATGCGCCCCGAATTCGGGCAAGCGCAGTCGCCACTAAGGGGCTACCTAAAGAGTCCCACTGTCAAGATCCTCTGGCTAAGTGAAAGTGTTAAAGCATTATAGTCCGGTTGCCTAGCCCGCTGCGCTATCACCTCCTTTGTAGGACCAAGACGTTGGGTTAAGTGTGAAAATGCGTCTTCTGCGCGCACCCCCGCACTATGTGCGTGGGGGCTGAAGCCAACGACTGCAATCTTTCAGAATTTATATATATATTAAAACGGCCGCACAGGAGGTGTTCTTAATACTTGAAGGCACAAGTCTAAAAAATGCCACTACAATTTATCAAAATACAGTTTTATGATTACATATGCTATCATAATATAGCATCCTTCGAGCACTGCGTCTCTATTACGCGAGCGCCTTCGAGGACTTCCTTAAAATAGTGCTCGGAAGGTATTCGGCTTTTATCCGAATCCCGGGACGCAATAATGGTGGGCTCCATATCTGCCCAGTATGTCTTGACACGGGCAAGAGCCAGCCGAGCGCCCTCTATGCACGCTGACCTCTTCATAGCATCGACACGTGGCACCACGTCAAGAAATTGATGCACCAAGCTGAAATAACTCTTCGGCTTCGATCTCCCCGGACACAGATGATCCATGACGTACTTCATGGCGAGTCCGGACAACCTATTCAGTTCGGCCCATTGGTCCAGGCGATCGTCCACTGCCAGTGGACGCTCTGGATTGACGAATTGCGACCAAAAGAGCTTCTCCACTTCATGATCCTTTTTATCTCGAAAGTGTTCGGTCGCATCAGCAGCACTAGCCGCCAAATCCAGATAGGTGTCCTCTACACTCCACATCCGGTCTAACGGGGCAAACTTCGGATCACAAAATTTTCTCCGCAGCGAGAAGGGCTTTCCATCCGCAATTTGTCCGGCTTGACGCAGCTCTTCCCTTGCCGCTCTCATTATAGAGCGGGCATCCTTGGCGTCAGCAACAGCCCTCTCTAAGCTCGTTTGCCTCGCCCGACCCTCTTCTTCAAGAAGCTTGCAACGGTCAGTAGCACTCTTTAACTTTACGGCCATATCAGCCATCTCCTCCTTGCTTCGGCAATGGGCAGCCTATTCGGCTTTCAGCTCTTCAAGGGCTTTCACGGCAGCCGCATCGCTTTTCCTGGCTTGTTCCTTCGCTCGGGCGAGTTCGGCCCTAAGACCCTCCACGGCGGCCGCACTATCTGCGTTAAGCATACACACGGTAAGATATTGACATAAAGCTCCTCTTACTAACCATCGCCCGATGATTTCAATACCTTGAGCATCATCAAGCCGCTTGTTAACAAGCGCGATGTCAGCTTCTGCCTCATCAAGTTGTCGCTTCAGTTCGGCAAATTCACCAGTCCGGCTTGACTCCGGACAATCAGCCACCTACATATCAAGGTGCCACTTAAAGGACCTGGGATTAAGATCCTCTGCGCGCCGTCAATCTTAACGACGCACAGAGTCTCAGGGGCTACTACCTACACAGGGCGCACCTTACTTATGCGCAACTAACACAAGTGTACATTATTTAAAACGTACCTCAAGGCCCGTCAGTAAACTTTTGACGGCCTCGTGCAATCCGCTTTCGGCGGATGAAATCTTTTCAATCACCGTGCTCATCAACGCACGATGCTCCTCTGAGACAGAGGCTCGCCCCAACAGAATCTTTAGCTCCTCCGGCCAAACACCAGATGGTGTCGGACTCGTCCCATGGCCTCCCTCAAAGGCCGGACGAGGAGAACCTCAGGGGACCACACGGCCACCTTCCGCCCCTGTCGGATCCGGAGAAATCCTCCGCGACGAGACTTCAGCGTCGCCCGCATTGCTAGGCGGTACAGAAGGAGGAGGCGTTCCGCTCTCCATCATCTCCGGAAGAAGATCCCCCGAAGACGAGCTCTGCTGAGAAGGGCTGAGGTCCAAACTACAAAGTAAGGTTTCGGTTAAAACTTCTCAGATATAAATCAAGGATTTCTCTTAAAAGAAAAACTCTTCTTCTACTTACGGCTCGCTGGAGAGCTGGTCCCTTTGAGGGTTTAGTTCGGCCGAGGGGCTCCCCGGCGTCGGGCCCTCTGACAAGGATTCTTTCCCCCGCTTCGAGGCTACGGTCTCCGGGTCGTCAGAGGCGGCCCTTTTCTTTCCTTAGGAGGGGGGTTGTCGATTCCCCCCTTCGGAATGGCCTCTTTTGAGGAGGCCATGGTTTCCTTGTCCTCCCCCTTATTTCCCTCCAAAGGCACTACCTCCAGCATCCTGACTAGCATGGGATCCAGCCTGGTTTCGGGAAGGGGAGCTAGACACCTGATCAGCTTCGCCTTCACTATCCACTCCTGCTTAAAAGGAGAAGCGCTGTTAAGAGCAAGTCAATTATGCGGATAGATGGTCCGGGCACAAGGTCACTTACTTGAATATCTGGGCGATTGCGGCTTAAACCTACGTCCTCGGTCAAATCCGGACTCACTTCTTGTGATCCGAAGAACAGTTTATGCATCTCCGCGGGCGTCGCGCCCATAAAATCCCGGAGAGCTCGCGGTCCCTCTGGATTGAACTCCAACAGACGAAGGGGGTGACGTTGGCCGAGCAGTGTCCGACGAATCAGCATGACTTGTGTCACCTTGACCAGGTTTAGGTCTCCTTCCAAGAGATCCTTAATGCGGCCCTGCAGCAGAGGTACGTCTTTGGGCAAGCCCCGATCTAACCCTGTGTTAATCCACGACGCTAGCCACGGTGGGGGACCCGAGCGAAAGGCAGGAGGCACCACCGATGTGGTGCCCCGAGGGGCGGTGATATAGAACCACTCCTGTTGCCACAAGCCAAGCTCCTCCTGAAAAGTGCCCTCGGGCCATGGAGGATCGGCATTTCTTTTTATAGCAGCGCCTCCGCACTCTGCGTGGCGCCCCTCGATCATCTTCGGTTCTACTTTGAAGGTCTTGAGCCATAATCTGAAGTGAGGGGTAACACGGAGGAACGCTTCGCACACAACAACGAACGAGGAGATATGGAGGATGGACTCCGGAGCTAAGTCATGGAATTCCAGCCCATAGTAAAACATCAGCCCCCTTACAAAGGGATCCATTGGGAAGCCTAATCCCCAAAGGAAGTGGGATACGAATACCACACTCTCACCGGGCTGAGGGCTAGGAATCACCTGTCCTTGAACAGGCAACCTGTGCGAAATCTCGCCGGTCAGAAATTTAGCTTCCCTCAACCTTAATACGTCCTCCTCCGTGACGGAGGAGGGCATCCATCGGCCTTGAAGGTCGGAACCGGACATTATCGAAGGTCCGGTGCGCCTAGCATCTGGAAGCCTAGGGTGTTGGAACTCGAGGCGACGGGCGAACTCGTTTTGAGAATAGAAGAAGGGAATAGGGTCTTGGTCTCTTTATAAGAGGCAGAATACCAAGAGCCCTCCCCATAACCATCTTGGACTAGCCTTTAATTGAGGCAAACGTGCTAACGGGCACGATTGGGTTACCCACGTCCGTATTGATGAGAATCCCGCTAAAAGGGGAACACGATCTCTGCTTTGACAAGACGTGCCAAGGAAACCGCCTCGCTAAACACGCTGAGGTGGAACAATGAAAACAATTTATATAAAGAGCTTGGCCGCAGTGTTATGACGCACTGCGGAATACGTCAGCAGATTTGATTTGTGTTAATATTATTCTCTGTATGGCAATATGTGGAAACTTATTTTGTAGAGCCAGACACTATTTTTGGTGTTTACAATCTTCTTGAAGAACTTGGAGGAGGAACCCGCCTTGCAATGCCGAAGACAATCTGCGCGCCGGACTCGTCGTCATTGAAGCCTGGTTCAGGGGCTACTGAGGGAGTCCTGGATTAGGGGGTGTTCTGATAGCCGGACTATACCTTCAGCCGGACTCCAGGACTATGAAGATACAAGATTGAAGACCTCGTCCCGTGTCCGGAAGGATCTTTCCTTGGCGTGGAAGGCAAGCTAGGCGTGCGGATATTCAAGATCTCCTACCATTGTAACCGACTCTGTGTAACCCTAACCCTATCCGGTGTCTATATAAACCGGAGGGTTGTAGTCCGTAGGACAACCATCATCGTACACAATCATACCATAGGCTAGCTTCTAGGGTTTAGCCTCCTTGATCTCGTGGTAGATCTACTCTTGTACTACCCATATCATCAATATTAATCTAGCAGGAGTAGGGTTTTACCTCCATCGAGAGGGCCAGAACCTGGGTAAAATAAAGTGTCCCTTGTCTCCTGTTACCATCCGACCATGACGCACAGTTCGGGACCCCCTACCCGAGATCCGCCGGTTTTGACACCGACACTAGGTGTCACTTGGGAGCCTCCAACAAGATTGTGGAGTTGAACCAAGGAGTTTGTAAGGGCAAGGAGATCGCCTACTTCGTGAAGATCTACCGCTAGTGAGGCAAGTCCTTCGTGGGCGACGGCCATGGTGGGATAGACAAGGTTGCTTCTTCATGGACCCTTCGTGGGTGGAGCCCTCCGTGGACTCGCGCAACCGTTACCCTTCGTGGGTTGAAGTCTCCATCAACGTGGATGTAGGATAGCACCACCTATCTGAACGACGCCAAAAACATCCGGGTCTCCAATTACGTTTGAATTCTCCAAACCCTTCCGTTTACATTCTTGCAAGATGCATGCTTTACTTTCCGCTGCTCATATACTCTTTGCATGCTTGCTTGATATGTATTATGAATGTTTAAATTGTGCCTAAACTCCACTTAAACAGAAAAAGTTTAAAACTGCAACTTTAGCATTAAGTGTCTAATCACCCCCCCTCTAGACACATCTTCTCAAGATCCTACAAATAGCCTACATGTTACAAGTGACGATGGCAACCATACATGGAGGACCCCGACGAGGAGAATGTGTACATGGCGTAGACCCCAATGAGGAGAATGTGTACTTGGCGCGAGACGAGAAGCTATAATTTCATGCCACGGGGAAATTTCTGAATTTGGTGCCACAACAATGTTTTCTAAAACGGTCGCCACAACAATGTTTGATACGTCTACGGCGTATCTATTTTTCCTAACGCTTTTGCTCTTGTTTTGGATTCTAATTTGCATGATTTGAATGAAACTAACCCAGGCTGACACTGTTTTTAGTAGAACTACCATGGTGTTGTTTTTTTTTGCAGAAATAGAAGTTCTTGGAATGGAACGAAACTTTTTCGAGAATTTTTGTGGAATAAAAGAAAAATACTAGAGCCAAGAACCACTGGAAGGGGGGCTGGGTGAGCACAACCCACTAGGGCGCACCCCCTCCTGCAGGCGCGCCCAGGTGGGTTGTGCCCACCAGTTGACCCTGCAGACCCTGACTCCTATGCTATAAAGTCCTATTTTTGGAGAGAGAAAAATCAGGGAGAAAGAATTATTGCGTTTCACGATACGGAGCCGTCGCCGCCCTTGTTTTGGACTCTAACTTGCATGATTTGAATGGAACTAACCCGGACGGACGCTGTTTTCAGCAGACTTTCTGTGGTGTTATTTATGTGCAGAAACAAAAGTTCTCGGAATGACCTGAAACTCTACGGAACGTCTTTTCAAAAATAATAAAAAAATCCTTGCCAAAGATGAAGACCAGGGGGCCCACACCCTGTCCACGAGGGTGGGGGCCCCCCTAGGGCGCACCCGCTACCTCGTGGGCCCCCTGGAGTTCCTCCGACACCAACTCCAACTCTATATATTTGCTTTCGAGGAAAAAAAATCAAGGAGAGGAAATCATCGCGTTTTACGATACGGAGCTGCCGCCAAGCCCTAAAACCTCTCGGGAGGGCTGATCTGGTGTCCGTTCGGGGCTCCGGAGAGGGGGATTCATCGCCGTCGTCATCATCAACCATCCTCCATCACCAATTTCATGATGCTCACCGCCGTGCGTGAGTAATTCCATGTAGGCTTGCTGGATGGTGATGGGTTGGATGAGATCTATCATGTAATCGAGTTAGTTTTGTTAGGGTTTGATCCCTAGTATCCATTATGTTCTGAGATTGATGTTGCTATGACTTTGTTGTGCTTAATGCTTGTCACTAGGGCCCAAGTGCCATGATTTCAGATCTGAACCTATTATGTTTTCATGAATATATGTGTGTTCTTGATCCTATCTTGCTAGTCTATAGTCACCTACTATGTGTTATGATCCGGCAACCCCGAAGTGACAATAATCGGGACCGCTCCCGGTGATGACCATATTTTGAGGAGTTCATGTATTCACTATGTGCTAATGCTTTGTTCAGGTTCTCTATTAAAAGGAGGCCTTAATATCCCTTAGTTTCCATTAGGACCCCACTGCCACGGGAGGGTAGGACAAAAGATGCCATGCAAGTTCTTTTCCATAAGCACGTATGACTATATTCGGAATACATGCCTACATTACATTGATGAATTGGAGCTAGTTCTGTGTCACCCTATGTTATGACTGTTACATGATGAACCGCATCCGGCATAATTATCCATCACCGATCAAATGCCTATGAGCTTTTCTTATATTGGTTCTAGCTTATTTACTTTTCCTTTGCTACTGTTACAATCACTACAAAACACCAAAAATATTACGTTTGCTGCCGTTACTTCTTGTTACCGTTACCACTACTACCATATTACTTTGCTACTAAACACTTTGCTGCAGATATTAAGTTATCCAGGTGTGGTTGAATTGACATCAGCTGCTAATACTTGAGAATATTCTTTGGCTCCCCTTGTGTCGAATCAACAAATTTGGGTTGAATACTCTACCCTCGAAAACTATTGCGATCCCCTATACTTGTGGGTTATCAAGACTATTTTCTGGCGCTGTTGCCGGGGAGCATAGCTCTACTCTTTGAGTCACTTGGTATTTATATCTGCTGGTCACTATGAAGAACTTGAAAGACGCTAAGACAACAATTTATCCCTCAACTACGAGGGGCGGTAAGGAACTGCCATCTAGATCTACACTTGATTCACCTTCTGTTTTGAGTAAGCTTGCGACACCTAAACCTTCTTCTGCTATTCGTTCTGATATGTCGCATGTTATTGATGATGCCACTTCTGCTATGCATGATACTTATGATGAAACTACTTCTATGCTTGATACTACTGTGCCCCTTAGTGAATTTCTTGATAACCAAATTGCTAGGGCTAGAGAGAAAGAAATTATTGAAACTGATTATATTGATGAAAGTGATGATGAAGATATGCCTGTTATTCCTAAGGGTTATGTTTTTGATATGGAATCTTCTGCAGCTATTTTAGCTTGCAAAGATAGACATCAGCCCAAGAGGTTATTAGTTGAATGGAATAAGCAATCTATTAAAGATAAAATGAAACCTGACCCTGCTTTTGCTACTTCACCTATCTGTGTTGCCGATAAGGATTATGAATTCTATGTTGATCCTGATATAATTACTTTGGTTGAATCTGATCCTTTTCATGGCTATGAATTTGAAACTGTTGTGGCACATCTTACAAAATTAAATAATATAGCCACCCTGTTCACTAATGATGAGAGATCTCGCTACTTTTATATCCTTAAAATATTTCCGTTCTCATTAAAGGGTGATGCTAAGATATGGTTTAATTCTCTTGATCCTGGTTGTGTGCGTAGTCACCGGGATATGATTTATTACTTCTCTGCTAAATATTTCCCTGCTCATAAGAAACAAGCTGCTTTGAGGGAAATATACAACTTTGTGCAAATTGAAGAAGAAAGTCTCCCACAAGCTTGGGGGAGGCTTCTCAAGTTACTTAATGCTTTACCTGATCATCCTCTTAATAAAAACGAAATACTCGATATCTTTTATAATGGACTAACCGATGCTTCCAGAGATTACCTGGATAGTTGTGCTGGTTCTGTTTTTAGGGAAAGAACACCGGATGAAGCTGAAATTCTATTGAATAATATGTTGACAAATGAAAATAATTGGGCACTTCCTGAGCCATCTCCTGAGCCAGCTCCTGCTCCAATTACTGAGCCTATTCCTAAACCAACTCCGAAGAAGAGAGGTGTTCTATTTCTAAGTCCTGAAGATATGCAAGAGGCAAAGAAATCTATGAAATAAAAAGGTATTAAAGCTGAAGATGTTAATAATTTCCCTCCTATTGAAGAAATACATGGTATTAATCTACCGTCTGTTGAAGAAACATATGATCTTGATCCATTACCTACTGAAGAACCTACTGGTCTTGATAACCCGACACAGGTAGTAAAGGCAAATTCTCTCTATAGATTTGATGAAGGTGATATTCCTCACTATAAGTCTGCTAGACAATTCTTAGAAGAGTTTGATAATTTTATTGTCAAACAAGAAAAATTTAATGCTTATTTTGGTAGACAGTTAAAACAAAATGCTTATATGATTAAACACTTGGGTGATTATATGGCTAATGTTAGAGGTGAACTTAAACTCATTAGCAAACATGCTTCTATGGTTACCACTCAAGTAGAACAAGTACTTAAAGCTCAAATGATTTGCTCAATGAAATGAATAGTAAGAAAAATGATTATGTTGTTAGAGTGGCTACTAGAACTGGTAGAATGACTCAGGAACCTTTGTATCCTGATGGCCACCCTAAGAGAATTGAGCAAGATTCCCAGAGAAATAATATTGATGTACCTAGTTCTTCTAAAAGGAAGAAAAAGAAAAATGATAGGACTTTGCAAACTTCTAGTGAACCCATTGCTGAACCACCTGAGAATCCAAATGATATCTCTGTGTCCGATGCTGAAACACAATCTGGTAATGAACATGAACCTAGTGAAATGCTAATGATGATGTTCATGATGATGCTCAACCTAGTAATGACAATGATGTAGAAGTTGAACCTGCTGTTGATCTTGATAACCCACAATCGAAGAATCAACATTATGATAAGAGAGACTTTGTTGCTAGGAAACATGGTAAAGAAAGAGAACCTTGGGTTCAGAAACCCATGCCTTTTCCTCTCGAACCATCCAAGAAAAAGGATGATGAGGATTTTGAGCGCTTTGCTGAAATGATTAGACCTATCTTTTTGCGTATGCGATTAACTAATATGCTCAAAATGAATCCTTGAAACTGCGTTATATCGACTAGAGGGGGGTGAATAGGCGATTTTTATGAAATTCTTCACTGAGGAATTTGCTAGTGAGGAAATTCCTTAGCGAAGAACTACTAGCAGCGGAATAAGTACTCAGAAGTAAACATAGCAGAATACATGCATGGTCATCATGATGAAATGAAGAAAAACACAGAGTACAGAGAGCGTAAACACATGATAGCACAAGATGAAGACAAACAGACTGAAGAAATTGAACTGAGGAAATTGAGGAAGTCTTCAGTCAAAGTCTTCAAACACAGATATGAACAAACACACAACACAGTAATGAGGAAATGAAAGTGTTGAGGAAATAGAACCAGTTGGCTTGGTGAAGATAATGATTTGGTAGACCAGTTCCAACTGTTGTCTCAGTTGTACGTCTGGTTGGAGCGGCTGAGTATTTAAACTCGAGGACACCCAGTCCCGGACACACAGTCCTCACCGTATTCTCCTTGAGCTAAGGACACACAGTCCTCGCCCAATCACTCGTGTTAAGTCTTCAGGTGACTTCCAAACCTTCACAAACTCGGTCACTCGGTGATCCACAATTCCTCTTGGATGCTCTAGACCTTGACGCCTAACCGTCTAGAAGAAGCACAGTCTTCAAAGGTAACAAGTGTCGGATCCATGCAGGATCAATCTCTTCAGTGATGCTCAATCACTTTTGGTTTGTAGGTGTTTGGGTTTGGGTTTGGATTTTCCTCACTTGATGATTTTCGCTCAAAGTCCTCGGAGGATGGGTTGCTCTCAAATGACAAGTGTCGGTTTCTCTCGGAGCAGCCAACCAGCTAGTGGTTGTTGGGGGCGGCTATTAATAGCCTAGGGAGCAGCCCGACATGATAAGACATAAATGCCCTTCAATGATATGACCGTTAGGTGGATAAGATATTTTGGGACAGCTGGCGCGTAGCACAGCAACAGTCGGAAATTTGAGGTTCAAATTCCTCAGGGCTATCATGTTCCTCACAGTGTAGGCAATTCGCACTGGCGAATTCCTAACTCCTCAGTCAGAACAAAGTCCTCAGTGACCAGAAGAACTGTGTCTCTGTCACTGAAGAAATCGACTGAACTGTATGAGATTTCCAATGGCTTCACTCGAAGGGATTGGTAGGTGTAGGATTTGAGTTGAGCATCACATGGAAATTTTCTCCTTAGTATTTCCTCGACCCCCTTTAACAGTACGGTGTTTCCTATGACTCAAGAAAGAGAAAATGAAACTACGAAAACAAAAGTCTTCACGCTTCATGTTCCTCGAATGATAACCAAGTCTTCAAGGTCACACCAATTTCTTCACTTTCAAAGTCTTCAGTATATCAAAGTCTTCAGTCGAAGAACTTTATTTTTAGGGGTCGACTTTCTCTGTAAATATCAAACTCCTCATAGACTTATAGACCTGTGTACACTCATAAACACATTAGATTCTTAACCTATAAGTCTTCAATACACCAAAATCACTAAGGGGCACTAGATGCACTTACAATCTCCCCCTTTTTGGTGATTGATGACAACATAGGTTAAGTTTTCAACGGGGATAAACATATGACGTGTAAATGCTAATATTGAGGAATTTGATTGCAAGATATAGAAGAACTCCCCCTGAAGTTGTGCATTGTGAGGAATTTGCTTTTGAAGCAATGCACACTAGAAGAGATGAATCATGGAGATCTCCCCCTATATCTTGTAATTCATACACGCATTTGATATATAATATGAAGAATTTGAAATGCATGATGAAATATGGTGCCTGATGTAATTCAGCATGCGTGCAATAATATTAGCGAGGAATAAGCATGCAGAATAGTGCATCAAATCAGAGCACAGTGCATCAAAAGTATTAGAGCACCATCGGGTTTAAGATTACAACTCGACCCAGTAAAAGTTTCGGAAGAACTAGAGTTGTAACTTAGAAGAAAAAAATGCCCTTTATAATAGACCCGCTTGAAGACTAACTCAGATTTCTCCCCCTTTGTCATCGAATGACCAAAAGGATCAAAACTGAGGACTAACGCCCCTGAAGATGATCAAGTTGATGAAGGAGCGCCAGCGTCGTTGGGGTCGGTAGTTGAAGTAGGGCATGCCGCACTGTCGTCCAAGTCTTCATGTTCATCAGTGCCGCGCGATGAAGAATAGGAGCTGGCCACCAAAGAAGGAACTTGGACCTTCTTGTATTTCTTCGGAGGAGGTGCAGACCAGGCAAATTCTTCTTTGAGACTCATTTTCTTCAGATCATCAGCGCTGTAGACTTGAGATAGAACAGCCCAGGTGCGGTTGAGGGTTTCATGAAGGTAGTAGTGGTTTTTCTTCACTGCATTGTGTGTTGAAGTCATGTTGTGAAGAATTGAACCAAACTGACGCTTGACCCATTTGTGATTGCGATCAACCTTCTAATGAAGACTGAGGAGTAACTCACGATCAGTCATCACCCTGGGTGCTGTGGCTTGAGGATTTTGCTTGGCATTGTTGGCGGCAGTGTCATGTGTGGCAGAGTCATCATTGGTGGAATAAGATGCAGCCTTGCGAAATTGACCATCCAATGGACGAATGCCTTCATCTATCACAGCAGTAGCCTTGCCCTTTTCTTCAGCTGAGGAAAATGTCCTTTTGAGGACTTCAATAGGAGGCAAGTAGCTGCAGTGGTTCAAAGTTTCAGCTTTGTAATTGAGTGAAGACCTTGTCCTGAGGAATCTCATAATCCATGGAGCATAAGGCTTCAGCTCAAATGGTGACATAACAATGTTTGCCAGAGTCCTCATGAAGAAATCATGGAAGTTGACGGGAACGCCATGAATGATGTTGAAAAGCATGTTCTTCATGATGCCAACGACTTCTTCATCATTAGAATCGTGGCCTTTGATGGGACTCATTGTCTTCGTCAGAATGCGATAGACAGTCCGAGGCACATACAACAATTCCTTGACGAGGAATTTGGTTCGAGGGGCCTGCCCTGGCTTCAAAGGCTTCATCAGCACTTGCATATAGTGATTTGAACGTTCAGGTTCGTTGTAAACACAACGTGCATCTTCAAGGGGAGGACTGAGTGGGAGGGCAAGAAGCAATTCAGACGCTGGTGCCTTGTAATGAGTGTTCTCTGTCATCCAGTCCAGAACCCATGAATTCACATCTTCAGAGTTGCCGGTGATGTGCAGCGTTGCGTAGAATTGAAGAATGAGTTCTTCATTCCAATCGCATATGTCAGTGTAGAAATTGAGCAGCCCAGCGTCGTGAAGAACACTGAGGACCGGCGTGAAGCACGACATGGACTCCATATCTACGTGAGGAATATGTGCATGGTCGAAGACTTTGTCTTTGTTGAACAACACTGAGGAATAGAAGTTGGCTTGACTTGCAGTCCAAAAACGCCTCTTCCTTATGCGAGCAGAGTCATATGGATTATACTCTATGAAGAACACGTGCTCGCCAAAGAAGTCTTCAGCCTTGAACTTTTGCTTCCTTGAGAACGGATCCTTTGGCTTGGGCAGAGGAGTGTTAGTGAGTTGCATCACTACCTCAGGAATCGCGATCTCAGGTTCTTCAGGCTGAGGAATTTCAGGTTCTTCATCAGGTGCAGTCACATTTTCAGCAGCAGCAACAGTTTCTTCAGCACTAGTGGCTGGAGTTTCTTCATGCACAGATGTAGTGGGATGAGTTTCTTCACAGCCCAATTGAACTGTTGGTGCAGGAGAGTGAGGGATTTGCTGCAGTGGGGTGAAGAGTGGAGAATTGGGATGCTGACTTTCCCAAAAGTCGTCATTCATCACTGGAGTTGTGCTTCCAATGTCCACATCTTCATCATCAATTTCTTCAACACCAGCCTCTTCAGTAGTAAACTGAGGCATTGGTGATGAGACCACTGGAGTTGAAGGGATTGCAGCCACTTCAATTTCTTCATCAATCTGCTCTGACGAAGCAGCAGATTGAGTTTCTTCATCAGATCCGCTTAGGATCACATACTCTTCATCAATAGGAACAAGGTCCTTTGATGGCATGGTGGAAACCGGAACAACATCGATCGGATTTTCATATGAGCTGGTCATAGGCTTCATCTTCTTTGGAACTGAAGATTCTGAAGCACTTGATGCTTTCCTTTTCTTCACTGCAGCTCGCTCTGCAGCCTTGGTCTTCTTCACATCTGATGCAGATGGAAGGATAGGAGTTGGTGTAGGCGCAGGTGGAGCTGAGGAATTTGGTTGAATTTCCTCAGGTGCAACTGATGCAGTTGCCCTGACTTCTTCAGTTTCTTTAGGCGCACCACTAGTGGATGCCCTGGCAATTTCTTCAGCGGCTGGAATGGAGTCATCAGCCCTGGAACTAGCATTTTCTTCAGCAGCCTGAAAATCATCAGCGGTGCTGGCATGTTCTTCAGTTGGCTGAGCAGAAGCTTCAGCTTGAGGAACTTCTTGTTGCGTTGGGGCTGCAACATTGATGAAATTTTCAGTCAGTTTCACAAACCTAACTTTGGCTCCCTTCCAGTCAGCATAGTAGGAGTCAAATTTGTCGCTGAGGGCTTTGATTATTGCCTGCATCTTGACAAGTTCTTCAGTTGTCATCTTGACAACATTTTTCTTCAGCAGTTTCTCCTTTCTGTACTGTGATTTCTTGATCTCTCTGGCCCTATCATATTTCCACTTCTCCTCTTGGATGAAGTGAGTCAGCATGTGACTTTGGCCAAGTGTCAGCTTGAAGTCAGGCATAGGTGTATTTGGATCCTTATGCCAGAGATCAATGTAATCGAGGATCGCCCTTGGATCCAACAGCAGTGGCACAGGTGTGCCTTTGGCTCTAGCGGCCCTTTCTTGTCGGTCCCTGATGATTTCTGCAAGTTGTTCTTCATCAGCTTCATCTTCGTCAGATGGTACATTGAAGACTACCTGCTTCTTCCTAGGACTTGGGCAAGTACCGCGTCCAGGAGTAGCCTTTTTCTTCAGCAGAGAGGGTCCAGCTGAGGAACTTGGTGCAGCTGAGGAACTTGCTGAGACACCAGAGGCAATGGAGATGCCTGTAGTCCTTTGGCACGAGGCCAGGTGCACAGGTGCTGAGGACTTAGTCGGAACATCTTAGGAACTTGTAGGAGGTGCTGAGGATTTTGGAGGAGCAGGGGCAGCTTGAGGAATTTTCCTTGAAGATTTTGAAGTTTCTGGCCGTGAGGGCATTGTTGGTGAAGCACTTGGCTTTCGAGCGGGCTTCTTAAGCATTGATTTCCTCGGCTTGACAGAGGCCTCAGTGGCAGCAGCAGCAGAAGAATCTTCATTGAATTTCCTCACTGCTTCTCTGGCTTGTCTTGCCAATTTGGCTTGGCGCTTGACCCATTCTTTAGGAAAATCCTCACCGCGTTTGACGCCAGTGGGATCAGCCACTTGGCCAGGTGCCAATGGGGCTCTTGGGCATGGAGGATTCAGTGCGAATTTCTTCATGTACTTTGGAGTGACGTATCTGTACTCCCTCCATTCGCGTGCCCATCTCCGTTCAATCCTCTGAATGCGCACCTTGCACTAATTTTTATCTTCTTTGCCAAACTTGGCTTCATCAGGCGTGCAGTAGTCTTTATAGATGTCCTGAGGGATTTCAAAAGCAGTCATGACCTCAGGCTTCTTTCCTCCTTTCTGAGGCCTTTTACTGTCAGCCATTTTCTTCAGTTGAGGAATTTGAACAATTGAATTCTCTGAAGAAGTATGCAGTTTTTCTTCGAGGAATGCTGCAAACGAGTTAAGTTGATGAGAACCTAATGATTCAGCAGCGGACATGTGTACCTGTGAACAGAGTATAGTTGCGAGGAATTTGGAGAGGTCATATGCGTTCTCAGAGGGTTTTTCTAAAGGAACAAGTTTGAGGAATTTGACCAGATGCGTCTTGAAGAATTTCACTAAGCGCGCTATATCTTAGGTTCCATAGTTGTATAGATCGAAGATCCACACAATTGAGGAATCTTGAAGAAAAAGATGCTTAGGGAAATGAATCAAGAATAGATAACATGTGAGGTGTTTTCTGTGTGAGGATTTGAAGAATAAAACACCTTTGAAGATTTTATAGAAAAGTTTCGAATCAAAGAGGGCAGTAAAAGCAACTTTTAATTACCCTGAACGAAGAACACGACGAACAGTGAGATGAAACAATGAGGTTCGTCGATGTAGATCTTCCACGCCCTAACTCGGCGGAGGAAGACGTCTACGGCGGCGGCGGAGGTGAAGATTTCCGCGGTCGGTGTGAGTACGACGGCGATGAGGTCGAGGCAGTGAAGCTCTTCCTCACCGGCGACGATGAAGTAGCGGCGGCGCTAGGGTTTGAGAATCTCGAGCGGGAGAGAGAGATCGAGCGGAGTAAAAGAAGTGAGGAAGGGGAGAGGGGTATTTATAGAGGCAGTGAAAAACTGTTCACCCGAAGATTTAGGACGAATGTGCCCCTGACCATTCTCCTTCTCACGACATGTGTCACCCACGTACTGTGTAGTGGAGATCGTGTAAGATCGTGGGTGAGTAAAATAATGCATCATGGGATGTGGAACGGTTTGAGCGGGAAAACCAAAAGTTTGGATAAGATCTGTTCTAACGTTCCGTTCGCAATTTCTTCAGCTGACAAGGACACAGTGAAGATTTTGAACGAGTTTCAAATAGAATGCACAGGAAGAATTTGTGAACAGATTGGATTGAGTATAGCATAGAGGGGAAGGGTCCAATCACATTCACTTAGCAGAAAGACCAACTTGAAGAAATAGCTATAAGTGAATGCTGTAGAGGATATATATATATATATATATATATATATATATATATATATATATATATATATAACCAATGAAGAAAAACGACGGCACAAGTGAAGATTTTACAAGTTGAAGAATTTGAACAACTGAGGAATTTCAAAAGTTGAGGAAAAACTCAAATTGAAGATTTTCAACTTTTGTGGTGGCGTGACCCACCGTATAAGAACGATGATTTGAGACACCGCGTACAATTGTTGTAGGGTTCTGAGAATCAAATTCTTCATTAATTTCTTCACACTTAGAGTGTTATTCTTCATTGATTGAAGAAAAACGTTTCTTCATGTGTTGCACATCTAAGTCATCAATTTTGCGTAAGTGTTAGGATGAGTGCCTTTTCATAGTACATTCGAAGACTCTAAGATATTTAGCTCACACCGCAACTTGCTAAATCTCTTCTCATCCAAGGCCTTAGTGAAGATATCGGCTAGCTGTTCTTCAGTCTTCACATGCTCAATAGAAATGTCGCCCTTGAACACATGATCACGAAGAAAATGATGACGAATCTGAATGTGCTTTGTCTTCGAGTGCTGAACTGGGTTGTGAGCAATCTTGATGGCACTCTCATTGTCATAGAGGAGAGGCACATTCTTCACATTGACACCATAGTCCTTGAGTGTTTGCTTCATCCATAGCAGCTGAGCACAGCAAGAGCCAGCAGCAATGTACTCAGCTTCAGCAGTAGACAGTGATACGCAGTTCTGTTTCTTCGAGGACCAACAGACCAACGATCGTCCGAGGAAATGACAAGTACCAGATGTTGACTTGCGGTCCACACGGTCACCAGCATAGTCAGAGTCAGAATATCCAATGAGATCAAAATCCGAGCCCTTGGGATACCATAATCCAAGTGTTGGTGTGTGAGCTAGATATCAAAGAATATGCTTCACAGCCTTATGGTGTGATTCCTTCGGTGCAGCTTGAAATCGGGCACACATGCAAACACTAAGCATTATATCTAGCCTAGATGCACATAAGGACAATAAAGAGCCAATGATGGAGCGGTATACCTTATGATCGAAGTCAGTACCATTTTCATCAGTGCATAGATGACCATTTGTGGGCATAGGAATTTTGATGCCTTTGCAATCTTGCATGCCGAATTTCTTCAGGACATCCTTGAGGTATTTCTCCTGAGATATGAATATGTCATTGCGCTGTTGACGAATTTGAAGACCTAAGAAGAATTTCAACTCTCCCATCATAGACATTTGATATTCTTCACTCATCATATAGGCAAATTCATCACTATAACGTTGGTCTGTATAGCCAAAGATGATATCATCAACATATATTTGGCACACAAACAGTTCACCATCATAAGTTTAGTAAAAAGAGTGGGATCGAGTGAACCGGGTGTGAAGACTTTCTTCATGAAGAATTCCTTCAATGTATCATACCACGCCCGTGGGGCCTGCTTGAGGCCATAGAGGGCCTTGTTAAGTCTGAAGACTTTGTGAAAGATGCTTTGGATCTTCAAAACCTGGGGGTTGAGCAACATATACTTCTTCCTCAAGCTTACCATTGAGGAATGCACTTTTTACATCCATTTGATATAAGATGATATCATGATGGTTAGCATAAGCAAGCAATATACGAATAGCCTCAAGTCTAGCAACAGGTGCAAATGTTTCATCGAAATCAACTCCTTTAACCTGAGTGTAGCCTTGAGCTACTAGTAGTGCCTTATTCCTCACCACAACACCATTTTCATCTTGCTTGTTGTGGTAGATCCACTTTGTGCCAATGATGTTATGCTTGTGAGGATCGGGACGATTGACTAGTTCCCAGACGTTCTTGAGCTTGAACTGATGTAATTCTTCTTGCATGGCCTGAATCCACTCAGGCTCCATAAATGCTTCATCTACCTTAGCAGGCTCTGTGATAGAGACAAAAGCAAAGTGCCCACAAAATTTAGATAGATGTGAAGCTTTTGAGCGTGTGAGAGGACCTGGTGCTCTAATGTCATCGATGATCTTCTCCACTTGCACTTCTTTTGCAACGCGAGGATGAGCTGGTTGTCGTTGAGGAATTTGATCAGCATTTTCTTCAGCATCCATTTCCTCAGCATTTTCTTCAGGTGCATCAGCTCGACGTTCTTCACGTTCTGGAATGAATTCTTCAGCAGATTCTTCAGTAGGAATGACATCTTCAGTAGCCTTGTGTTTGATAGAATCCTCGGGTGCTGGTTCATCTAACACAGAAGGTAGGTTCTCTCTTTGCGAGCCATTAGTTTCATCGAACCGCACATCTATAGTTTCACCAATCTTGTGAAGAACATTGTTGAAGACTCTGTAGGTGTGCGAGTCCTTTCCGTAACAAGCATAAAACCTTCATGTGCTTTCGGTGCAAATTTATAGTTGTGATGAGGATCTCTAATCCAGCATTTAGCACCGAAGACTTTGAAGTAACTCACATTGGATTTCTTGTCAGTGAGGAGTTCATAGGCCGTCTTCTTGAAGAATTTGTGAAGATATACTCTATTGATGATGTGGCACGCAGTATCAATTGCATCAACCCAGAAACGACGAGGGGTTTTGTTCTCATCGAGCATAGTGCGAGCCATTTCAGCAAGAGTCCTGTTCTTGCACTCCACGACGCCATTCTGTTGAGGAGCATAAGGAGCAGATAACTCATGAGTAATACCAAGTTCACCAAGATAGTCATTGAGACCCGAATTCTTGAACTCAGTGCCATTGTCACTTCTGATGTGCTTGATCTTCACACCAAAGTTGGTTGAAGCCCTCGAAGAAAATCGTTTGAAGACTTCCTGCACTTCATGTTTGTAAGAGACAAGGTGTACCCATGTGTAACGAGAGTAATCATCAACAGTAACAAAGCCATATTGAGATGCTTCATTTGAAACAGAGGAGTAGTGATTAGGACCGAAGAGATCCATGTGAAGCAATTCAAATGGTCGAGTAGTGGTCATGATGGTCTTTGCTGGAAGCTTGGCCTTGGTCATCTTTCCAGCTTCACAGGCACCGCATAAGTGATCCTTGAGGAATTTGACATTCTCAATGCCAATGACATGCTTCTTCTTCGCAAGCGTGTGCAAATTCCTCATGCCTGCATGACCAAGTCGTCGATGCCATAGCCATCCTTCTGAAGCTTTTGCAAGTAGGCACATGGCTGGTTGTGAATCTGCAGAGAAATCAACAATATACAAGTCTCCTCTCCTAAAGCCTTCGAAGACTTTGGAATTGTCAGCTTCCATAATCACAACACAACGATACTTGCTAAAGACAACAACGATATCAAGATCACAAAGCATTGAGACAGACATAAGGTTGTATCCTAAGGACTCAACAAGCATGACTTTGTCCATGTGTCGATCCTTTGTGATGGCAACCTTACCTAGACCCAATACCTGACTTTTGCTCTTGTCCGCGAAGATGATATGCTTCAGATGTGATGATGATAAGGGAGCATCCATCAATAGATTCCTGTCACCAGTCATGTGATTTGTACATCCACTATCAAGTACCCACTCAGTGGCTTTGGGTTGATCAGCCTGCAGATGAATTAGTGCAACTTACGACCTCATATACTTCAGCAGTGAAGAATATGATATCACAATTCATCAGATCAATTTCATCAATCAGTAGGACAGATAAAACAGAGGGAGGACGTGTGAAATGAGAGTTCATTTCATCAGGGTTAGCATGCGTCCTTTCAGGCAATTTGTCAGGTCCCCAGCAAATTCTTCAGACATTACAGTACGTCTGGAGACCTGACCCTGCATAGGAGATTAGTTCTTTTTCTTCACGACCCACATCTGAAGGGGTGGCAAAGAGTTCATCACTCTGCGAGCTCCATATGAGAATGGTGGCTTAGCGGCCAAACCATTACGTTTCACATAAGAGGGGTTAGGGTAAGCATATGAATAAGCAGAGAAATTCTTCGAGGACTTATGAACATAATGATTTGAAGAATAATGCTCATATTCATAGCCCTTGGCTCTTCCCTGCGAAACAGAGTTGTTAGCACGATGATGTTCATATGAGGACTTTGATCCATGTGAGGAATTTGATCCCCTTGAGGAATTTGGTCCGTATGAAGAATTTGATCTGGGGTTCCTATTCTTCACAGGTGGTGTCATGAGGACATTCACCTGAAGACTTTGAAGGCACCTTTTGGGAACCCAGATTTTCTTCATAGGGGAACCATTCCTGCAGTTAGTGCCAACATATCTAGCAAATACTTCACCATTCTGATTTTTGAACAGTTTGTAGCTGGAGTCAAATGACTCATCAGAAGAATGAGAAGATTCACATGTATAGCCAGATAAATTAGATAGGTCAACTGGAGGTCCCTTTGCAGCAACCCATGAGGTTTTGGGGTACTGCTCAGGCTTCCAATATGTACCATCAGCATTGAGTTTCCTCTCAAAGGCAATACCCTCTTTCCTAGGGTTCCTGTTGAGGATCTGCTTTTTAAGCACATCACAAAGAGTCTGATGCCCTTTGAGGCTTTTGTACATGCCTGTCATGTACAATTCCTTCAGCCCTACATCGTGAGTAATACTAGCAATGTCCTCAGATGAGGAATTAGTGATAGCAGAGACAGGTGAAGAGTTTGTAACATTCAAAGCATTTGAACATTCAGGTGAAGACTTAGCAGATTCTCGTTCAATGCATTTTAAACATGGAGGAATAAATTCTTCCTAAGCAGCGCTGATTTGTTGAGAAAGCAATGAATCACGCTCCTTCTGAAGATCTTCATAACTCACTCTTAGCTTCTCAAGATCTTGCTTCTTTTGAAGATATTCATAAGAAAGCTTTTCATGATTAGATAAGAGAGTGTTATGATGATCTTGAAGGTTGTCAAACCTGGTCTGAAGTCTCTGAAGATTTTTAGTTAAGACTTTAGTGCGATCCATTTCTTCACCCAACATATCATCACTTTTGTCTAGCATGTTTTGAACCTTTTCAAAAGCCTTTTGTTGTTTCACAGCAATCTTAGCAAGTTTTAAGTAGCTGGGCTTAAGATTCTCATCAGGTTCATCTTCACTAGATTCAGAGGAGGAGTATTTGAGTACCTTGGCACCCTTTGCCATGAAGCAATAGGTGGGAGCGTAGTCATCACTGCCTTCATCAGCCTTTTTGGTGAGATCACTTTCTTCGGCGTCGAAGATGGACTTGCTGACAAATGCGGTAGCGAGGGCTAGGCTTGCCACACCAGACTCGGAGTCTTCAGATTGTTCCTCTTCCTCATTTTCTTCAGATTCAGCCTCAGAGTCCATTTCCTTGCCAATAAATGCCCGAGCCTTCTTGGAGCTGCTCTTCTTGTGAGACGAAGACTTCGAGGATTTTGATGATGAAGATTTTGAGGATTTCTTCTTTTTCTTCGCATCATCAGAACTGTGATCCTTGTATTTCTTCTTCTTTGATTCCTTTTCCCACTGAGGACAATCTTGAATGTAATGTCCTGGTTTCTTGCACTTGTGGCAAAGCCTCTTCTTGTAGTCACTGGATGAGGAATCATTGCACCTTGAAGGTTTTCCAAAGCGACCACGTCCTGAGAACTTCTAGAATTTCTTCACAAGCAGTGCTAGATCATGACTCAGTTCTTCAGGGTCACCAAGGCTGCTACCAGAGTCTTCATCTTCAGATTTTGATACTGCCTTGGTCTTCAGTGCACGTGATCTGCCATAGCTTGAACCATAGAGATCTCTCTTTTCAGCAAGCTGGAACTCATGAGTGTTTAGCCTCTCGAGGATATCAGCGGGGTCAAGTGACTTGTAATCAACACGCTCTTGTATCATCAGTGCCAGAGTATCAAATGAGGAATCAAGCGATCTCAGCAATTTCTTCACCACCTCATGGTCGGTGATGTCAGTAGCACCAAGTGCTTGAAGCTCATTTGAGATGTCAGTGAGGCGATCGAAGGTTTGCTGAACATTTTCATTGTCGAGTCTTTTGAAGCAGTTGAAGAGATTGAGAAGAACATCAACTCGAGAGTCACACTGAGTTGAAACTCCTTCGTTGACCTTGGACAGCCTATTCCAGATAAGCTTAGCAGTTTCCAAAGCACTCACTCTACCATACTGTCCTTTGCTCAGATGGCCACATATGATATTCTTCACTTGGGAGTCAAGTTGCTTGAATCTCTTCATATCGGTAGCGTTTAGTGAGGGTGAAACGGAGGGAACACCATTTTCCACAACTTACCAGAGATCGTTATCAATTGCCTCAAGATGCATGCGCATCTTGTTCTTCCAGTAGGGGTAGTCCGTCCCATCAAAGGTAGGACACCCTGCAGAGACCTTGATCATACCTGCGGTCGACATAACTAAAACTCCAGGCGGTTAAACCAAAATCACACAGAACAAGGGAGTACCTTGCTCTGATACCAATTGAAAGTGCGTTATATCGACTAGAGGGGGGGTGAATAGGCGATTTTTATGAAATTCTTCACTGAGGAATTTGCTAGTGAGGAAATTCCTTAGCGAAGAACTACTAGCAGCGGAATAAGTACTCAGAAGTAAACATAGCAGAATACATGCATGGTCATCATGATGAAATGAAGACAAACACAGAGTACAGAGAGCGTAAACACGGGATAGCACAAGATGAAGACAAACAGACTGAAGAAATTGAACTGAGGAAATTGAGGAAGTCTTCACTCAAAGTCTTCAAACACAGATATGAACAAACACACAACACAATAATGAGGAAATGAAAGTGTTGAGGAAATAGAACCAGTTGGCTTGGTGAAGATAATGATTTGGTAGACCAGTTCCAACTGCTGTCTCAGTTGTATGTCTGGTTGGAGCGGCTGAGTATTTAAACTCGAGGACACCCAGTCTCGGACACACAGTCCTCACCGTATTCTCCTTGAGCTAAGGACACACAGTCCTCGCCCAATCACTCGTGGTAAGTCTTCAGGTGACTTCCAAACCTTCACAAACTCGGTCACTCGGTGATCCACAATTCCTCTTGGATGCTCTAGACCTTGACGTCTAACCGTCTGGAAGAAGCACAGTCTTCAAAGGTAACAAGCATTGGATCCACACAGGATCAATCTCTTCAGTGATGCTCAATCACTTTTGGTTTGTAGGTGTTTGGGTTTGGGTTTGGATTTTCCTCACTTGATGATTTTCGCTCAAAGTCCTCGGAGGATGGGTTGCTCTCAAATGACAAGTGTCAGTTTATCTCGGAGCAGCCAACCAGCTAGTGGTTGTAGGGGGCTGCTATTTATAGCCTAGGGAGCAGCCCAACATGATAAGACATAAATGCCCTTCAATGATATGACCGTTAGGTGGATAAGATATTTTGGGACAGCTGGCGCGTAGCACTGCAACAGTCGGAAATTTGAGGTTCAAATTCCTCAGGGCTATCATGTTCCTCACAGTGTAGGCAATTCGCACTGGTGAATTCCTAACTCATCAGTCAGAACAAAGTCCTCAGTGACCAGAAGAACTGCGTGTCTGTCACTGAAGAAATTGACTGAACTGTATGAGATTTCCAATGGCTTCACTCGAAGGGATTGGTAGGTGTAGGATTTGAGTTGAGCATCACATGGAAATTTTCTCCTTAGTATTTCCTCGACCCCCTTTAACAGTACGGTGTTTCCTATGACTCAAGAAAGAGAAAATGAAACTACGAAAACAAAAGTCTTCACGCTTCATGTTCCTCGAATGATAACCAAGTCTTCAAGGTCACACCAATTTCTTCACTTTCAAAGTCTTCAGAAAGTCTTCAGTATATCAAAGTCTTCAGTCGAAGAACTTCATTTTTAGGGGTCGACTTTCTCTGTGAATATCAAACTCCTCATAGACTTATAGACCCGTGTACACTCATAAACACATTAGATTCTTAACCTATAAGTCTTCAATACACCAAAATCACTAAGGGGCACTAGATGCACTTACAATCCTTATGCTAAATATATGAAAGATATTGTCACTAATAAAAGAAAGATACCGGAAGCTGAGATTTGCACCATGCTTGCTAATTATACTTTTAAGGGTGGAATACCAAAGAAACTAGGAGATCCAGGAGTACCTACTATACCATGATCCATTAAAAGAAACTATGTTAAAACTACTTTATGTGATCTTGGAGCCGGTATTAGTGTTATGCCTCTCTCTTTATATCGTAGACTTGACTTGAAAAAGTTGACACCTACTAAAATATCTTTGCAAATGGCTGATAAATCAACTGCTATACCTGTCGATATTTGTGAGGATGTGCCTGTTGTAGTTGCAAACGTTACTATTTTAACAGACTTTGTTATTCTTGATATTCCCGAGGATGATAGTATGTCTATTATTCTTGGAAGATCTTTTTTGAATACTGCAGGTGCTGTTATTGATTTCAACAAAGGCAATGTCACTTTTCATGTTAATGGTAATGAGCATACGGTACACTTTCCGAGGAAACAACCTCAAGTTCATAGTATCAACTCTATTGGAAAAATTCCATCGATTATATTTGGAGGTTTTGAATTTCCTCTTCCTCCTGTCAAGAAGAAATATGATATTCTTACTATTGGGGATGTGCATATCCCCGTTGAGGTAACATAGTGTTATTTTAAATTTCTCCGGTTCCATGTTATTCGGAATGAGTTTGTTAACAAGACTTGATCAACCTTGTTAGTGGATTCCTTTTGATGAGCATGAGATGGATGAAATTAGAAGGCACAACCTTCTGTACCCTCTTTCTATTTTCTGTAATTTAGTTGAAATAAAGTAAAAATGGTATTTTTCTGTCTGTTTTCTGATTTATCTATGCAATACAAAAATACCCTGAAAATAAAAGTTCTCCAAATGCCCTGAAAATGAAATATGATTTTTTCTAGAATATTTGAGGATTTATGGAACTGAAACACATCAGGGGGTCAACCACCTGGGCACGAGGGTGGAGGGCGCGCCCCCTGCCTCATGGGCCCACGGTGGGCCCCTCCACTTATTCCTGCACCCATACAGTTCTTCTTCCTCCCACAAACACGAATATCTGGCTCAAGCACGAGTTCTAGATCACTTTGCTGCGATTTTCGATCTCCGTTGCCTCCTCATGAACACGACGCATTCCGTTGCCTTCCCATGAACACCACGCATTCCGTTGCCTCCCCATGAACACGACGACGACGTTTTTTCTCCGTTTCGACCCAACCATGTACACGAGCCATGGCCGTACGTACGCGTGAGTAGGCGTTCGAGACCCCGCCCGTATGTACACATATGTAGCCGTATTTTCTTTCTTGCACCCTGGCCGCTGTACGTACGTGTACATGCTACGTGCGCGCCTCTACATCGACCAGTATATATGTACGTACACGCTCGCGACTAGAATGACAACGCTACGTACGCTTCGACCAGGTGGGTCCTGACTGTCAGGCACTTCCTTGCGTGCGAAGATGTAGCTGGTGGGTCCCAGCAGTCAGGGGGCGAAATACGGTGGCCCATCCGGTGGGTCCCCGCTGTCAGGTGGAGGAATAATTATTTTGCACGTAATAAGGATGCACTTCCTTGCTGCGGCCATGGACCCAATTGTCAGCCTCTCCACGTACAGTCCACGTCCGATGGAAGCCGTTCCTTTACCATGTTGACCAGGCCGCGCCGAGAGCACCAGGGCGGTGGACGACGACGAGGCCTAGGAAGGGGACGACGCGGAGCCAGGGAAGACGCGGCAGTGGATGCCCATGCGTAGAGGAGTACGAGGGTTCACTGGTTCGCTGCAGTGTGAGGCTGTCGTTGCCGCAGAATAACAGGGGGTGTGGGTGAGTAGAGGGATGGTCTGGCCAGCGGTGGGAGTAGTAGGGGGCGGTGACGCCTTCGCCGCATCGCAGCCGGCCACGGGAGGCAGGACCACGAGGCATGACCGGCGCTGGTTTGGGCGGCTGGAGCAAGAAGACTAGAGGTTGAAGAAGCACTACGGCCGTTTGATGGACATCGAACGTTCACTGGAGCTAGAATCGTGCATATTGACTAAGTTGACAAAGCCCGCCGTCCCCGTCAACTTAGTAGGCCCACAAGTCAGCCTGCCACTATACTAGGTCCCAGCTAATAGGGGGAGTATTCTTTTTTTGTGCGTAATAAGGAGGCACTTCCTTGCGTAAGAAGATATAGCTGGTGGGTCCGAGCTGTCAGCGGCGGTAACGTTTTTTTTGCGAAATACAGAGGCCCTTTCGGTGGGTCCCTGATGTCAGGTGGAGGAATCATTATTTTGCGCGTAATAAGGAGGCATTTCCTTGCGTGCGGCCGTGGACCCAGCTGTCGGCCTCTCCAGGTAAAGTCCACTTCAGATGCATGTCGGTCGTTGACCATGTTGACCAGGCCGCGCCGAGAGCACCAGGGCGGTGGACAACGGCGAGGCCTAGGAAGGGAATGACACGGAGGCAGGGAAGACTCGGCAGTTGTTTCCCACGTGGAGGGGAGTACGACTGTACGAGGGTTTACTGGTTCGTCTGCCGTCGCCGGAGAATAACAGCAGGTGTGGATGAGTAGACGGATGGCTAGGCCAGCGATGGGAGTACGGTGGGGCGGTGAGGCTTGCGCGACAGCAGAGCCGACCGCGGGGAGGAGGGAGCAGGCAGTCCCCCAGTGCCTGTTTGAGCGGCTGGAGCAGGAAGAGCAGAGATTGAAGAAGCACGACGGCCATTGGATGGCCATCCAACAGTCACTGCTTGTGCGTCAACCTTTTTTTTAGGAAAGCCTCAAATCTGTGGAAAACAGCATACAACCCATCTGCCATTATTTCTAATAATTTACAGCCCATTTGCTAATTATTAAGGTTTTTTTGGAGCCCATATTCTTTTTGTTAGCATTACAACCCATATTGTGGCCACGGTTAAAAAATTATACGAAATTTTGCATATTTTGGTGCGGTCCGAACTGTTTTTAATCCCAAAATTTTGACTCACATTCAAACTGATTTTAAAAATAATTGTATATCAATATAAAATCTAGCAAATTCTCCACGCATAAAAATTAATGTAATTTAAAATCTCGAAATGAGAAAAAAGATATTTGAAACTAATTGTCGGTTTGATGTGTTTTAAAAATGTACAACCCATTTCTCATTACTGATGGGCCATTTTCCCGGCCAACCGAATGAAGCTCTCCTCGTCTTCAAAGATTTGCAGCCCAACAGGCCTGACAAAGCTACTTAATTGGCAAATCACAAAAAACTGGGCTGTGGCCGTGGACCCAGCTGTCAGCCTCTCCACGTACAGTACTCTTCCGATGGAAGTCGGCCGTTGACCACATTGACCACGCCGCGCCGAGAGACCAAGGCGGTGGACGACGGCGAGGCCTAGGAAGGGGACGACGCGGAGCCGGGGAAGACGCGGCAGTGGATGCCCACGCGGAGAGGAGTACGAGGGTTCACTGGTTCGGCTACGGCGTGAGGCTGTCGTCGCCGCAGAATAACAGGGGTGTGGGTGAGTAGAGGGATACCCTGGGCCAGCGGTGGGAGTAGTAGGGGGCGGTGAGGCCTCCGCGGCATCACAGCCGGCCACGAGAGGCAGGAGCACGCGACACGACCGGCGCTGCTTTGGGCGGCTGGAGCAAGAAGACCAGAGGTTGAAGAAGCACTATGGCCGTTGGATGGACATCGTACGGTCAATGGAGCTAGAATCGTTCATATTGACTAAGTTGACAAAGCCCTCCGTCCTCCTCAACTTAGTAGGCCCACAAGTCAGCTTCCCACCACGGTGGGTCCCAGCTAGCAGGGGGAGTATTCATTTTTCTGTGCGTAATAAGGAGGCACTTCCGGTGGGTCTGAGCTAACAGCGGGGGGGAACGTATTTTTCACGAAATACGGTGGTCTGTCCGGTGGGTCCCAGCAGTCAGGGGCAAACTTTTTTTCACGAAATACGGTGGCCTGTCCGGTGGGTCCCAGCAGTCAGGGGGGAAAAGTTTTTTCCACGAAATATTGGTGGCCCGTCCGATGGGTCCCTGCTGTCAGGTGGAGGAATAATTATTTTGCGCGTAATAAGGAGGCACTTCCTTGCGGCTGCCGTGGACCCAGCTGTCAGCCTCTCCACGTACAGTACTCTTCCGATGGAAGTCGATTGTTGACCACATTGAACACTCCGCGCCGAGAGCACCACGGCGGTGGACGATGGTGAGGCCTAGGAAGGGGACGACACGGAGCCGAGGAAGACGCGGCTGTGGATGCCCACGCGGAGAGGAGTACGAGGGTTCACTGGTTCGGCTGCGGTGTGAGGCTGGCATCGCCGCAGAATAACAGGGGGAGTGGGCGAGTGGAGGGATGGCCTGGCCAGCGGTGGGAGTAGTATGGGGACTGTGAGGCCTCCACGGCAGCACAGCTAACCACGGGAGGCAGGAGCATGCGGCACGACCGGCGCTGCTTTGGGCGGCTGGGGCAAGAAGACCAGAGGTTGAAGAAGCACTACGGCCGTTGGATGGACATCATTGACCACGCCGCGCCGAGAGCACCAGGGAAGTGGACGACGGCAAGGCCTACGAAGGGAAGGACATGGACCCGGGGAAGACACGACAGTGGCTGCCCACGCGGTGGAGAGTACGAGGGTTGACTGGTTCGGCTGCCGTCGCTGGAAAATAACAGGAGGTGTGGATGAGTAGAGGGATAGACAGGCCAGGGATGGGAGTATGATGGGGCCATGAGGCCTTCCCGGTAGCACTGCCGGCCACGGGAGGCGGGAGCAGGCGGTTCCGACGGTGCTGGTTTGGGCGGCTAGGGCAGGAAGATCAGAGACTGAAGAAGAACGATTGCCTTTAGATTGACATCTAACGGTCTGACGCTGGTAGAGTCGTTTGTTGACTAAGTTTCTTTTTTGAGAAACCTTGTGTACACATGAACTTAGTAGGCCCAGAAGTCCGCCTCCAAATCTGTGGCAAACAACATAAAGCCCATTTGCTATTTTTTATAATTTGCAGCCCATTTGCTAATTCTTAAGTAATTTATTACAGCCCATTTTTTGCCCAGGAACACGGTCAAAAAGTTCAACCTTATTTTGCATATTTTGGTGGAGTCCGAACTATTGTAATCCCGAAATGATAAACATTTTTTAAGAACTTATTGATTTGCCAAAAAAATCGTTTTGTTTTTGTAAGCAAATAAGACGTGGGACAATTGAGTTGGTTTAAGGGAAAACCAGTGGTAAAAAAATTAGTGCTAGGTGGGAAAAAACAACAAAAATAAGGATGTAAATATGAAAAGGGAATTTTATGTGTTTTCAATATAATGATATGTGTATATGAACTAGTAAAACTATAGGTAGAGATTAGAAAACGGATGTTGGACATGCGTTTCAAGAGGAAAATAGAACTGGGTTGTGTGTTTGATTCAGTAAAAAACTGCCTGCGGATGTTGTAAGACAAAATATAACTAACGCTGGTGGGCCAGAGGCCAGTAGATACCTGCTGGATCTTTGTGCCCCGTTGTCGTCATGGGCTGGGCCTGTTAAAAACAAAACCAACCCTAGGCAATCTATAGCCCAGTTGAAACTTGCTTGACATGAAAAAACAATATATGTGCTCAATAAACGAGAGAATTCTGCAAGTACACACTGATAACTGGGATGCAGCATGGATATTGTTTTTTTAACGTGATAATAAGTGCATGCACTTGTTTCGAAAAAATTGGAGAACTGGGAATTCGAACGACAGGTGCTTATGCTACCCATCAAATAAAAATCAGGTGCTTGAAAATTCATTTCGAAACAAATGATTCAACTTTATATCCACGTCGACCCTAGGCATGATGGTTAGAAGCAAATGCAAGTTCATACCAAAAGATCGTTAACAACAATACCAACTTGCGGACGACAAGGTAGTACAACTACCAATACCAAACTAACTTATAATCTTTTTATTCCTGGCCCTAGTGTTCGTCTGGTAGAAAATCTTGTAGAGGACCAGCTCCCGCTCCTTCTCTTGCTCCAGGTCCCTGAGGTTCACTTTGGCCTCAAGGTGCTCGATCAGCTCCTGATCCGTGGGATCGAACTTGATGCTAGCCGGCAGCACCGGGCAATCCATCTTCGACTTGCATCGGTAATTCCAGTTATATGGTACTCAATGCATGATCAATCGACTGTTTTAAGTGAATGATGAAAGATTTCGACAGATAAGTGGTACTCCAAATATGAAGTCCAGAATACCCGAACACGCCGCCGGGATTCTTGTGTCACCTCACGCGCAGCGTGTTGTCACGTCAATTCAATGTGTGGACATGATGAATAATTTGACCGACGTATATTAGTACTGCTACTGTACTACTTACTAGTCGTATTAGTGTCACAATTTATACATAGGTTTAACTAACAAGTACGCACTTGAAGCATAACTGATATATATATATATATATGTATGTATGTATATATATATATATATGTATGTATGTATGTATGTATGTATGTATATATATATATGGCTTCTGCACAACATCTCCATCATCATTATCAGTACATCCTACACAGGTGAGTTAGGATGCACTTGATCCCAGGAAGGTATCTGTCCTTCAAACCAGAGGAGTGCTTCAAACTAACAACAGTACATAATATCCAACAAAAGAGGGTCGTGCTACATCAGCAGAATACATGGCTCAGTCTAGATAACAGCACGAATCAAGTTGTGCATATTTGCTGTTGGCATGAACCACATCGCCGCATGTTGGGTTTGCAAAAGCCATCCATTGCATGGAAGCATGATGCCTTTCACACACTGAAGATTATCTGGCAACAAGCTATTTTGACGAATCTCTGGATATGGTGATTCATGAAACCCATGGTATGATGTGTAAACACAGCCCCCCCTCGTGAATGGAAGTTGCATAGCACAGTAATCATCACCGGTGATATGATCGATGATTGGTTGGATGATCGGATAATTGAGCCTGAGGAACAAGGAGTTGTTGCCGAGGCTGTAAACCCGCCTCTAGTTGAATACGCCTGGCCCAACGGAGCTGGGATCTTTCTCGAACACGAAGCATCCATAGCCATCAATGTCAAGAACGCCCCACGCATTGTACTGCATGTGGTTTGATGTAAAGGATTGGTCAATTTGGTACGTGCGAATGAGCATCAAATGACCGTCGTCAGCTGAACGAGCGATAAACCACCACCCATCGGCTGGTATGATTCCAGGTCCTGGAATCATGAAGGCCAGCGCATTTGCGTCTGCTGCAACAATTCAAATTGGAGACCAAACGGACAAAAATAAACAATCATGTTCAGAGTATGTGTGGAATTAAGATTATTATAACAGTGACACATATCATAGACAGAGAATTGCAATATCGTGGTCATAATCATACCCCAAGTTAAAAAATAAGCCAATGGCTCTCATATTCTAGCAATATGTCATGGTTCAAACATCATGTAACAATGAGAGGAAAACAATTATGACAACGCCTACTCATATTATACCATAGCACTTACTACTACTGTTCTCATATCAACTCTAAGCAATAACATGTGTTGTTATAAAAATCTTGTAAACAAGAGTAACATATAGCAATCATGATGTTATGCTCATAATATGTATTCTAACAATCATTAGATGCCAATTGTTCTCATATCAACTTTAACAATAACATGTGTGGTCATAAAAATCTAGGAAATGAGAGGAACATATAGCAATGATGTGGTTATAGACATGCTATGCATTCTAAATTTGTAACAAATGAACATGCAGTCATATTCATAAGGTAAAGATGAGATGAGATAGAACAATTACACGACAATAGATTCCACCAGTATAGGTAGCCAATTTGTGTGTCAACCGCGTAAACAATGCCATCGTGCACTATAGCATCAGACAGAAATGTTTCCTCGACAGGATTGATGATGAGCCATAACCATGTATGGAAACCGGATTCCAGATAGACTAATCCCTTGTTGAACAAGGCAATGAGCTTGTAATCCATGTAGTCTTCTGATGGTGTGGGCACTTCGCAGATTACAACTTTCTGCAAACAGAGCTCGAGCCAAAAGCTTGACGCGTCTCGTGCGTAGTAGGCAGGAGTGTCCGGCGGGCCACGAGGCTCGATGGCGGCGGTATCCAACGATGGGAGGGTGATCTCTCGCTGGGTGTAGATATCCACGAGACGCCACGGACTACCGGTGTGGTGGACGAGGATGATCCAGTTGGCCTTCATGCCCGCCCAGTAGTGGCCGCGCATGAAGGACAGGTGGACGGGTAGTGGTAGCATGTCGAGGGGCACCACGGCAACCTCCATAGGATCGTCAAGTCAGTGTCTGGGCCACCTGCGAGGATCGGGCATCAGCAAGCAGGGTGTCTTGAAAAGAGCCGGCCGATTGCAGACGAGTAGACGGTACAAAGACACCGAGCATGCGGCCAGACGGACGGTGCTGAGTAGGTCCATACGACTACAGATCTGCTCCAAGAGAACATCGGGGAGGGAATTCCAATCGCGGCTCTGCGTGTCAGTCGGTTCTGCCATTGGGGTTTTCAGTGCCTGCGAGCCAGCGGCGAAGTGGATTCGGGCGGGCGAGTGAAGAAGCTTCTCCTCGTGTGGCCGAGCAGTGAGCGGGGGGATATGGTACGCGCGAGCTGCCTAGGAAGATGGCGCGGGCGGGCGAGCAGTGAGCGGGGAGTAAATGGTGTGCGGCCGACGATGGGGAAGAGAGGAGGAAGTAGAAGAGATGAGGAAGAAGAGTGGAAGACGGGGAAGAAAGTGCATTCAATCTCAATTCTACTAGTACTACTACCAGGATATACCATCCTTCGGAGTGTAAATAGTTACACCGATGACATGTGGGTCTACCACAACAGGGCCCATATGTCAGTTAATGGAGGACAGACGTGCGTAGGCGTATTTGCGGAAGCGTGCTCTACTGGCAAACATGATGGCAGTACTGGGTAAGGCTGATTTAGTAACACCAACACGCTGGTTCAGCTTATTAATTACGTGTCCCATCTGCTGCAGCGTGTATTGTCACTTCACTGCGAAGACTAGTTGAATAGTTCTCTCTGACCGAGATGGGGAATAATGGATCGCGAGGAATTCCTTTCTACAGTATCCGTATGCCTCTACGCTCACTTCACTCATTTTGCTCCGTACCTAGTCACTTGTTGAAATCTGTAGAAAGACAAATACTCCGTATTTGGGAACAGAGGGAGGCTTTTACTCCGTACTATTTGGGAACAGAGGGAGTATCACCATATGGAGGGAACAGAGGAAGCTTGAAATATGAACATGTCAATGGGAGGGAGTAAGCCCCATGCATGCATGCATGCAACATTCAACACTCACACGTACACATGGACGCACGCAACACTCACGCACCCATGCGACACACAGCACACGACGCAACACACACGCTCACGCTCAAGTGCTCAACCTACTCCCTACGTCTGTGAAAGACCGTACATTTAGAGATTTACACATTGGCCAGGGCATAATTAAAGGCCAAAAGTGGCAGACTTATGTGTGCATGCGACCATTGAGATAAGAAGATTAAATGAAGGTCGTTGCATGCTGTAATTAAGGATAGACATGTAGCCTATACCTACAGCACAAGTTGGTGCATTAGTCAATCAATATCGATTTAGATTAAAGGCTAAATGTATTGGAAGTGTAGATGTACATCATGTAGTACACTCTTTGTTGGAAGACCGAGGGAGGACACGTGCATGCACTCACATACACAGTCAGGGCGGTTCGCGTGCAAGGGTTGGACTCGTGTCGCGCCTGCGTAAAGTTTTGTTTAACTGATTTCTTTGCTCTGCCAACTAACAGGTGGGACCCAGAAAACATGTGACAATTTAACCAGTCAACAAAGTGCCACGTTGACTGTGTGGCCGGTCGGTAGGGTGCAATACGGTGCTCTACGATGAGCTAGTGATCGTATAATCGCCGCAAAACTATATATAGTGACTGTAAAGAGCGTACTATTAGATACGTTGACCGCCGGTGTATTTTTCTCGTTTCAAATTAAGCCATATTAATCGGAAAGGACGAAGTATGGACTACTACTACTAGTACTAGTATTGCTTTGATGTGTCCCGTCAACTCGCCGAACGAGGAGAAGCTTGCTTACTACGCCTCTCCCTCGCCCACGCGCGCGGTGGTTCGCAGGACGAGGAGAGGGTTTTGACTACAGCGCCCTCTCCCTCTCCCTCTCCCTCGCCCTCGCGGTGGATGTGCAGCAGTTCAATCGGTGTCAGATTGCCAGAAGCATATTGTACTGTAGTATCATCATTGTTGGACCTTCCGAAGAGGCGAAGAGCCAAGTGCAAGGTTCACACGAGTACGAACTATTGAACCTCCCGAAGAGGCAAAGAGCCAAGCCCAAGGTTTTATAGGATTTGTCGTCCTAGTTGGAGTGTACTAGTACAACTATAGCGAACGATGCTACTGTATGATGCCGCCACGTCACGTATATCCAAAGTTGTGCCACCTTTTTTTCTCAAAGAGCGTGTTGGAGCCCGTGCAACTACCCCACAAGTTGCACGTACACATAACATATTTACTAGTAATAAATTCTAAAGGACAAATGCCAATATGCCACACAAGTTCATCTCCTACTCATGTGATAAATTTGTGCACGACTAGTCTACATATATTCACAGCACTACCATTCACAATTACCGTACTCCACTTACACGTTATAGATGGGCTACATGTCCTCCTCCAGGTTCCTGTCCCAGGTGTTCTTCATGGATGGCACGATCCATAGCGGTGGGCAACGGGAATCATTGTCACAGCTTTCTAGTCCGGTTCCACATGATGGAGACTCATCCAAGCTGAAGCGGCATAAATCAGGGATAGCGTGTCCCAGCATGTCGTTCATCCGGCGATGCGCACCGAAGACACAACCATGCTTCATGAACGGCGGGCCTTCCATGTCGTGCACGGAAGGTGGCATCCGCTTCACAATGGGGTAGCTGTCCCCGATGAAAAGCGAGTACTCTCCAAGAGTGTTCCTCGGCACCCACGTAGCATCACGGGGGTCGAACTCGGCGCCGTTCATTTGGTACACGCGGCATCCCAGATCTGGACATATGGTGACGTACATAGTCAAGGTCCATGCATAATAATGTTGTGCTCAAATGTGGCGGTCAGTAATACTGTGCAGTAAATAGACTACTCCGGTATAGAGGAAGTAAAATAACCGGCTTATTATATATAGCCACTCTTGGCTACATGGATGAGATAGTAAGACATGGGAAAATAAAAATGGTGGCAACTAGTGGGTTCAAGTCTTCAAGGGCCTAGCAAGCTATACGCGTCCTCCAAGGTAAAAAGTACTCCTACTAGTACTAGAAAGTATACTACTAGTACAACAATGAAAGAGAAGGCGAGCGGGTTAAAAAATGGAATACCTGGGTAGATCGTGACGGTCCGATCGTGGTAGATTGTGTGACCATGTTGCACATCAGTGGTACCATGGGTAACAACTGCTAAGATAGTTGATCCCAATATGCCAAAGTCAGCTACAAGGTTCCAGGTTAGACCGAATTGCGGATACAAATGCACATCCAGGAACGGCGATCTTATTTTGATCGGGGGATGACTGGTCCCTGCAAAATAATGGAGTACCATTAGGGATGCAAATGATGGTTTGTGCATTCCGTTTGTAATCTCCCGTACCGTAGGATGTCAACTAGATGAAACAAGTCCCCTGGCTTGTCACCGCGAAGATGCCGCCTAGATGGTGCACGGCGTCTTCGAACGTGTAGGGGTACAAATCTGCCGCCGCCAACATGCACCAGCCTCTGCCGTTACTGCCTCCTGCATTGATGGCAATCCTTATGTCGAACACCGCGATGAGATAGTAATCGTCGTAGCCACGTTGCTTTGTCGGCGGGTCCGCAATTGCTATCTTCTTCAATCTCATGTTCATACGTATTCTTGCCCTGCAAGTCCGGAAGGCCGATCCCAATGGTGGAGAAGGGGTCTACCGGAACGGCCGCACTGCTGTGGATGTTGTGCAAAATCATGGTGGTATCCGGCCGGAGGTATGCAAGCCAATCTTCGTTGGCACCGACCCAGACCTATATATAAGACGGTGGGCAGCGGAGAAATTACGGGATGGGAATGGAATAACTAAGTACTACATGATCAAACTCCATTACTAACCTGCTCATCGGACAAAATCCGACTACCTCTCAACGTCGTCAACTCTAGCGGAGTCAACGTGCAACCATGGCCAGGGAGCGGTGGACTGTTCGAAAGATTGTCCCATAGAAGAACCTTCTCCTCGAGGACGCATGGAAGACCAACAAGCATGGCCTTTTCCCAAGCATGTTTAAGCAGCGTCTTGAAAAAGTTGGTGCAGGAAGCACTGAGTCTTGAGGCGGTGAGGACGTCGGAGCGGCGTGCGATTTCTCCCAGAGAATCGTCGTCCAAGGTCTCCCAGTCCTGACGAGGAGGAGAACCGCCTGGCGAATCCATGGGAGCAGTGACAAACTGCCTTCTCTTCGGGGGGAGGGGAACTGGCGAGGAGGAGATAAGAGCGTAGTAACCGCAGGGCCTCATCCCTTCCAACTATAGATCATTCCTCAGCGGAGGGGTGAGGCTATTATTTACTACTCCCTCCTTTCCGGTTTATAGGGCTTATCTCAAAATTTTAGTTTTTCCATTTTATAAGGCTCAATTTGGTTGTTTTCCATCACATGTTCAGATTCCAAGGTGCATTAAATCATTGCATGCAAGTACTAAGAGAAAATTGACCAATGCATGTAATTTATGCATGCATGCATTGCAATTAATGCATTGGTAAACATACTTTTTTGAGGAAAACAAGAGCATTAATTGGGTGGTTTTGCAAACTACAAAAAGTATTCCACCACTCACCGTCTACCTTGGTTGGTGAGAATTTTGAATTGAGCCTTATAAACCGGAAAGGAGGGAATACTAGTACTAGCATTATGGAACGTTATGGGATTGCATTATACTGTAAATAATAGCACTAGTAAGAAATTTTTGGCACTAGGTAGTAGTTTTTGGCTTGGATTAAGAAATTTTGGGTATGTTTTTGCCATTTTTTGTACACGCCAACTAGTGTCAAAAAACGTCGTACATTATGTGACGGAGGAGTACGTACTTGTACTGTAGCAGTACTGGTACTACTTTTCTAAACTAGTAGTGCGATGTACTGTACTTCTAGTCTAGTCTAGTATAGTGCGCCAGTTTTGAACTCTTGAATCTCAGGGCCAAGGAGCTAGAGTTGGAAGTGGAGGGTACTACTTTTCTCTAGAACCATCGCTGTACTATCAATGCAGGGGAAGTACACCTGCGTAGTGGCCTAGTGGGTACTCTCGGTGCTCTATTCAGCTGCTCCTCTCACGTAGCTGGCCTACTCAGCCGCTCCTCTCAAGCACACACTAGCAGCCTGTTTATCAATGACGGTTACTGCGGGGGCAGAACATTTGAGTTATTTGATACATCAAGACTAGGCTTTTCGCTTCCATTTGTGGAGGTGTAATGGATCTCGTCGAACTTTGTTAGTAGTTCCTTCTTTATGAATGAGATGAAGCAAAGCTTTTGCCTCCGTTTCAAAAAAACACGTCAAGAGGAATTTCTTTTATAGTGGAGCCGATAATGGAGTGAAGTCCATGCATGCAACGCCACAAGCTACAGAGTAGTAGTAGAGCACTTTACGTACAGAGCCATATTGCACAGTTCCCAATGCCCCGGCAGGCTTTTCCGGGTCCTCGGGCTTAATTGGGAGGCGCTAGTTTAAATATGCTACTAGCTAGAAGCTGCAAGCGAGGTGCGACTAGGGCGAGCACGCGAGCCACGGGATGCTGGGAAGGAAAACCCGTTCACGTGGGTAGGCTGTCCAGTGCACCCAGATTGTGGGGCCGCACGTCTGTTTGACTTCAAAACTCAAACTACCCGTGTAAAATATTGGCTCGCAGCAAAGTGTAGTAGTACTATTTTTTTAAAAAGGCCGTCGTGCGTTCGGCCGGGATCGAACCCACAAAATGAGGTAAACACTCCCGCGGCCACTAGTAGTACTCGTTGGAGTACAACGCAACCTAGAATCGCCTTTTGTCGCTAGTAGTACGTACAATGTTCCTTACAAGAAACCCCTAAGAGCATGGTTAATAGTATAGCCAGCTGCTGGCTATAAGCTAGTGTCATGTCATCTACAGCCCATCTTATAGCCAACATGTAGTACTCCCTCCGTCTAGGTGAATAAGTCATCTTAGATTGTGCACCGTGACCAAGGAGGAGGGAAAACTAGAGAACTTAGTGTTTATCTTCTAATTAATAGCATTGCATGCAATGAATTAACCACTGCATGTCGTGTTTGGTAGTTTCAAGTCATTAAATGCATGCACACCCACATCTCTTATTGGTTGATATGTCAAGAAACAATAAACAAGGTAGAAGTTAATGCACCGCGCCTAAGTGTTTTGGGATTATTTGGTTTTCGTAAGATGACTTACACACCTAGACGGAGGGAGTAGTTTATTTCTTACAGCCCGCTGACTCAGCTCTGTTGTACTTGCTCTAATAATGCAAGAAACCACTAAAATGCCAAGAAACTACTACCACTTGCATACATGGCAGACTTAAGATAAGACTACCTTATCAACAATTGTACATGCTCTTACCAACAAAAATCCTCGAGTGGCCTCCTACCTCCGGCCCGTCCACCTAGTCATCCTCGGCCATGGGATGCAGCTACCGCCGCCGGCAGAAGGCGAGGTCAAAACCGCCAGCGGTGCGGAGCCCATGTTACGGCAGCCCGGATGCCAGCTCCGTCCGGCGCTCGCGGCCGCTAGCTAGCCAAGATAGCTCAGTCCAGCTGCTTGTCTGCAAGGTTTGCTAGCTAGATTGGCACGGCAGCGCGGCGGCTTGCTCGCGCGCGCCGGGCTAAGGCCAGCCATCTGGCTCGAGCGAAGGCCAGTGCGTCGGCTTGCTCGCTCGTGAGTCACGCTCGCGCCAGCCTGCCAACCCGTGCGGAGGCCAGCGCGGCGTCCGGCCCGTCCGGCGGAGCGGCGGCCAACTTGCTCATCACCAGCGCCACCGACGAACACACATCAGTACTGTTTGAAGTAATGTTCAGGAAAAATAATGATTTGAGGGGGAATAACAGGATAGAAGGTCAGATGTGGGTCCCTCGTGTCAATGGTGAAACAAAATGTGTTGGTTTAAGCTGCCTCATCAGCACGGACATGTGGGCCAACCCTGTCATAAATGGGTTTAAACGAGCCTGATCGGTAGGAGTACTAGGTAGTTTTGGCGTGGATTAAGAAATTTTGGGTATGTTTTTGCTATTTTTTGTACAATAGATTCTTCCTAGGGCTGGTTGAAAGTGGTAGTTTTTTGTTAAATACTCTACATATTGTAAGTAGGAGTGAAAGTTAAGCTTTGGAAGCCAATAAGCAAGGCTAGTTACATAGTGCATATGTGTACATGATTGAAAGTAAATATCAACCATGAGTGACTAATATCTTGATGGAAAACTCGAAAATATGGAATACTAGGAAAAGAAATGCATGGTTGGAAGTACTAGCAATGTTCATGTCCATTGCAACGAATCATAATTAGAATAATACTTATTCACAAACTTGGTATAAAACACTCTAATTTTGATATACATATGTCACTAGAGATATATTATGTTTCAATTAGAATATATTCCTTGGTCTGTTTTGGTGAGGTCAGGGAGGGATGTGGTTGGTTTTAAGATACTAATTATGGGTTTTTCTGCAAATTGGTAGACAAGTGGGATGTTGGTGAGAAAAGGCAACAACTTACCTCACAATCGTTAGATGTAGATCTAATGGTCAGAAATGACGGATGGCAGACACACCAGCATCACCAACTTAGTCTTGTGTAGGAGTACTAGCAAGATCCGTGCATTGCAGGGAACATCAAGATGCATTTTTTTATAAAACACTTGTTGTGATTGACCCTTGCGGGAGTAATCCCATGTGTAAAAACTAATGATATCTCGATAAATATGAGATAAGGTGAAGAGGAGTGGGGTGTGGTGGTGGTTGGTGGTCGGACTGAGCGGAGGCATGGCGATTAACGACGCCGGCAGCGGCCACCAGGCCAGTTTGTTCCAGAGGCTTCCTTTCTTAATTGCTCAACAATGAGGTTTGTTGGATATAAGGATGAACGAGGGAAGGCATGTCTGCAAATGTGGAGAGGGGTGCGGGTATCTCTTAGTTTAATTTCCATCCGCCAGATATAGATCAGAAGGTCTATATTGCAAGATGGCACACGTACCATCATCACCAACTCGGTTTTTTATAAGAGAAGAAATATAAGTATGGAGATACAAATGTATTATCGATACTTGCTTCCGTAAACTAGCATCTACATTCTATTCAATGCCTCGGCATGTGGGGCCTTATCACAATGACTTCTCGACTGTGTAAAACGAAGGTTTTCCCGTCGCCGACAAGGAGGGGGTGACGGCGTCATGCTTTTTGTCTTGCTATAGTCCTAGTAGTCATACTAGGTGGTCTAAGCACGTGTAGATTTATTCTTTTTCACGTCTCGTGTTTGCCATACTGCCACGACTGTTGATGAATAGACGGTAAGTTATTTATGGGGAAACCCTTGTTGAGCGTGTTTGCAAGAGAGAGAGAGAGAGACAGTGTGCGTGTGTGATATGTTAGAGACTGAGGCAATGATAACAGATTCTTTGTGTCTATGTGTGTGGAGGATAGAGAGAGACATGTACATGGGGCTTTGTGTTGTATAACGTGGAGACACATATACATAATTAGAGAGTGAGTGTGTGAGATACACATGCGGACATGAGGAGAGATGAGGATCCCAGTAAATGGGTGTTTGTGCGTGTCTGTGTGTGTTTGTGCACGCGTTTGTGTGTGAGAGGGAGAGAGTGTATGTGGAGTAGAGAGACCACTGATGATGTAAACCTAGTATAAGGGAAGGGGGAATGGTGTGACATGTGTAGTAGCGAGATAGCACGGGTGCGGGCGGGGGGAGCAGACTATTTGGAAGAGACATCGAGTGTGTGTGTGGGGGAGAGGGCTGTGAGAGCGAGGGAAAGAGAGAGCTAGCGATGGAGAGAGAGAGAGAGAGGAAGAGAGGGGGCGAGAGGGGTCGTTTGTGTCCATAAATGGCGTATAGATAGGGAGACAATGTTGATGTTGTCCGAAATAGGCCTATGAACAGAGACGCAAGGGAAGCGAGTCATCGTGTGTGTGATAGGGACTTCATGAGAGATCTAGAATAGATGGTGTAGAGAACAATGTGCGAAATCGAGAACGATTATACATTAGGGAGCTATGCAAAGAGTCACGACATATATGTATACAGGGAACGAGCTGGGGCGGGTCCGCATGTGGGAGAGATAGAAAGAGGAGAGTGGTGCACAAGGAGACAAAGTGTGCTTGTTTGCAGTGGGGGTGGTGTGTGAGGTGAGTGCGCGAGAACCAAATAACTAGGGAGATATACCTTTGGGGGCGATGTTTTGTGTGTATGGGAAATATACACTCTACATAGTGCGTGTGCTTGGGTAAGAGAGATAGCGGGATACCTAGAGAGTGAGGGAAGAGATGTGTCCATGCCCGGGAGACAAAGTGATAGAGACCTATGTTGGGGTCCGGACTTTACAAGAGAGAGGGGTGTTAATGTGCTCGTGTGTTGGTGTTTGGGGGAGAGAACGACTTCTCTATGTGTGTGTGTGTGTGTGGTGGTGGGGGGGGGGGTTGACTTCAGATAAAGAGTGAGGTGTCTATATTTGAGGGACTTTAGCGTAATTGAGATATTGTGCACTCATGGTTGATCAATTTGTTTCACAGTTTGTACTATGAGATAACGATACTTTTGGACATGCGTGATATACCTTGATGTACCAGAATTACAAACCTAAGATTCGAATTTTGGAATTCGACTCCATCATTAGCTTTTGTAATTCATTTAAACGGAGGTACATTTTTTAAGCCGAGATTTCGTCATTTCAAATTCATATATCAAACCTAGAGATATACACATACGGGCATGTTCAAACTTTATAATCATCCACTTTATTCATACACATACACATTTTTGCTTTTTTCATCATATTTAGGATAAACACATTTGGAATTTCATTTGAATTGGACCGTATGATGGTATTTGCTTGTAGTAGCTCAATGATCCATATTTGAATTGAATGGACAATCTAAGTTCCGAGTTGGAGACATTGATTTTCAAAACTTGCACATTTTTTTGCGTGCAAAACAAACAAATTGTCGGCCATGATATCATAGTCGGCCGTACGAGAGCAGAATACTTATAATTTTAGGCGCCAAAAGCTTTCAAACTTCCCGCTCACATCAAAATATCACGCGCCCGAAAGTTTAGCCCTGTGATATTCCTGTTTTACCCTTGCCACATGAACGGAAAAGGGCTGCTTTGGTAACTCCATTGTTTTCCCCTATTTGCCCCCAACATTCTTCCCCAGAGCCCCTCCCCTTCCCCTCCCCGACCCCCCCAACCATGACAAGCCGCCGAATCTAGTCCTTCGCCGCAGCGGTGGACCTCACACCCCGCCGGATCTACCTTCCGCACCTTGGAACCCCCAACTGCCAACTCACCACTTCACCGGAGCCGCTTCAGCGACTGGCTTGTCCACCGCTCTAGATCTCCTTGACCGCCATCATGGTCCACCGCATCGGATCTGCTTAACCGGCGCCCTCGTCCACCACAGCGTAGGCCCTTCACCGACTCCCTCGTCCGCCCCTTCGTTGGCCCTTCATACAAGCCCTCGTCCGCCACAACAGATCTGCCTCACTGAAAGCACTGTACAACGCGCCCGGCGAAGCCTTCGTCCACTGCACCGGACCCGCTCCACAAATGCCATATTCAACTCCATCGGCCCTGCTTTACCGACGCCGCAGCCTCATCAGGTTATTTCGATTTGTACTCCGTCGGTTTTTCTCTTTATCGTGCAACTGTTCACTTACCATAGATGAGCTTTCTTGTATGTCGACAGGCGCCGCAACCATAGCACCGGAGCCACTTCAGCGACGGCGACAGCCGGCCCAAACTCAACCGCAACACGAGCATCATCGACGATCCTTAGCTATCAAGTATGACAACGATACCCATACACCGCCGAGAATCAGGTACTATTATCCAACGGCCGGCGCCTACGTTCACTTTCCTAGCATAAGCACCGCACCTTTGAATTTCTTCAAGGCATCATTCAGTTTTTCATGAGACGCGTTATTTTGCTTGCACCTGTAGGGCCATACTTCTGGCAGTGAACATGTTACATGTGCTAAATTACATACCAGTGCACATATAGTTAATATGCTTTAGTTTTGTTCTGATGCCACCTGTTGGTTCCATCAGACTGCTTAATGTTCTCTATGCTTAATTACACATCAGCAAACTAGCATGTGGTTCCGCTGCTTTTTGTTCGTTTTACCCTACATTTTCTGATGCTAGCTATTACATCACTGCTCAGAGCCTCTGTTCATTCCTTGTTTGTGTGTTCTTGATCTTCCCAAGTTGCATGACTAATTTGATGCTTATATTAATCATGGAGCTGCCAACCCCATCAAGCAAAATATTTGTTCTTTTGGGGCTGGCACCTCGAACAAGCATAAAAATAGAGGGAAGCAGATATACTCCCGCCGATTCTATTTACTCTGCGCATAACTCTTGACCCGCATACCAAGGAGGGCACTGGTTTAATTTTTTGGACTAATTTGCCAATTAATTAGGGCAGAGGCGGATGGGGCAGGGCACAGAAGGAAACCAGCGCTAGGAATGGGCAACGCGCAAACTAATACGAGAAAACTAAGAAAAAGTTATAAGCAAAGTAAAAAAGAATCGGAGGGAGTATTATCATGTATGCACACACCCTTCTTTCATTAGTTTACATGAACCATTGATGATTAATTCAGACCAGTGCATGCGATTAAAATTAATTTTACCTAAATAGATGGTGCAGAATAAACTACAACAACTAGATTTGCAACCACGGGATGCTGACGATATCTTCAAAGAACATTGCAACAGCAGCTAGGCTTCACAGCAACATATGCTAAGCGAGTGTGTTTTAGTACATGTGAAATGTAGTGCGAGTGGGCTGCTTTCTTGACTTGTGCCCTCAACGTTAATCCTACCGAATTACAAATAGTTCAGTTGTCTGCTTTGCTGTATTGCTTGATTCGAATGCTTATTTGTTGTTACGCTATACCTGAGTTGGCCAATATGTCAGCAATGCCTGCTGTACTATCGTAAAGAAATGCATGCCTATTTCATTTGAGTCCTTAACTTCTCCTCTCAACTTCATCACAAGACTGTCTTCGTAGTTTATATGAGGCCACACTGTTAAGTGCTTTCTCAGATTATTTCAACTGCATAGATGCCTTGGCAACTTAAATATAGCGGTTGTACACTCCCTTTCAACTAGGGATGTCAACTGGGTCCGGTTTAATCCCGATTAAAGTCCACTAGTGGTATGATAGTTCAACAGAGTTTTTGTTTTTTTGAGGAAAATGAACTAGGGAGGTAGTAAAAACTAACTAGATGGGACTGACGGATTTTCTTTATTTGCCACTTACATCCCTAGTTTCATCTTACCATTTTAATTTATTTTCGGCTGATACTGCTTCGAACCATTTAAATATAGTTTGCCATGCTCGGTGTCGGTGTCAAAACCGGCGGATCTCGGGTAGGGGGTCCCGAACTGTGTGTCAAGGTCGGATGGTAACAGGAGACAAGGGACACTTTATTTTACCCAGGTTCGGGCCCTCTCGATGGAGGTAAAACCCTACTCCTGCTAGATTAATATTGATGATATGGGTAGTACAAAGTAGATCTACCATGAGATCAAGGAGGCCAAACCCTAGAAGCTAGCCTATGGTATGATTGTGTATGATGATGGTTGTCCTACGGACTACAACCCTCCGGTTTATATAGACACCGGATAGGGTTAGGGTTACATAGAGTCGGTTACAATGGTAGGAGATCTTGAATATCCGCACGCCTAGCTTGCCTTCCACGGCAAGGAAAGATCCTTCCGGACATGGGACGAAGTCTTCAATCTTGTATCTTCACGGTCCTGGAGTCCGGCTGAAGGTATAGTCCGGCTATCCGAACACCCCCTAATCCAGGACTCCCTCAGTAGCTCCTGAACCAGGCTTCAATGACGATGAGTCCGGCGCGCAGATTGTCTTCGGCATTGCAAGGCGGGTTCCTCCTCCAAGTTCTTCAAGAAGATTGTAAACACCAAAAATAGTGTCCGGCTCTGCAAAATAAGTTTCCACATATTGCCATATAGAGAATAGTATTAACACAAATCAAATCTGCTGACGTATTCCGCAGTGCGCCATAACACTGCGGCCAAGCTCTTTATATAAATTGTTTTCATTGTTCCACCTCAGCGTGTTTAGCGAGGCGGTTTCCTTGGCACGTCTTGTCAAAGCAGAGATTGTGTGCCCCTTTTAACGGGATTCTCATTAATACGGACGTGGGTAACCCAACCGCGCCATTTACCACGGTGCTTGGGAGGCAAGTGAGTTTTATTAGGTAGGTGGGGACGCCTAACCGCACCCGCTTGTATAAAAGGATAAGGATTCACCTTTTTACCTACGCCTTCTTCCTCCTTTGCCAATCCATCTCGCGCACTCAAGCTCCAGCACCCAAGTCCGCTCTTCCTTCCTCAACCATCTCCAACAATGTCCGGAGCGGGAGGCAAGTGGATGGCCTCCTCCGTTGCGGAGGCTCAAGTAAAAAAGCTAAGGAAAGCCGGATACTTGTCCAAGGACATCCCGCATCGGCTTCCTGAGAAGGGGCAGCTTCTTCCTACCCCAGGGCCCCATGAGAGGGTAGTTTTTCTTCCCCACTTCCTCCGCGGACTGGGATTTCCACTTCACCCATTTGTCCGGGGGCTCATGTTCTACTACGGCCTGGATTTCCACGATCTGGCCCCGAACTTCGTCCTCAACATCTCGGCGTTTATCGTCGTGTGTGAGGCCTTTCTTCGCGTCTGCCCCCACTTCGGCCTCTGGCTCAAGACCTTCAGCACCAAGCCAAAGGTGGTGTCCGGCACCCAGGCGGAGTGCGGAGGCGCTATGGCCGGCAAGATGGCCAACGTCCTCTGGTTCGAGGGCTCCCTTGTGGAGTCCCTAAAGGGGTGGCAGGCCGGGTGGTTTTACATCATCGAGCCACGCGATCTGAAATGGGTCGCAGCCCCCGAGTTCAGATCCGGACCCCCCCCCCCCCGCCGCGGCTCATGTCCTGGAAAGAGACGGGACTGTCGTGGGGTAACGAGAAAGAGGTGACTGGATTGCAAACATGCATCCAGTCCCTGGTGAACGAGCCAGTCCGGCTAATCAATGTGATCCAGGTTATGCTCGTCCGCCGGATCCTCCCGTGCCAACAACGGGATTTCAATTTGTGGGAATTCGACCCGGCGCAGCACCAAACCCTTAGTAGGCTCTTTGACACGACGTATGAAGACATCTGGAAGGTGCTGACCAAAGGCGCCGAGTCCCCCACATCCGCTTCGGAGGACCGCGGATATAGCTCGCAGCATCACGCTAGCGAGGTAAGCTATCTATACCTTTGACAGGTTTGTTAAGCTCTTCTTCATAGATTAACTCTTTGCGGGATCTAAACTCCCTTTACCTTTGACAGGCTTGGCGGGCTATATCCGGACCAATTAACTGTCCGGCTCCCCTGCCCGAAGACCCGGCCCCAGCTCTCCTAGTGAAGCTGTTGACTCCGGCACCTTACATGGTGCCGGAGAAGAAGACCGAGAGGAAGAAAACCACCGGGACTCGAAAGAGTTCCCGCAATATGGTGGTGTCGGACTCGTCATCTGACGAGTCCGCGACGCTCTCCTCTCGTGAAAACGAGGAGGAGGAACAAGAAAGCTCTCCCCCCAGCGGGGGGAGAAAAGAAGAAGAAGGCCACCCCAACGGGGGAGGCCGAGGGGTCGAGAAAAAGGAAGACCCCTCCGCCGGACTACTCCCACGACGCCGAAGAGGGCGGAGAGGAGTGTCCGAACAGAACCAAGGGTCCGGCGAAATCGTAAGTATTTATATACCAGAGTGATTCATGATATTCTTTTAATGCGCGGCTTTCCCCAATATCGCTCGTAATTTATGCAGCCCGCCCCGGGCCGAACTCGACGATTCGTCGAGCGGCTCCCTGGATTCGTCGGGCGTAAACTCGGTTCCGCCCACTGTCTCCCCCTGCAGGGCGGACGACGCTGAAGTGGCGTCCCGCCAAGCTCCAGGGCAGGACGAGATGGTCCTGGAGGAGCCGCAAGGCAATCCTCCGGACCCCAGGAGTAAAGGGTATGAAACCCCCCGGGGCTCCAAGTCCGGCTTTGTGCCGGACACCGCGCCGGACTCGACGGTCCCGGTCCGCGGTGGGCGAACTCCTTCCGAGAGGAGTAAGCCGTCTGAGCCGGCAACCTCCGTCCAACCAGAGGCACTGGACAATCTGCTGGAGGTGCTTAAGGGCGCCGCCATGGACGAGGAGCACCGTACTATTATGAGTACGGTGATCCAAAGGGTTCAGTCCGCCAAGATTGCGCTAGCCTTCTAACAGGCTTCGAGGTAAGTAAAAATATGTCAAATTATTACCGCATAGACAGTAGCCCCTGATGCTCTGTTTGGTGTTCGGAAAGAAAAGCCGAATAGAGGATCTAGTAATTTTCGCAGGAGTCTAACAACAAAAAGTCAAATATGTGTATGCAGGCTTCGCTGATGTCCACCGCCGCACTGACTGAGCAGGTGGATGTCCTTAAAAAGGACCTCGGGCGGACCGAGCAAGAGCTCGGCCTTGCCAAACGGCAGCTCGAGGAGAAATAAGGTAAGAAATACCCTAAAAAAGGAAAAAGGTGCCTATAGAGAGTCTTGATTGCAGAAAGAAATAACAGGATTGTACTGCTTATTGCAGGGGCCACAACCGAGGTGGCAACCCTGGAGCAGGCGCTGGCTGAAGCCGGAAAGAAAACGGCCGAGGAGCGCGCCGAGCGAGAAAGGCTTGGGGTTCAGGTAGGCGAGGTGCAGCAAGAGTTGCAAGCTCTCATGAAAAAACATGAGAGTTTGGAGCTTGAGTCAAAAGCGCAAGCATTCGAGCTCGCGTCGGCCCTTGAGACCGCCAAGAGTGCCTAGGCCGAAGCCCAAAAGGCCCTCCAAGAGTTGGAGGAGGTGAAAAAGATAGCAACGGGTAAGGCATTCTTAATGCAAAGTAGGAATATAAAAGTAAACTACCTGTTACTTACCCGAATCCGGAGTTCTCCAGGGGCGTTCGCCGATCTTCCCCGCAGCGTATCCGCCGCCGCCGCGTTCTACTGAGCTGAAGAGGGCAGCTTGACGGAGAGTGTGTTCTGGTCTCAGTATTCTGAGGCCGGACACCCTGTGCCTTTGAGCGATCAGCTGAAATAGCTGGTCGAGCTCCAGAAGGTGGACAAACAGGCCATGAAGGGCTTACTAGTTCGGCTGTGGCTTGAAGAGGCCCTCCCTGGGAGCTATTTCGGGCTAGTGCGGCGGCTGGTGGAGGCCTGTCCATGGCTTGAGGTCATCAAGCGCTCCGCCTGCATTGAAGGTGCCCGAAGGGCCCTTGCCCGTGTAAGGGTACACTGGGGTAAGCTGGACGGAGAGAAGCTGGTGAAGGACGGGCCACCGCCGGGGAACGAGCATCGCAAGCCCGAGAACTACTACAAGGAAGTTCTTGCCGGAGCCCGCCTTGTCGCGGATGAATGTACTAAAGATGTAGTATTTGAATGAACTCGCTCGTTTGTATCCTGTGCGCTAAAAACTTGTTCATATGCGCTAAGCAATGCTTATTGAATTTAAAATATTATTTTCTGTGCGGCCGTTTATCAAAAATTGAGAGATGGCCAGTCGTCGGCTTCTGCCCCCATGCCACTAGTGCTGGGGTGTTCGGGATAAACCTGAGGGCTCTTTTTCCCATAGTTGGGTCCTTCGAGGGAGGCGCTCAGCACAACGAACCAGGCAATCGGACTATAATGCTTGAACACTCTCACTTAGCCATAGAACGTTATAATTTTAAATTTCGGCGAAGCCCCTAGTTCGGAAGGCCGAATTCGGGGCGCTATCCACGCCTTTGGCTGGACATAGCCAACTCCTCGCTCGAAGCGGCATAAGTCTTTAAGGACTCGAAAAACCTCTCGAACAGCGACCGGTCTCACGCCTTATCATGACAGTCTGTTTTAGCTTTCTCCACTGAGGTGCTTAACCCGGCTGAACCGGGGCACAATCGCAATGGTTCTCCTAGTGCTACCTTAGCCGATATAGCGGAACGTAAGGCACCAAAACATAGGAGCCATGCAAACCCAACATGTGACCAAAATCATGATTCGGAGCCGATGCATATAGTGCTATAAGTTCGGGGTGCCGCACTTGTGAAAGTGTACGGACTTCTCACACCAGATAGAAGGGTAATGAAGCCCCTGGCGTGTTTTGCCGTACCACGGTGTACGGTTGCGATCATGTTTATTTAATGAACATATATATTAAAAGAGGACAACGCAAAAAATAGGCGAAAAGCTATGCATTGTTTATAGAGAGGCTATTTATCAAAGCCGAACGATACAAGTAGTGCGATAAGCAAAAAGATATTAGACTATTTAACATGTCCTGACCAGGGGCATGCCGCGGAATTTAGAAACAGATATATCACTCGAAATAGAGACCACCTGAGAGTTCCATAATGCGGTGTAGCTTTGTCTGCTTCCCTGGGTCTTGCATCGTCTATGCGGCAGCAAAGCCGAACATGTTATCCAGAGTGTGGAGTCCTGAAAGTGATAAACAAAATCCGGCAGCCCCTAGTACGTTTGACGCCGTATTGTAAGCATGCCGTTAATGTGCCCCTCCCCCTGTGCCCATAGAATTTCAAGGGCGTAATTGTGTACTCGAAGTACTAGCTCCGCTATGTTGCGATGGCTGGGGTTGGGGCCGTATTGCTACGCTTGCTCCGAACGTGACAGGCGGTCTTGTTGCAGGTTACTCCGGGCGCACTTTGCATTGTCCGGCTTTTTAACGGACGGACTGGAGAGTTGCCTTGAAAGGCTGCTTTGTACTTCTGCCGCGAGGGCCGCCGTGTGCTCCTCCGTACGGAGGGAGCGTTCAGTGTTTCCGTTGACCGTAATTACTCCTCGAGGGCCTGGCATCTTAAGCTTGAGATATGCGTAGTGTGGCACCGCATTGAATTTAGCGAATGCGGTTCGTCCGAGCAGGGCGTGATAGCCACTACGGAACGGGACTATATCGAAGATTAACTCTTCGCTTCGGAAGTTATCCGGAGATCCGAAGACCACATCAAGTGTTACAGAGCATGTGCAATTGGCCTCTACACCTGGTATGACGCCTTTAAAGGTCGTCCTTGTGGGCTTGATCCTTGATGGATCTATGCCCATTTTTTGCACTGTATCCTGATAAAGCAGGTTCAGGCTACTGCCGCCGTCCCTGAGGACTCTTGTGAGATGAAATCCGTCAACGATTGGGTCAAGAACCAATGCGGCAAAACCGCCATGACGGATGCTAGTGGGGTGGTCCCTTCGATCAAAAGTGATCGGGCAGGAGGACCATGGGTTGAACTTTGGGGCGGCTGGCTCCATCGCGTATACGTCCCGTAGCGCACGCTTCCGCTCCCTCTTGGGAATGTGGGTCGCGTATATCATGTTCACCATCGCACTTGTGGGGGAAACCCCTTCTGTCCATTGTTGTTCGGCGGCCTGGGCACCTCCTCGTCGTCGCTATGCAGCCCCTTGTCTTTGTGTTCGGCTCTTAACTTGCCTGCCTGCTTGAACACCCAACAATCTCGGTTGGTGTGATTGGCTGGCCTTTCGGGGGTGCCATGAATCTGGCACAAGCGATCGAGTATTCGGTCCAAACTGGATGGGCCCTGGGTATTCTTTTTAAATGGCTTTTTCCGCTGACCGAATTTATAGCCTCTGAATCCGGCGTTTACTGCCGTATCCTCATTGCTGTCGCTGCTAACGCGGCGCTTTTGCTTATTTCGACGTGTCCTGCCACTTTTGTCCTTGGTATCCGAATTACCAGGGTTTTTGATAAGTTGTTGCTGCGAGCTAGCCAGCTATCTTCGCCCGCGCAAAAGCGGGTCATGAGTGTCGTGAGGGCTGCCATAGATTTCAGCTTTTCCTGTCCCAGGTGCCGGGCAAGCCATTCGTCATGGATGTTATGTTTGAAGGCTGCTAGGGCCTCTGCGTCCGGACAATCGACTATCTGATTTTTCTTTGTTAGGAACTGTGTCCAGAATTGCCTGGCCGATTCTTCTGGCTACTGAATTATGTGGCTTAGGTCGTCGGCGTCCGGTGGCCACACATAGGTCCCCTGGAAGTTATCGAGGAATGCGGCTTCCAAATCCTCCCAAGAACCGATTGAGTCCGCTGGTAGGCTGTTAAGCCAGTGCTGGGCTGGTCCTTTGAGCTTGAGGGGGAGATATTTGATGGCGTGTAGATCGTCGCCACGTGCCATGTGGATGTGAAGGAGATAATCCTCAATCCATACTGCCGAATCTGTCGTACCATCGTACGACTCGATGTTGACGGGTTTGAAACCCTCTGGCATTTTATGATCCATTACTTCATCTGTGAAGCATAGTGGGTGTGCGGCGCACCTGTACTGGGCTATGTCACGACGCAGCTCGGAAGAGCTATGCCTGTTGTGTTCGGCCCGGCCGAATTTATTGTGTCCGGAGTGAAGATCATCATCATGTGTCGTCGGGCGTCTGCGCGATCCATAGATCGATCTTGTTTGCCTTGCTTTATCCTCCAGTACGTCTCGCAGGTCTGGCTCATTTTCCCATGCCTTTGTTGAGCGGCACCGGGGCATGGCTTGTTTAGAGGTTCGACAGGCCTCTCTGTTGCGGCCGCGAGGTGGCTGGTCTGCCATGTCGTGCGTTGGTAATGTAGGTGCTTCCCCCTCTGATTGGGGCAGCGGCCTGCAATTAGGATAATTTATGGAGGGGCGCTCGAGTTCATACTCTTCGGCCGCAAGGACTTCCGTCCATCTGTCAGCTAGCAAATCTTGATCAGCTCTAAGCTGTTGCTGCTTTTTCTTTGCGCTATTCGCAGTGGCTAGAAGCCTGCACTTGAAACACTCTTGTTCGGCGGGGTCTGATGGTACGACGAATTCGTCGTCGTCGAGGCTTGCCTCGTCTTCGGAGGGAGGTATGTAGTTATGATCCTCAACCTCTCGCTCTGCCGCTCTCTCATGAGGGCTGGCTTCTCCATCTTCCTGTGCCGAATCTTGCTGGATTTGGTGTTCTTCGGCGCTATCCAGGGTAGTATTATCTCCCGTGCCGGAATCACCATTTCTGCTATGGCAGGATTTAGAGCGGCACCGTTGACGCCGGCGTTTTGGCTGTTTTTTCGAGGTGTCATCCTCCGCTGTTCCATCGCCATCTCCATCCTTTGGAGCGTCCACCATATATATGTCATATGACGAGGTGGCGGTCCAGCGCCCTACAGGTGCTGGTTCTTGTTCGTCTCCTCCTTCGTCGTCCATACCGTCGAAGTCTTCGGAGCCGAAGTCAAGTATGTCGGTTAAATCATCGACAGTGGCTATCAAGTGGGTGGTGGGTGGGCATTGAATTTCTTTGTCGTCTGAATCCCAACCTCGCAGACCATAGTCCGGACTGGGCTCTCCTGATAGAGAGAGAGACTTGAGAGAATTCAGGATATCACCGAAAGGTGAGTGCTGAAAGATGTCTGCGGCGGTGAACTCCATTATAGGCGCCCAATCGGATTCGATCGGCAGGGGCACGGGAGGCCCGGAGTTCGGAGAAGAATCCGACTCCTTGGAGTCATGGGCCGTGCGGAGTGCAGGGCTGGCGTTCAGCTCGATCGCCTTCAAGATCGCAGCCCCCAAGGTGACGTCCAACCGCTCATCCTCAAAGAACGCAGCAGGCTCCGAGTCGAGGATCGGGGCCGGTGCGTGTGCGGCCTCCAGGGCACTATTCAGAGGCAGAGCTATATCATGCCCCTCGAGGTAGTGCGGCGCGCTTGGCTGTGGCTCGAACCCGTCGAAGATCAAGTCTCCGCGGATATCTGCCATGTAGTTTAAGCTTCCAAACCTGACTTGATGGCCAGGGGCGTAGCTTTCGATCTGCTCCAGACGACCAAGTGAATTGGCCCGCAGAGCGAAGCCGCCGAAGACGAAGATTTGTCCGGGGAGAAAATTCTCACCCTGGACCTCATCGTTGTTGATGATCAATGGAGCCATCGGGCCTAAAAGCGACGACACAGAGGAACTCCCAATGAAAGCACCAATGTCGGTGTCAAAACAGGCGGATCTCATGTAGGGGGTCCCGAACTGTGCGTCAAGGTCGGATGGTAACAGGAGACAAGGGACACTTTGTTTTACCCAGGTTTGGGCCCTCTCGATGGAGGTAAAAACCTACTCCTGCTAGATTAAAATTGATGATATGGGTAGTACAAGAGTAGATCTACCACGAGATCAAGGAGGCTAAACCCTAGAAGCTAGCCTATGGTATGATTGTGTATGATGATGGTTGTCCTACGGACTACAACCCTCTGGTTTATATAGACACCGGATAGGGTTAGTGTTACACAAAGTCGGTTACAATGGTAGGAGATCTTGAATATCCGCACGCCTAGCTTGGCTTCCACGCCAAGGAAAGATCCTTCCGGACACGGGACGAAGTCTTCAATCTTGTATCTTCACGGTCCTGGAGTCCGGCTGAAGGTATAGTCCGGCTATCCGAACACCCCCTAATCCAGGACTCCCTCACTCGGCAATAATTCGTCCGTCGTTTACCATGTAAGCTTACTGCCTGGATTGTACGATAACTACCTCTTACTGATGTCCAGCGGAAACCTTTCAGGATGCCGTTCACACTAGGACACAATGTACAACCCCAGAATCTATTTGTGGAAGCAGTGCGCCATCCATGTTACCAGATGGTAGCAGTTCAGAGGCAACACCGCCGGAGAGCAGTCTGAGCACAGATATTATAGTGCTTGAGGCTCTACTAGAGGCAGAAAGAGATGGTGTGGCTGCCTTGAATGAGGTAATATTTATCTTGAGGCTGGAAATTACGGAATTAGCGGCACGCATTATGCAAGCAACCCAAGAATTGGAGGAAGTAAGAATGTTGCATTTGAAGACGGAGGAGGTCCTACTATTTCTGCTATCTGAAGCCCAAGATAATCCCGGTTCTTCTTTAGATACCGGTTGAAATTTTCATTAGATTATTGTACATGCATGTTGTGTCATGTCTCTGAATGGATTATGTTGCAAGACCCCCTATGTTGTCCATGTGTTGTAATGATCCGAAGTTTTTAGGCGAGGTAATCCTCAGTACTTGTATGATTGACATAAGGTGAACTGTTTTTCGTGTGAGCATATTGTATTGGATGAAATAACTGTTTGACTCATAGTGTATCCAACCTACTGAATTCGAAGATCACGGCATTTCTAAATCATAATCATATATAAAGGTGGAATAAATCTTTGTTGTGGTTTTGAAGAAATAAATAACAAAACGTATAATTATCTATGGATATTCGTAATCGAATACAAATTGGATTTGAATTTAGTTTGCCAGGTCCCAGGGCAAACGTGAATGCTAACTCTCCCAAGTTTTGAACGAAGCGGCTAAACACCCACTATAATTTGTGGGCTGCCCAAAGCAAGTGTTTGCGAGATGGAAATTGTTGTCTACCCCTAACACTTGACATCCCTATCAACAGGATTTACACTGTTGTCGATAGGGGTAGACTAGTAACTTCAATCAGACGTGACATGACGGCCTCTAAGCCCATTTAGACACGGTGGGCGCCAAACGTGTGCGGCAAAACACATTTGATTCAAGCTCGTCCGAAAGACATGTGTCTCTTCCTCCATTTCCCCATTCATACACGGTGGGCGGCAAAACAAACTCTCCTCGTCCGAAATCGATGTAGGCTTATATTTTAAATAGGGGCAGATGTGTAACTTCCATCAAACGTGACACAACCACCCTACCTGTCAGCCCCGTTCATACACCATGGATGCCAACCGTGGGCGGCAAAACACCCTCTCCTCGCCCGAAATCGACGTAGGCTAATATTTTAAATAGGGGCAGATGTGTAACTTCCATCAGACGTGACACAGCCGCCCTACCTGTCAGCCTTGTTCATACACCGTGGGCGCCAACCGTGGGTGGCAAAACACCCTCTCCTCGCCCGAAATAGTTACTGGCAAATATTTGGGAGATGCGAGATTGCCATCCTATCCCCAGCCGATGCGATGTCCAAAATTTTAAACGGAGGATAAGTTCGTAACTTTCCCCCATTTCAGAGAAGCGCATCCCAAAGTTTGAGATCCCCCTCCCCTCCATTTCCCCATTCATACACCGTCGGCGGCACGACGACCTCCGCACTGCGGCCAGCCTCCTCCGTCCGCCACCCCGTCCTCCACCTTGCCGGAGCCGCTACCCCTACCCCGTCGTCCACTTCAAGAGATGGACGTCTCTCATCCACAACGCTGGACCAGGATCCTTTCATCGCCTCCTCTCGCTTCATCGGCGCCGTCGTCCACCTTGTCGTTGCCGCTCCTACGACCGCCTCGTCCACGGCGACATGATATATCCCCCGACTCGGCCGTCTGCCGTCTAAAGTCTTCTTCCCCGCCGCTGACAGCCATCGCACCCGCAGCACCCTCAACGTATCAGCATAGGCCTACACGACGTCGCAAGAGAGGTGGTACTCTTCCATATGTGCTTAAGTTATTGATCTCACCCGGAAAATATATCGTAATTTGTTTACTGTACTTTTCTTGTCCGTACCAAATAGTAGTGGCTAGTTGAAAGCAAACATTGGTTGCGAAGTAGCTTTGTCTGGTTTGCACCTTCAGATCCGCCATGGCACGGGCACTACACTCGTAAAGCTTATGGTTTCCCCCTTTATATTCACTACCATCATCGTAGGTGCTTCATGTCGTACTAGCACTGCTCCTCAAGACCTCAACCCAAAGCTTACATGTTGAAATACGAATCTAATATGATGCTCATATCACTAAAACAGAGAATGTTTAACTGGTCACCTAATGTTCCTATATTCGTTTCAAAAAGCATGTGCGCCACCCACTAGTCCAGCTAGTTCCACTTTCATGATTTTTCTCTTGATGCTTAGGGTTTCCCCTTTTATCTACTCTACTATGATCTGCATAGGTGCTTTATGTCGTACTAGCATTACTCCACCCTTCAAGCTAAACAACACAACACTCAGAATTCGAAAGCTTAGTTGTTCAAATATGATTGTGATATGATACTGATATTAGTTAACCGACACATTTAATTGGTTAGCTAAAGGTCCCGCTTGAGTTTCCAAATGCATGTCACGGCATATAGAGAGACAACATAATTGCATTTCTCTGTCACTTGTTGACCGTACTTTCTTGTCCATACCAAATCTTAGTTGTTATTTCAAAGCAAACATCGGTTGCTAACTACCCTTTGCACGGTTTGCAGCTTCAGATCTGCCATCCCACTGCCACGGTCAACACTGTACTCATCATGCTTATGTTTTCCCCATTTTATGATGACCACAATCAGCCTACATGGTTCGTGTCATAATAGCACTGCTCCACCCATCGAGCTAAACAAGATTAGTTGTACAAATTCATATCTGATATTATTGCTCATATTAGTAAACCTGAGAGATGTTTAATTGGTTAGCTAAATGTTCCTACTTTAGTTTTGAAATGCATGTGAGCCACATATGGAGAGACTGGAAAGAATAGTATTTCTCTGTGCGTTCTGGTTCATCATGGGTGGCCAACCGACATTGTATTAAAAGACTTGTAATATCTTGAATCTGCTTGCTCTTCTGCTCTTCTTTAAGATGGTACTCTTCTCTTGCGGTCGACTGGTCAGGTCGAGTTGTTCTCCCTTAGTATATTTTGAATCTGTCAGGTCAGGTCGACTTGTTCTTCTTTACTATATGTTGAAGCTATCATCTGCGAAGTGTCATCACTTCTGGAGCTCTCATATTTTGAATTGTAGGCCACATTATATTAATGCACACAACAAATTACAGCATGCATGGCATCTTTTAAAAGAATTGCAGAGATAGCACAAAGGGGTTTACAGGGAGGCAGTATTGGATTAGAATCACTTCTGCATTACAAACAAAATCTCACTTGTTTTTATGTTTTCATGCATGTCAGATATTGAACATTATCAAAATGAATATGAGAATGGGCGCACGAGAGGAATATTGCGGAACGATCCACTGGCTAACAAACTTGGCATGCTGGAGGATGGCCTATCTTATTTACCCATCAAGGTGCTTGCTCTAATTTTGAAAAGTTGTATTGGTCGTACATATTTTCCTTCTGACCTCTTGCATTACTTCTACTTTGTTACACCATCTGCTTAGTTTAAGCATCATATATGAGTATGTGCCATACCTATCCATTTTCTGTACCTATTCCATGTGTCGTCACACTATGTTTTTCCAGTCAAATGTCGTTCCTTTGTAATAGACGTCCAAAAGGAAGAGGGTGAGTGAAGCTCCTCACGGAGTACAAACTAGGTATTTGGAAAAGGTAGTGATACCTGTTAAATCAGATAGATCAGCAGCCATAGAAAACACGGGCCCAACTCTACCACACTATACCCCTACTCCAGTGGCCAAACCACTATTAGAACTGCTGGGAGCCCAGCGTCAGGTACTGTCTATGATATCAATTGAAAATTTGAACTCCTAAATTTCTGCTTGTGCCTTACCTTCTCTCTTGTATGAAAACTAATTTCAGATGAATCTCCTCGCTCAAAGGATCATACGATCTCAAAACAATAATGGGCTCTGCATTGCTCTTGTTAGTACCTCTCTCCCTTTTGCCTTGTAACGTTGTACTTAATTAATTGCTATTTGATTATGTATCGTCAGTCTGCACCTGAGCTTCATTATCCTCTGTTTCTTCCAATATTATTTGATCTATATTTACTCTTTGCAAAATGTAGAATAATGGCAACGCTTATAAAGAATTTTCTTCGGGGAATTTATTGAATTATCCTTCCATCAACATGGAGAAGGGCTTTGTCCAGCCCGTGTTAACATGTACTATAAGTTCATCCTTCTCAAGCCTTCAAACTTTGTTCTAGTATAGATTAGGATAGGCATCATTTCCTCCACTGCTGTTTGCTTTGTTGTTTACATCTGATTGGATGTTTGCAACAACTACCAGTTTCAAATTGTAGTTGTAAAAACATGTTCCTTATGCAGAACAGATCCATTTATTTGCTTATATAATTGTGAAACCTGTTACGTGTCTCCTTGTTTCTCTTTCAGACTCGTATCTCTTACGCCAGGCAGAACTTTGGGAAAGATAGTGAGCCAAACCATCTTGAGGACAGCGAGATGACCCCAAGGTCCTGTCACTACAAAAAAATACACTTCCGTGATGATATGTGTTTGTCACAGTAGGTCGCTTTTTTTGTCATGCATGTACATCCATGACAAATTTATGACAGAATTGAGATAGTCATACCTGTACTGTCGTAGAAGTGTTCCATGACATTACCAAAATTATCATCACGGAAGTGTCCACTTCCATGACGATAAATTGCGTGTCACAAAAGTGCTTTCGTCAAGGGTGACCGACACGTGGCATCCACCGTAACGGAACACCGTTAAGCTATCGGGTCAGGTTTTGGATCCGATAACCCGTTAACAGCCCCGACCAATGGGAAATTTCCACGTGTAAAATTCTTATTGGCCAGACGAAACACGTGTCAGCTCGTCAGTGGGTCAGATAGGCGCCTATGATATGTCGACACGTGGCATGGCCCAACAGTGGCCCATTTAGCTTACAAAGCCGGCCCGTTTGACTTGGTCAAAAGTTAATGGGCTGGCCCATGAAAAGCCTGTTAACGGTCTCTTTGCAAATAGCCCATTTTATGGCTCGTTAACTCACGGCCCGTTAGGCCCTAAAGGAAATCGGCCCAACAACGTCATGTGGGCCGTCGAATATAATACCAGCCCATTTCACTTTCGGCCCATGTATGGCCCACGACGTCTTTCGGCCCATATGAGGCCTTCGTATCTTTCGGCCCATTACACGCCCACAGTGAGTCTAGCCCATAATGAACAGTAATTTTCTTTATACCCGTTAAGGGCCCGTGATTTACATGGGCCGTTTCCAGCCCGTGTTAGCTTTCGGCCTATTGACGGCCCATACGTTCTTGGGCTCCTTTTTGGCCCTCGATTACTTCCGGCCCGTTACTGGCCTGTTCCCCTAATGGGCCAAATTCGGCCCATGGCAAGAGTCGGCCCATTACTGGCATGTTCCACTAATGGGCCAAATTCGGCCCATGGCAAGAGTCAGCCATTACTGGCCTGTTACCCTAATGGGCCAAATTCGGCCCATGGCGAGAGTCGGCTCGTTTCTGGCCTGTTAACCCGTTGCACCGTTTCCAGCCCGTCCTATATTCTGGCCCATTAACAACATGTTATGCCTCTGGCAGAATTAAGCCTTTGCTGTCCTACGGCCTGTTACCGTGTTGGGCCGATACCAATTACGCCCGATTATGGCCCATGTAGACCCATTTATCCGACGGCCCGAGGCCCACCGATTACAGGCCCATTTATTGACGGCCCGTAGGAGACCCATGGATCCTATGGCCCGTATATGGCCCATGGTAGTTGCGGCCACTAGCAAACCAGGGAAAAAGAAGACTAGGAAATAAATAAGGCCGAAACTAACGCTAGGCTATTAAGGCGATTGCACAGATTACATCCACTCGGCATCAAAGATCGCCACCAGTGCAAATATAGGGAACACACTACACTATACAAAAATGGCTTGTTGTTTTCTTCAGGGGGTGGCTGCACATTAATAATAAATTTTGTATCGCACCAAAACAAATTACAACTATATAACAAAAGGAAGGTTGGCATAAAACTTAACAGTCTAGCAGATAAATGCACCACCAGAAGTTCAGAAGCTCAGTTCATTTGACCTGACTATTACGTTTTCATGTTGTATTGTCCGATGGAGCACCATAACCCTTGCCTTCGTTTCCCCTAGGCTCCTGAACAACATAGCAAATGTCTGATAGTCTAGTTTCAAAACCATGCATATCTTGACGACATTGAGCAATGTTTCTCCTTGTTTCACAAAGAGTCTCTGTTAGGGAATGGACTTGTGTCTGGAGCGCAGATACAACATTGCTTTGAGCTTGCATATCTTGATCATGAGGCAGTTTGGACGATATTGCCTTAAGAACCAACCCAGTATTACGCAGGAATGTGCCTTTGGCACTGTTAGTGGACAGGTACTGACCCACTGCAGCAAGAGCTGACATTGCGGTTATAGTTGCCTCGCCACCTTCAGAAGGTGGCGGTTCCACCATTTTTTCCATAGCTCGCTGAAAAGTTGAGGTTTTACATTAGTAGTACCAGAACAGAAGATATTAAGGAGGCAGAAAAACCAAACAAAAAAGCTTTGGTCTATATACAGAACTTATTCTGGTGAACCCATGTAAAATATTAGTTGTATTTTATTGCAAAGTACATAATAAAACCAGGTTCCAAACATAGGACCATGTACCATCACTAATGTATTGTCTATTTCTTTACATTGTATTGAGGGCTAAGGATGAAGAGACGAAGTTTATAATACAGCAAGCATAGTATGACGTCATTCATATCACAAAACAACTGAGAACAGACAAACAGGCAATTGTAACGTTGTGTGGGCAAGTCCAGCACGGAACTAGATTATGGGTCAACATCAAAGGAACATCACTCCTCTCTTTTAAACCTTGTAAGGTGCAATGATACGCTAAGGCAATTGTGTATAAAATTGAAAAGAGTAATAGACATTGGCTGCAAACCATGCAGTTCAAGGCACAAGTCAGAGTAAGTAGTAGCTAAAAGGCATGAGGATTAAGGACTTACAACAGCAGCTTTGACTGGTGTAGTCATGCCCTTCTTCTTGCTGGTGTGACAATCCTTGAAGATTTCCACATCATTTGGTTCAGGTACTTTTTGGTCCTTGCGGGCTTTCCTCTGCATTTGGAACAAGTCAATATAGATCTGATAATATGGTACAGCGAAAAGAGTGAAACAGCGGCTAATTACAAGAGCCTCGCAGTGTGCAAATAGCTACAAGATCTTGTCGTTTGTTGGAATTTCACTTTGGTACGGTTGTCCTTGTTCTTTGAACAGTTCACCTACAAGAAGATAGACTTGTGTGGCACATGCGTAAATAGGACTTCAAAGTGAGTTTTCCTCAAGTTATACCGATACCGTCGCAGAGCAGACTTGAAAACATGGGTGCAACCTTGTCTGGTTGCATCATCTTGGTTATCCAACTTGAACCTCATCTGTTGAAAATTATGGGATTCTCATTATCAGCAACCTAGAAAGTATTGGACAGAGCAAGACGATATTACTAGTTTCCATACATAACCATACTTACAGATAAATGGTCGAGGAAGATGTTGAACTGGGTTTCGTCTTTGTCATTCCTGTACTGAATCCATGTTGGGAGGATACGTACATGACACCTAACAGCAACCGCTGCCTCTGATACTAACTTGGCTGACTTTGTAGCATCACGTGGCCTTTTTAAACCTGCCTCAAAACGAATCTCCATTCTTCCTCCTCTAGATTTAGTTAACCTATCGAGCATTATCTCTGATGTTTGTTTCCTCTTGCGCCTAGGTGCTAGTCCAACAACAAACATAGGAAGTGTTAGTGTACATCAAACTGTGAGACTACATATAAAGAAGCATGCAACTGTAACTTGACTCCAGCAACTACCTTCTTGCTGTTGAAGCTCACAAGGTTCATCTAATATTGCCAACTCGTCTTGTGTCAAGATTGCTTGGGAAGTAGTGTCAGGTGGCAAGGGAGCTTGGGAACGTGCTGCTAGCCTAGTTGATGCATGAGTACGTCGTGCAGCTGGTAGTACTGTGGTAGGTGTTGCAAGAACTAGGGCTGTCTCTACTTGTTTGGTGGCAGCTATCTGTTTTTGTTTGTCTTTTTTGCAACTTGTGTAGCATGGGATGCCGTGTTTGTAGAATTTTCTGCTGGACTTTGACCTTCTATTGCACCATCAGTACCAGCAGAATCTGCAGGATTCATCCGCTTCTCATTCCCTGCCATTCTGTGTTTCTTCCTCTTTCTCTGTGCCATGTTAAGTCAAGCCGACAAGAAAAGCGAATAACAATTTAGTTCTTCAAAACAAATTGATGCGTGATGCAGATGAACTGAACTTTGATGTTAGACAACCACATGATAGGAGGATGTAATATGTATGAAAAACAGGACGGAAGAGATAACCAGAACTATGATGTGTAAACTAAGAAGAAGACATTTCACCAAATAAGAAGCAATGCAATGGAAGGTAGACACCATATGAAAGATGCTACAAATATCGCTCTGCCAAGTTAACAGTGTCTCATCATAAATGGCGTTTAAACAAATGTGAAGCAGTACAAGAAATAAATCATATGCAAGATGCAAACAACATCACACTACCATGTTAGAGGTCTCTCGTCATTAGTGCCATTGCATATTCACATCATTGCATATTCACAGCTTATGATGTGTAAACTAAGGAGAAGGCATTCAACAAATTAGAAGCAATGAAAGCTAGACACCATATGAAAGATGCAATGAATTTCACTCTACCAAGTTAAAACTGTCTCGTCATAAGTGCCATTTCAACAAATTAGTAGTACAAGCTAGAAAAGAATGTGAGATGTAACCTATATCACACTCCGAAGTCAAACGTGTCTTATGATAAGTGATTGTTGCAGGTTACACAACAGTAGTAACTTGATGTAAGAACATGGTGTGATAGATAGATATTGTATGTTCTAGAAACAGGAACACGTGTCTTATTCAAGTATAATGTGTAAAGCAGATGGAATTCAACAAAATTAGAAGCAATACAAGCTAGACATCACACGTAACATGCAACCAGTGCCAAGTTAGAGGGAGCACCGGTGATACTGCACTAGGGGAGACGTGCTCATCACAAACAGAGCTTTGTTGAGTGTCTATGCATTCGTTGTATTGGAAATCATCTTGGGGGTGTGGAGGAGTAGAAACTGTAGAGGCCCTCCGTTCAGAAGGAGCAACTTTATCCGCTGCCTTGCTAACTTCCTTCCACTTTATTGATTTTGAATTGTCAAGTAAAACCAACAAGAAAAATCAATAAAATTCTCTCTTTGGAACTCATTCATGCATGATACTGGCAATCACTACTTTGATGTAAGGCAAACACATGATACCAGGATGGAATATGTACGAAAAACAGGACAACATGGCATGTTCACAACTGTTCGTGTAAACTAAGCAGAAACCATTCCAGCAAATAAGAAGCAATGCAAGCAAGACACCATATGAAAGATGCAACCAATATGACTCTGTCAAGTTAAAAGCGTCCCATCATAAATGGAATTTCAACAAATTAGAAGCAGCAGATGCTATAAATCATATGAAAGATGCAACTAATATCGCACTGCATATACTAAAGGTGTCTCGTCATGTTGGTTGATGTGGGATACAAAAAAAACAATAGTTTTATGTAAGGACATGCTTAATAGACAGATGTACTATGTACTAAATACAGGAAGGCATGTCACATTAACAGGTGTAATGTAGTATAAGCTAAGCAGACTAGCACATGCAGTTTAACCCGATTGGAAGAATTACAATCTAGACACCATATGCAACATGCAACCACATATCACGCTGCCAAGATAGAGCAAGCACCTGCTATGCTAGTGTAGGGGAAATGCTATAATCAACTACAGAGCTACGTTCACTATATTCATGTAGCATTTCTGTTTCTTGAGAATCATGTCGGGAGGCTGACGCTGCATTCTTTAAATGAGGAGTAGTCCCCTTGCCTGCCTGCCTCGTCATAAGTGATTGATGAGGGATACACAAGAACATTAGTTTGATGTAAGAACATGGTTAATACACAGATGTACTAGTATGTACCAAAAACAGAAAGGCATGTCATATTCAAAGGTATAATGTGTAAGCTAAGCAGATGCAATTTAACCAAATTGGAAGCAATACAAGCTAGACATCCGGCTGGAGTGGTGAGCATGATCATCTAGGACCTGAGAGCCTGGTGGGAGGCGGGCTGCTTCGCCACCATCGCAGCTTTTTAGTTGGCTTCCAGGTGATGCCTATCTTTGATGGGCTTGTCACAGGCTCGGCCAGTGCCCTGACTAGCTATTTGTCTTCTCGTGCTCACGGGATGGTGGTTCATGTAAAAATATATCTTTCCTTATCTTATCGACTTCGGCCTTTCGAATACAAGCTAGACACCATATGGAACATGTAACCACATATGACACCGCGAAGTTAAAGCAAGCACCTGGGATGGTGGTTCATTGCGAGCGAGGTCATCAACTCCAGAGCTACGTTCCCCGTCTCCATCTGCTGACACTTCACCCTTTAAAGCGTTGTAATGTGTCTTGCCTAGCCGCACACCAAGATGGAGCAACTTATCTCTTTTCTTTTTGGCTTCTCTCATGGCAGCAGAGTCTGAAATACCCTTGCATAAAAACACAACAGTGAGAGTAAGGGTGAAGTGTGTGTAGAACTAGTGCACTGTAAAAGTAGCAGATAGCAGGTGGCTGAAAAATAAATGACAGGAGACATATGATAGCTCTACAACATTGCATGGCAAACAAAATTAGATTCTACCCCGTATGATTTTGTAATATATGAGCACAGGAAATGCAGGTACTCCTCCAGCACACCACCACATGTGGTCATATCTAAGATAACAGTTGACTGAAAATAAATAGGTCAGTCGATTTTTTTAATGAACCGTCCGATCTATAAGGAACAGGCAGATGGCCTTCGTCTACCTCCCGCCAGTCACTGTTGACGATCTTTCTCGAACCGCCAGCGACCACCGGCCCAGACCCCTGCCTCCGCCTCCCTGCCCTCCCATCGACCTCACACCACCGCCGTGCTTGGCAGCGCCCCTAGGCCATCCCTTTAATCCCGGCCGACCTCCAGATCGGGCGCCAGTAGCTCTAGGCCGCACACGCCCCTAAGATAAACACCAAGGCACTGCTTCCCCGGCGTAATAGGCGTACTAGCGCCTGTTATGCCGGGGAATGCTTCCGTTAATTGGGAATCGACTGGCCAGAAATTGAAATTCAGGGGGGCGACGGACCTCTAGCTAAGGTGAAATAGTATATGAGGAGAAACCTTGTGCATCGTGAGCTACTAGGAACATCTAGTATCAATAAGAAGCAGTCAACTAGTGTCTTCTGTGGGATGAATACCGTGCAAGCAGAGACGTAAAATTTGCACGAATAAGGGAAGAGGAGTACCTTTTTCGGTTGCCGATGTAGTCACCTCCACAAGTCGTGCCGATTTTCTTTTTTTTACCAGGGAAACCGATGTTCTGGAGGGTGCATGCTTGGACGAACCCATGGCCAAATGTTGGCTATGTTGCCATGGCCGCATGTCGGCGGAGGGGAAGCAGATCCGAGGCGGCGAAGGATGGCGTAGCAGGAACAACTCTGGTGCGGTGGAGGGTGGCGAAGTTGGAGCGGCAACGATGAGGCGCAGGACGGTGTGGTTGAACTGGCTCGGGTACGGACGGCTCGGCCTCGGCTTCAACTACTAGCCGTGGAGGGTGTTGCGGTTGAGGTTGCGGTGGACGACGACGTCGGGGTATCGGCTCCGGCGTGATGGAGGAGGGCGGCGGTTGATGGGTGGTATGGGGTGGCGGACGGCGGACGCCGGGGTTTCGCGGCTGGTGGAGAGGTAGTTTTGGCGCCCACGAAGTACGAATGGGGAATCGGACGGGTGGGGGGAACCATGTTTCGGTCTGGGACTCTCTTGTTTTTTTGCTTTTTTGAACAGAAGATGGGACGCGCTTGTTTGAAATTTGGGGAAAGTACAAACTTTGCCCCCCTCTTAAATTTCGTACCTACTGCGGGTCAGGGGTAGGATGGTAATCCCAGGTGTCCCAAATAGTGGGTGGGAGCGATTTCGGCCGCGCGCATGTGTGCTTAGGCGACCATTGTGTATGAATGTTTTTCGGATGCGGTTGCGTGGCGTCTAGATGAAGCTACAAACCTACCCCGGTTTAGACCTTTGGACGTCGGGCCGGTAGGTTTCACGGGTCGGAGTTATAGAAAAGTAATTTCCTTGTACTACCAAACATTGGTCTCGCGCGGTTTCGGGCGAGTAGAGGCTCTTTTGGCGCTTCATTCAAAATTTTGAAACACAAACATTCACGTTTATAGTACTCTTGAACTATCAGGATTGACCTAAATATACAACATTATATTTGACCTTGTATGTTTGAAAACCTCATTAAATTATCTGCTTCTTTTTGAAATTTTGACACTTGAAAATCCTATAACTACGATTATTTTGGAATGGAGGAGCTAAATTTGAATCAATTTTGTACACGACTACATATGCTATTATGTACAAAATCAGAGCAAAGATTGGTGCCCCCATAATTTAGGTATGGTTTACAAATGCCATGATATCAAATTCAAATAATTGAATGGACTTCATGTTGAATTCGATTTTTTAAACCACCTTAAGTTGAATTCAAATGTATGCTAGTTCATAGGTAGTAGCTATTTATAATGTCCATTGTGTAACTTTCGTATGTATAATGTGCTTTACACACACAACATGAACTATACTCACGTTTATATTCGATTGCTAAAGCGATGCATTGTCTGGAGTTCAAAATACTAACTATGTGGATCAATTGTGTCGAATAATAACATAGACGTGCTCAAATTCGATAGAATCTAGATGTCTGATGGATCAATGACCGCTCCTTACGCGAATTGCAAATATAATGATCCCATCCTAATATTTAGATACAATTTATATCTTTAATCAATGTGTAGAGCAGTCTTTTACGTGTAGTTTCACTCTCCATCGGTGGTCTCTCACACATGCTCACACACTCTCTCCCGAGGTGTCTTTCTCGCACACATGCTCTAGATATAACCCTCCCTCCCTCTCGTAACCATTTACAACTGTTTTCACTAACCTTTATCACAAGCACTCTTCCTCTCGCAAACATACACACGCACAATCCTCATCGACCCTTTCTATATACATGGACCTGCCTACGTGTCTCATGTACGCACATTATCTTTACGCCTCTCTCTCACGCATTGTCTCACACCTCTCTTCCTAATTGACGAGCATGATTCTAGCAGAGCATTCTGTAGGATGCCCCTTAAAGTTAGGTTGGATGAATAGTAACATCAGAGATAAAGGGGTTACCTTAGTCCGAGAACCTAGGGTTACAAATCCTAGCCAGCTTTGTCAGTGGACACAGAGTCCTTCACAATTCTGCTATCTTTGTCTTGTACGACTAGTCATCCATGGGTCTTCCTAAATGCGTCACGGGCCGACCAATGTGGCGCAGGACGGAACAGAACGAAGGGCCTCACCTCGACCCACCGGACCTCATGCGGTGACACACCCTCTGCCCCCACGTCTCATTATCTTCTCACACCCACACATACCAACACAAACACCACACACACAGAAAATTTCTCCTGGTGCCTCTATTCCCTCCCCCCTTGCATATACACACTCAAGGGAATGGAATCTCTTGTCGTGACGTCATATTCATCTCTCTCTCTAGACCACTCTCATTTCTCGTGCTATCTCTCCCACGCCCCTCCCCGTCGGCCCCTCTATCCATGCCTCTCTCGAATACGTAATACACACACATACCTCTCTAGGCCCCGCCAAATGCATCAACTACACATTCACACATGTTACATCACGTACCCCATTGATCTAAAAAGCCCTCTCTTCACGTTTATTTCGCATACAACATTCCTTTTGAATAAAGTGTGGCCAAAAAATTATTTTAGAATTTCTACATATATACAACATTACAAAGTTATATGGAGGAGTACGAACGCTAATTTGCATTGCATGGTGCCCACAATGATATTTATTCCGCACTATGAATTTGTATATTTTTATACTATATACAAAGTTAGTCATAATAAAGAAAAACAAAGAGCATCTCTCTCTCCATCGCATACCCCCTCTGTACGCCCCTTTCACGTATGCACACAAAACTATCTCCAGGTCCTCTAAAAGTAAGCCCCCAGAAAATTCACGCATGTTTCATCTTTCTCTCGCGATATATGCAATGACGATCATCGTATTTGAAGGGAAAGCACGATACGTACATTGGACTTCAGAATCCACTCATTACGGTCACCATTTAGGTTTAGTGGTTATTATGCAGTCACGGGCTCACCGTACAACTCTGTATTTGCTCATGACATGACTAGTTGACCAGTTAAACGCTCCACGTGGCACCTCTAGTGTTGCATCACATTATCTCACTACCATCGTGCCCACCTGTGGACTTGTATCTACTCTACATCTACACTCTTATAAAATGCATAAAATACACTCTTATAAAAAATAGAGTTGGTGATGATGGTGTGCCTGCCATCCTGCAATATAGGCTGTCCGATTTATATCTGACGGATAGGAAAGAAACTATGGCAATTTTGCAAAAAGGTACCCACACACACCTCTCCACATTTGCAAATAAGGCCTTCCCTCGTTCATCCTTTTCTCTCACAAGATAAACAAGTCATACAAATGCATCTTGATGTTACATGCAACGCACGAGCATCTTGCTAGTAAGAATGAAACATACGACAAAAAAATATTTGGACGGTGGTTCGAAGTCATGACCGCGGGCACAGCGGACAAGGTGGCCTTGTATTGGTATGCTGAGCCGTCTGTTTTAACACACAGGAGCTGGTGTGGTGATTATACACACACGCACACATGCACACGAACTGCATCCACGCAACACTCACACAAACACATGCACCCACGCACGCACGCGACACTCACACGCAGCCACGCACGCACGCAACACTCGCACGCACGCATGCAACACTCACACGCACACACGCACGCATGCATGCACACACCAGTACACCACACGACCAACACACACTCTCACGCTCAAGTGCTCAACCTACACGTGCATGCGCACACATCAGGCACTGACAGACACATACACAACCAGGTGATTCCCGCGCACGGGTTGGAGCCTTGTCACGCATGCGTAAATTTGTGTTTATCTGACCTTTTGCCTATGCGAATTGACAGGTGGGACCCACAATGAACGTGGTCAATTTAACTAGTCAACATGGCGCTACGCAGACTATTTGGCCGGTCAACAGAGTGCAATCCGATGCTGAGCTGTGAGCAAGTGACCGTATAATCACCGCAAAACGTATATAGTGACCGTAATCAGCTTATTCTGAAGTTCGGTGACCGTATTATGCTTTTCTCTCTGTAGGCCCTCCAAAACTACATCTCTACACGTTCTCGCATGTTACATCTAACAACTATGCAATACAACACTACTACTACTACACTCTAACACAATAAATCATATGTGTTTTTAGTTTTACTAGATATCATATTGTTACTTATAATTATTCAGTTTGCATACATTAAAGTTGCCTTTGAAAAGTATGGCCAATATCATCTACCGCGCGGGAAAAATCCCGCCCTTTCCTGTTTAATCGGGTTTGTATCGATGGATCGTGCGAAACAGCAAAACTATACTAGTACTATACAGTACAAGTGACAGTTCACTGGGCCATCGTGTCGTCTATTCCTCCGTCGTAAGAGTGGAACGCTCGCTTTCATAAATCTTCTAGTCCCTTTCACCAACATGTGGGACATTAAGCTACCGGGTCCATGTGCCAAACCAGAATACAGTGCAGAGCAGCCGGGGTGAAGCACCCCAGTCATGGCGCCGGCGTAGTAATGAGCAATGAGGCGTCAAATCACAAAGCCGCACCTTTCCCGCAGTTAAGTTGGAGGGACGAAGCAACCATCATTTCACTCGTTGCTGAATCCGCTTCTCCCTCATCTTCTTCAACTTAACCACGTGTTGCTTCTGCCGTTGTTCTGCCTCATGTGGGACGCGGATCGGCTTGGTAAAGCACTGACACGTGGGACCGCATGTTAGCAAACCGCCAGGACAACGTCCTCCGAAAATAAGAAGCCTAATCCTAGACTTACAAAGGGCTACGTAGCTCCTACGTATACTTTCCATCTAATCTATATATGCCCCCCTGATTTTCAGGTGGGGTGGGCCTAATCCTCTCCTTTAATCCAATCAAATAGTCCCACATCACATCAGTTTGTAACTTTACGTAAACCATTACGTGGATGTAGCATTGCTCAAATAAGAAACCTCCCCCGCCATCCGCGCGGCAAAATCACCTCCTTTTTACTAATCTCGATTCTATAATTTTTTACATCAATATAATTGAGATTTGTATAGATAGCACATAGGAGCAAAACCAAGTGGTACGGTTAAGGGCATCCACAATGTGTAGCCAAATGTGAAAATAGATTTTGGCATCATGGGAACCATTGTGGACGGTGTTGCCAAAGCCAAACAGATGGAACCAAAGCTCCCTGATTGATTGATTGAAGGAATAGAAAAATGCAACGTCTCTCCTCTTTCTCCCATGCTTGGACACATGTAGTACTACAGTGTAGAGCACAGAGTCTACTCCCCTGTCCCTTCTATCACAAATCACAAAGCAGTGAGGCGTCAAATCACAAAAGCACGAACGAAGCAAACATCATTTCACTCTTCGCTGACTCCGCTTCTCCATCGTCTTCTTCGAGAAGCCATCTCACCGCATTAGTTACTCCTAGTAGTACTAGTAAAGGACTTGCTGGATGCAAATAAGGCGGTTGTCTCGGCTTGCAGGCGGCACTTGCGAACGACTTATCGTGGTCTCCCTCAATGGTGTTCTCCGTCAAACGCACTTCGCCAAACCACCAAAAAAAATATCGTCGACGTCACCGCAATGGGGAAGGAAGTCAAATATAGTTACTACCTCCATTTTTTGTACACAAGGCCAGTATATCAAAATTACAATTTGGAAAGGGCCACTAACACTAATCAAGGCAAAATTGATGGGGTTAGCAACCAAGGACATTAATATCCCCTGCATGCATGCGGAAGTGAGAAGGTTGGTTTGCATGGCGCTGCATTAATCAAGCGATGAGGAGTGAGATGGTTAGCTCTTTGGTCTTTGGAGAAGAAATTACGCATTAATTGACATGTGAAACAAGGATTTGTATCGATTAAATCTCGTGAAGGACAACCCAACCTTTCTTTTTTAACACTAGTACTCCTAGTACGTACGTACTTATCCTGTTTGGGTCTAGGCCTTGCATTGCCAAACTTCGCCACACATTTTTGCCAAGCTTGCCTAAAGTTTTCAAAATGAGAAGGAGGTACACTTGCGCACGGCTATCGCGGTCGCACCGCACCCTCACACGGTCGCTCCTGCACGCCGCGGTCGTACCGCACCCTCACACAGTCGCTCCTGCACACCGCAAACCCAACCAAGGGAACGCACCCTCACTGACACGTGTTGTCGCATGTGAACACACCAAACTCAGCCATCCTATCACTGACACATAATTTTCGTTCATAGAGTATGTTTATCCAACCGCATGTTGGGGAGTATGCGTACGGCCCGTGCGGTGGTCTGTTGGGGAAGAAGAAGAGGTGAGGAAGAAGGAAAGAAGGGTTAGGAGACGTAGGATATTCATCCAACCGGCTAAAATGGTAGACTGACCCAAGTCAGGCGACTTGCATAACAAATATATGTTTTTACACAGCAAAAGATCCATGAAAACAACAACATAAAGAAAAACTATCACTGCTCCCGGAAAGAGATGGCCTCATCGTCTTTGGCTGCCGGCGCGAACCAGCCATCGCTGTCGACGTGTGTCTCCGCACCGTGGTTGTCCTCGGCCTCCAGCTACTCGTTCAAGCGGAGCGTGCGGGCGCTCTGCATGGACGAGAGCACAGCCCGGTGCAAGTCGAGGACGTTCGGTTTCGCCTGCAGGAGGGCCTCGATGGTAGCGGCATCCGTACGCTCCGCGTCGAGTCGAGCCTCCGCCGCCCGGTTCAAGTCCAGGACGTCCAGTTCCGCCTGCAGGAGGGCGTCGATGAGAGTGACATCCGCGCGCTCTGCATCGAGTCGAGCCTCTGCCGCCTGGTTCAAGTCCAGGACGTCCGGTTCCGCCTGTAGGAGGGCCTTGATGGCAGCGGCATCCGCGCGCTCCGCCTCAAGTTGAGCCTCCGCCGCCCAGTTCACATCCACGACATCCGGTTCTGCCTGTAGGAGAGCCTCGATGGCAGTGGCATGCGCGCGCTCCGCGTCGAGTTGAGCCTCTGCCTCTCGGTACTCCTTTAGTATCGCCATGTCGAACCGCTGGTCCGCCTGCACCATGTGGGACTCGGACGCCGGCACGAAGTCGACGTCCATCGTCTCATACCCATCGGGGGCCTTCTGCGCCGCGACCTCCGCCATGAACATTGGATCGGCTTCCTCCTCCTCGTAGATTGGCTCCAAAGAACTCGGGGATTGGCCCACCGCAAAGCAAGCTTGGAAACGGAGGTCTGTGGCGCCGACCGCCGCCGCGATTTCTGCGTGGCGCTCCAGCGTCAACATCTTGTAGTAAGTGTTGCGGCGCACCATGTCTTTCTGGCGAACTAGGGGACGCTTGATGCAGGCTAGGGGATCGAAAGGTGGGGGAATGGGCTGGAGATTTGGTGTGGTTTTAGGGCAGTGGCTGGCGTAGGCCGAGCAGCGAAGGTTCTGGTGTGAATAGTGGTTCCGGTGACGACCGGTCAATCGGTTTTGACTGTACATCGCTCTTGTCGCGTTCGCGTTGCAGCCCGACACGCTGGACCCTCCACGTCGCTCACCGAATGGAACGCGCTTCGTCTTGCGTTTTCGCTCGCTTGTGGGACCGCAGTTGAGAGGAAACCGACGTCCCTCCCCCTCCCCCGCCCGCGTCATTTATTATACCACCACTCCTGGAGTAAATAAAAACAGAGGGAGTATTACTACGGATGAGGATCCCCTGACGTGGCCGAACCCATTGAGTAACTGACATGCGGGGCCTAGGAAGCATGGGGTCCGCCAGTAAGTGACCGAAAGGGAGGGTACGGCAGGGATACCTACGTCAGAGGATCCACTTCCACTATACTACTTTGACCAAATGTTAGAGTAATGATATATGACATGCAACTTACACAAATGTTAGAGTAATAATATATGACATGCAACTTACACAAAGCATACAGGGTCTAATGTGTTTTTCGAGGCTAACTTTGACCAAATGTTAGAGTAATAATATATGACATGCAACTTACACAAAGCATACGGTCAGATTCTTATGTGAAAAGACTTTCCAATGATATAATTTTCACATTATACATCTCATGTACTATTAATCTTGTCAATAGTCAAATTGGAAACCATCTCGAGTACAAATCTAGGAGTACGTACGAATCTAAAAATATTGATCGGGCGTTGTTGAATGTTGATACCTTTTTTATCAAAGTAGATATACTTTGACTACACATAAAACTTATATTTAAACTACTCTTTAAAAATGAAACGAACATTGAATACCCTTTATATATGATTTGCGGATGCTATGATCACCGGTTCAAAATTTTGAATCCGCCTTAGGTATCACGTGCCCTCACTCGTTCCCTCTCGATTTCATCTCGGGGTCTGGAGATCTTTTGAAAGAGGACTAGGGTGGGTACGTGAGAATGATACTCGGCGGAATGTTCAAATGAGGCATGCGGGAGGATGGACTCGACTGGAGGGCGACATGATCGATGGAGAAGAGGGTTGGAGAGGAATGAGAAATAAGCAAACGCCACATGATTATACTTGAACAGCTCAATTAAACAATAAGTTGCCTCGCTTGGCCTACATAGTGAAAGGCCTAATGCGCAACGCGGAACACTGACGCTTGAATATGGCCGGGAAAACAGGGAAACAGACATGTGGGGCACACCCGTCGAGACGACGTAGCGCAGACTAGTCCAATGGAGGAGCTGGCCCATGACCTCCTCGCCACCGACAACCGTTCATGTGGGTCGTTGGGGCCAACAACGGGGCGCGGCTCCAGCACCACCTCTGGACACGGCGACCGCGGTGAGCGACACGCTCATATCGTCGCTAGACACGATCCGCTTTAGTTTGCCGAGGGTGGCATTAGTGCTGTGGCATGACCAACGGTATGTTTGGTTTGTGCCCAAGGTTACCCCATCAAAGCATTGGGTAGCCAAAATTTTGGTTGAGGTATTGGTTGCCCATGATTTGGCCGATATTGGCAAGAAAAATGAACTTGAGTTGGCTAGAGTTCATTGGCATGCCAAAGAAATGGGAACCATCCAAACAAAGACCAATCTTTGGGTCATGACCAAAATTTTGGTTGAGGTATTGGTTGCCCATGATTTGGCCGACATTGGCAAGAAAAATGAACTAGAGTTGGCTAGAGTTCATTGGCATGCCAAAAAAATGGCAACCATCCAAACAAAGACCAATCTTTTGGTCATGACCAAAATTTTGGTTGAGGTATTGGTTGCCCATGATTTGGCCGACATTGGCAAGAAAAATGAACTAGAGTTGGCTAGAGTTCATTGGCATGCCAAAAAAATGGCAACCATCCAAATAAAGACCAATCTTTTGGTCATGACCAAAATTTTGGCAAGGTGCACTTTGGCCACAATCCAAACATACCCCAATACCCGGCTCGTCGAGGATGCACGGGGCGCCGCGACGCGTCCGTGGAGTGGTGTAGCACGGCCAACTTCATCCTCTGGACCTGAAACCATGCGGGTCGTCTTGCTTTTTCAATGACATGCGGGGATCGCATGTGAGCAAAGGGCATCTCCAACGTTGCCATGACCGCAGCTGACTACCCTGTCACACCAAAACCCTCGTCCCTCACGTTGTCGCGCGGTGCGTTCCCAGCCGGCGCCAGCTGCCCGCATTCATGTCGTCCATTCGTATGTCGTCATTAAGAGGCTCGGTACCCGAGGAACAACTCCGGTGACTTAATGACGCACCCGGACGCTTGGCCTCACCGGAATGCGCTACTTAAAGCGGCAACACCCAGCTAACCTCCACACCATAACGCATCGTCCTCCTACCTGGAACCACATCCGCCATGACCGCAAGCGCGAACGCTCTGCGAGAGAGCTTGTCTTCGGGGATGGAGCTCGAGGTCGCCGCCCTCGCTCAAGTCGCCGCACAATCGATGGCCACGCTGGCGGCCGACGACGGGAGCACCGTCAGCCACGCGTCCTACTTCCCGCCGTCCAACATCCGGCACCGCCGAGGTCGGGGACTCCTCCGAGGATGAGTAGGACATGGGAGGCAGCAGGGCATGGTGTGCCAACTGGCCGGTCCGTCTCCCGTGTTCTACTTTTCCTCGCCGGAGACCGCACCTTCATTTCACGGGTCTTGAACCCCTCCCCCGTACATGGAGATCACAAATGGAGGACGTCGGTCGCCGCCGTAGAATAGGTTTAGGGTCGGGTTTCTTTTATTTTTTTGTCCTATAAAAGTTCGAAATGTAATGAAAATCTGTCGTGTTTGCATTAATCTCGGCCGGTGTATATGAAGTTTCACAATAATATACATATTGTAGGAGTACTAGCAAGATGCCAGTGCGTTGCACGGAAGATCAAGATCTTGTGGGAGAAAAGGATGAACGAGGGAAAGCCTTATCTGCAAATGTGGAGAGGAGTGGAGGTAAATTGTCATAGTTTCCTTCCTATCCGTTAGATATAGATCGGATGGCCTATATTGCAGGATCGGACACATCTTTCTACATCTACGGGAACCTACGAAAAGGTTAACGTCAATTGCCTCTCTCTCTCCTCCCCTGATTTTCATGGTGGTGGCCCCCTCCCTCCCCCCAATCTATAATCAACAGCTCACACGTTTCACATTACGTTAATTACGTAACTGGGATTACGTAGGTGTAGCATTACTCGTCCTAAAAAACCCAACTAAGCCAACCTCCCAGCATATCGCGCGAGAAAAGACCCGGCCGCGCCGTTTTAGTCGGGATTACCAGATTACTAGTAGTAGTATCGATGGATCGCACGAAGCAACATATTTTTTTAGGGGGCGAAGCACCTAGTTTAAAAGGAAAAAATGCGGTACACTCACATCACTCCTGTCGCGGTCGCATTGCACCCCACAGACGTTCGGTCCTGCACACGGCTCACGCAAACGGAACGCGCTTCGGCTTGCCTCTTCACTGACATGTGGGACTACACTTGGAGAAATCGACCATGCGCCAAACTTCCCCCGCCCATCGCGCAAAAATCCTCCGCCCCCCCCCCCCACACACACACACCCAAAAATTCCCCCCAAATCCGATTCAACCGCCCTTCGGCCAACTAGCCAATAATATTCCCCAAACACCCCTCCCTCTGTCCCCCTCCACTCCATTTGCTCCGCCAAAGCCGCCCTCCCCGCCGCGCCGATACATTGGCGCCGCGGTTCGGCAATCCTCTCGCTCCCACAGTACGCTCTCGTAGACTGCCGTCCTCTAGCCGCGCCGCCACCTCTGGCTACGTTCTTGTGGAGGCGCACGGTGGTCAACGCCGCCACCGCTAGCGACAATCGTGTGGAGACGCACGGCGGTCAGCTTCTCCCACGGTACGCGCATTCTAGACTGAGGCCCCGTTCATGTCGGTGTAGCGCTGAATGTTAGCTGATAGACGCTGTTAATCTCACTGTTTGCCGAAGTAGTTTACTGTCAATATGCTCTGCTTAAGAAGCTTCCTTGCCCTGTTCTGCACTCAATCTGCTTAGCTGAGATGGCATGCCAAGGCCGATTAGTTGCTAAAATATCCTGCCATATATTTATTGTGACGTAGATTGCCATGGTCTAGTAGCCAATCTGTTAGGTGAAATAGCTCTACACCATTTTATACTCGATCTTTGTTGCTGCGATGGCCTTCGATAGTTCGATGGCTGTGTGCTCGGCCTCATTGACTGCTGAAACAGCCTGCCATAATTTGGCACTCAAATATGTTTGCTGAATTAGCTTTACATATATTTCGTTACTTAGATCTTCTCGTCCAAATATCTTGCCATAGCTTTAGACATCGACCTAGGTATTTTCTTCTGGACTTCATAAAAAAGCATATATGTTTTTCCTTTAATATCTAGTAGAAGAACTAATTTGTATGTCTAACAGATGGACAGGACTTGGATAACTTCTGCTTGAAGATTCTCCGCTGCATATGTCGAGGGGGTTGAAAACTTCATGAACTTTATCAGAGCTGAGTACGGTGGTCCGAAATCAGATGTGCTCTGCCCATGTAGCAGTTGTATGAATTCAGTTACAAGACCCCAGTCAACTGTGCAAAATCATCTACACCTGCATGGGATGTCGGTCACATATACTAGGTGCGTTCATCATGGTGAAGCTGTAAACATCAATGTTATTGACTACGTGGAAGCAGCAGATCACCATCTTGATCTGCTTGATGCTCAGGTGGAAGAGGAGGAGGAGGAGGTGGTGGCGGAGCCAGTGAGTTTGACCAACATTGAAACAATGGTACGAAATGCTCGTGCATTCCGTGAACTTTCACCTGCAGAAGAAAAACGGTGGGCCCGCATGTTGGAACAATGCAATGTTGCTGTCACCCCAGGCAATAAGCTGTCAGTATTCTCAGCTATGGTCACCTTTCTTCAGGTGAAGACATCTAAGCGGATGACTAACAAATCATTCGATGCGATGTTGGCTGCTTTCCGCGAATCTTTCCCAGATGCGTCTGAGCTGCCACACACCTACAGTAAAATGAAGAATTTCTTTCGTGCAGTTGGAATTGGATATGATATGATCCATGTTTGTAAGAATAAATGTGTTCTGTTCCGGAAGGATTATGCCAACTTAAGTGAATGCCCGAAATGCAAATCATCAAGATGGAAAGATGGCGATGCTGTGAAGAGGATTCCTCATAATGTTCTGAGACATTTTCCAATTACACCAAGATTGCAGAGGTTGTTTCATGATGCTGAAACAAGAGAGGATGTACTGTGGCATTCTAGGAACCAGGAGTACAGAGATCAGAATGTAATGAGCCATCCATCTCATGGTAGTGAGTGGAAAAGCTTCAATGATAAACCAAAAGAGTTTGCTGCTGACCCGAGAAACATTAGACTTGGCTTAGCTTCAGATGGATTTAACCCATTTGGCCACCAGAGCGCCACATATAGCATGTGGCCAGTGCTTGTTATCCCTACAACATGCCTCCAAATGTCTGCACCAAAGAATCAAACTACATGATGGCCTTGCTCATCCCAGGTCCAAAAAGTCCTGGAAAGGATTTTGATTTGTTCATGGAGCCTCTTGTGGAGGAACTTCAACAGCTATGGAAGGGTGTTCTCACTCGAGACCTATATAGCAGCCCACCAGCTGATTCCTTTCTGCGTGCTGTTATAATTTGGTGCTTCCATGATTATCCGGCTTTGGGCACTATGTCAGGGTGAACGACATATGGTTACAATGCATGTGCTCGCTGTGACAGGAATCCGCTGTCATACGCAATACTTAGCAAGATCTGTTACATTGGACACCGTCGTTTCCTTGCCAAGGACAAGCCGCTTCCTAGAAAATACCGAAGACATGTGTTCAATGCAAAGCATGAAAACCGTGATGCGCCAAAGAGGCTCACTACCGATGAGTTGCAAGTGGGATTAGAGAAGGTCAGGCATATCACACCATGTCGGAGTAATGGGCCACGGGTAGGCTAACCCGAGACCCAGAACCTTTCAAGACATCGGGGCCGGCTTCACCCCTCAGGAACCTCTGGACGAAGGGCCGCCTCTGGGAGTCCGCTGCGGCGCAGTCGACTACCCACTCACGGCCGAGTCTCAGGGACGACTACAAGATGAGCCGACACCTAGCTGACGGCTTCCAGAGAAGCCGGCTATGGGGAGTCGGCCCACGACTTCCACCACGTCATGCCCTCGTGAGAAGGGATGGGACGGGGCGTGGCCTCAGTACGGGCCACGCCCGCCCCTTACCAAGGGCAGGCATGGCCACAGTGCGCCTTACCAATGGAGATCTCCGTCACGGCGCGGCACTGTTGCCATGCCAGCCCTGACATCAGCTCCACCGGCGGAACCCTGTGCCCATGTCAGCCTGCCTGTATGGCCCGGAGACGGCGGGCCCCGCTTGTCAGCGGGGGTACAGGAGACGGCGAGAGCGCCCCAAGACGGACCCCGTGGGAGTCGGCCTCCAAGAGTCGGCCGGCCCCTCCCACGGGCCCCGCATGCCATTAACCAGACAAGACGGGGAGTGGCAACAGTGATCGCCCGTCAGGCGGCGGCACTGTTGCCATGACCCCATGACCAAGCCAGCGTCATTAGAAGCACGGCTACAGTAATCCGCAGCCGGCCAGACCCGCCCGCGGCGGACAAGGCCTGTCGCCCCCGTACCCGGCCAGTCGGCGGGGCCCGCCAGCCAGCGGGCCCCAGAAGTCGGCGGAGAAGACGGCGGCCTGAGAGACAGACGGCTGGGACCCGCGCCCAGCCGGATTACCATTGTACCCCCAGGGGGTAGGCCTATATAAACCCCCCGGGGCACCCATGCAAAGGGTTGGATTCTTTTAGCACTAGATCAGAGAACACAGGGGGGAGAGAGCTAGCCTTGCCTTCTCCTACCTCCAGGAAACAGCTCAAGGAGCAACCTTGTATACACCTTGCCATAGTGATCATGCGGAGACCCTGCAGAGCAGCAGTGGGGGTGTTATCTCCTCGGACAGCCCTGAAGCTGGGTAAGATTCGCCGGCGTGCATGTCTACGCCTCATCCCGTTTCCAGGCACCGGCGACGTTCTACTCGCCCCCACCATGATAAGCCATCCTTTGGCATATGTCGCACCCAACCCTCGACATTTGGCGCCCACCGTGGGGCGAGGTGCACCGTCGTCCGGAGACCTGCTCTGGACAGGAACCCTTTTCCTCCCTGGCGAGCGCAGCCAGCCCGGCACGCCACAGGGAGTTTGCACCGATGCGCTGAACGGCGCTGAGATCGCCTGCGGGGCCAGCTGCCTCGCCGAACTTGTCGGCAAGGTTCGCCTCTCCTACGAGCCTGCATCCGATGCAGGCACCGGCGGCCCCGAGAGCCTTCTCGCGGGCCTCCTCGACGAACTCCACGTTGCCGATGAGCCTGCCGCCGACGTGGAGTCCGTAGGCTCCACCGACCCGATGCTGGTTGATTCCGACACCGCGTCGCTCGACGCGTTCCCTACCAACATGGTAGTCTACGACGAGCCGCTCCCTCGCGCGGAGAGGGGCGGAAGCACCGTCACAGAAGTGCTCGTCATCGGCCATGGCGAGCACTCCGACGGCGGGGCTCATGACCCGCTCGATGCGGCGCTGCAAGACCTGGATGCGCCCATCCCAGAAGACGCTGACGCTGAGACGCTGGAGGCACGCCACCTCCAGCTCGTCGAAGGCGCGAAGAAGCTGGCAAGCATGAGACGCTTGTCAGAAGCCTACCAGCGTGAGATGGATCGCGCTGTGGGCGGCTCGCCAGCCCCAGCAGGGCCTAGCCGCCTAGGCGCGGTCCGGCAGCGCGACGCGGACATCGCCAACATGTTCGGGGCCAATCGCCCCATATACTGCACGCCCGCAGAGAACATCCGAGCCACCCAGGCGGCGGTAGACGAGTTGGACAACCTCGAAGGCGAAGAGCGCCGACTGATGACGGAGCGCCAGCGACTCCTCGACGCGGCTGCTGCGTAGAACGCGGCCGGCTGCCGCACCGAGGCGCCGCAACGACAGAACGACGACCTGCCACCCCGCCGAGATCAAGGCGCGACGTCTCGGACGCCGACTGGCGGCGTCCGCGGAAGGAAAGACAAGGATCCGGCTGCCAGTCGCAGTCGGACTTACATCACCGTCGAGCGCGACCAAGATGGCCGACCAAAGGCAGTGGAGCGGCGGGACAACTATCTGCCTCCTCCACCTCGCAGAGAAAGGCGAGTCTCCCCGCCACCCGTTGAGCATCCGACTCTCGGCGACCGCCTTGGTCGCCGAGAGGGAGTCGGAGAAAATGACGCGCGTCACCGGATCGATCGGCTCCACCGATCCCTGGCGCTGGAAGAGGAGGACGAGTTGGGTCCGCCGTGTTTCGGCCCCCGCATTCAAGATGAGCCCTTTCCCAAAGGGTTCACTCTCCCCAAAGACACTCCCAAGTACACCGGCTCCATGAAGCCGGAAGACTGGCTGGTTGACTATGCCACGACCGTCGACATAGCAAGCGGCAACAAGCGCGTTGCCGTGAAGTACGTTCCACTCATGCTCCAGGGCACGGCCCAGACATGGTTGAACATCCTGAAGCCCCGCAGCATCAACAGCTGGGTCGAGTTCACCGAAGCTTTCGTCCGCAACTTCACAAGCATGTACAAGAGACCTCCTAAGCCTCGCCAGCTTTCCTTGTGCGTGCAGGGTCCCAACGAGTTGACTCGCGACTACCTCACGCGTTGGGCCGAGCTCCGAAACTCATGTGAGGGCGTGTAAGAGGTGCAGGCCATCGAGTACTTCACCGCCGGGTGCAGAGAAGGCACCCTCCTCAAGCACAAGCTCCTCTGCGATGAGCCAAAGACCCTGGATGAGCTGCTGATCATAGCAGACAAATACGCCACAGCCGACTCTTCCATGAAGACAGAGATCCAAGTTAGCACGGCTGGCAAGGTAGCCCCTCAGGCTCCCAGAACTCCGGCTGGAGACGCCAGTCAGCGACAACAGCAGAACGACCACAAGCGCAAGGCCCCGCAGCCGGCTTCCAGTAGCCGGCAAGTGGCAACGGTCGAAGACCAGCAGCCGGAGGGGCATCCTCCGCCCAAGCGACAGAAAGGCGGCAAGTCAAACTGGTTGCCGGCCTTTTCTTACGAGCAGACTCTAGATGGTCCCTGCAAGTTCCACAGCGGCGCGAAGCCGTCAAACCACACCACCCGGAAGTGCCACTGGCTCACCAGGATTGCCAAGGGAGACGGCCTGATGCCTCCTCTGCCTGCTGGGCAGCCGCCTCCGCCTCCACCCCAGCAGCCGGCTGTCAGGCCAGTCGGCGTAGTACAAGACGAGTACCCAGAAGAGCATGGGGCCTATGTGGTGTTCACTAGTGTGGCAAATGATAAACGCAGCAAGCGGCTGCAGCGGCAAGAGGTGAACGCGGTGGCATCAGATACTCCAGAGTTCATGCATTGGTCCGAGAGGCCTATCAGTTGGAGCAGAGCTCATCACCCAGCGGTGATGCCGAGCCCAGGCTCCTACGCCTTGGTCTTGGAAGCCACCTTTGCCACTGATAGGCGGGCTGCTCGCTTCTCGCGAGTGCCGATAGACGAAGGAAGTAGCATCAACATCCTGTACAAGGATACGATGGAGAAGTTAGGAATCAAGCAGAGACAGCTTCAGAACAGCCGGACTGTGTTCCACGGCATCGTGACCGGCCTTTCCTGCTCACCAATCGGCAAGATTCTGATAGACGTCCTCTTTGGAGACAAGGATCATTTCCGCCGAGAGCCAGTCTGGTTTGAAGTGGTGGACCTTGAGAGCCCATACCATGCGCTGCTTGGCTGGCCCGCTTTGGCCAAGTTCATGGCAGTCCCCCACTACGCCTACCTCAAGATGAAGATGCCGAGTTCCAAGGGAATTCTGACCATAGCCGGCGACTACAGAAAGTCGTCCGCTTGCGCGGCTGAGAGCAGTCGGTTGGCCGAGTCCCTGGTGATCGCAGCAGAGAGGCGGCTTCTTGATCGGGTTGTGGCGATGGCCGGCAAGCAGCCAGAGATGTCGCCCAACCCCAAGGAGTCGGAAGCTGAGGGCTCGTTCAAGCCGGCAAAGGAGACGAAGAAGATACCCTTGGACCCAGAGCACCCAGAGAGATACGCTGTCATAGGTGCAAACCTTGACAGCAAATAGGAAGGCGAGCTCGTCGATTTCCTCCGTGAGAATCGGGACATCTTCGCATGGTCCCCCAAAGACATGTCAGGTGTACCGACGGAATTCACCGAGCACAAGCTACATGTCCGATCTGATGTGAAGCCCATCAGGCAGCCCTTGCGCCGCCTGTCAGAAGAGAAAAGAAGAGTTGTTGGAGAAGAGATAGCCCGGCTCCTTGCAGCCAGCTTTATCATGGAAGTATTTTTCCGGAATGGCTAGCAAACCCGGTCTTGGTACTGAAGAAGCACAAGTAGTGGCGGATGTGTATTGACTACACAAGCCTCAACAAAGCTTGCCCCAAGGACCCGTTTGCTTTGCCAAGAATCAATCAGGTGATAGACTCCACAGCCAGATGCGAGCTGTTGAGCTTCTTAGATGCCTATTCAGGATATAACCAGATCAAGCTGAACCCGGCAGACAGACTAAAAACCGCCTTCATCACACCGTTTGGAGCCTTCTGCTACCTGACCATGACGTTCGGCTTGAGGAACGCCGGCGCCACCTTTCAGCGTTGCATGCAGAAGTGCCTCCTCAAGCAACTCGGCAGAAATGCCCACGTCTACGTGGACGATGTGGTGGTGAAGACAGAAAAGCGTGGGACTCTGCTGGAAGACCTCAAGGAGACCTTTGAGAACCTGCGCCGATTCCAGATCAAGCTCAACCCTGAAAAGTGCGTCTTCGGAGTACCAGCCGGCCAGCTCCTTGCTTCCTGGTCTCCGAACGTGGCATAGAGTGCAACCCTGTGAAGATCAAGGCCATCGAGAGGATGGAGGTACCCAGCCGACTGTTGGATGTGCAGAAGTTCACTGGCTGCCTGGCATCCATCAGCCGCTTTATTAGTCGGCTGGGCGAGAAACCTCTCCCTTTGTACCAGCTCATGAAGAAGACCAATTTTTTCGAGTGGAACCACAAGGTGGACGAGGCTTTTCTCCAGCTGAAGAAGATGTTGGTTACTCCCCCTGTGTTGGCGGCTCCGATTCCCAAAGAAGCCATGCTCCTATACATCGCTGCCACCAGCCGGGTAGTCAGCACAGTCATCGTAGTTGAGCGCAAGGAGGAAGGCAAGGCACTACCTATCCAGAGACCGGTATATTACCTAAGCGAAGTACTGTCGACCTCCAAGCAGAACTACCCCCACTACCAGAAGATGTGCTACGCTGTGCACTTTGCCGCTAAGAAGCTGAAGCCTTACTTTCAAGAGCATCCAATCACTGTGGTCTGCACGGCCCCACTAGCCGAGATCATCGGAAGCCGAGATGCGTCTGGCCGAGTGGCCAAATGGGCCATAGAGTTGGCCCCCTACACGATCTACTATCAACCCCGCACCGCCATCAAGTCGCAAGCACTGGCCGACTTCCTCGACGACTGGGCCGAGACCCAGTACCTGTCGCCAGCACCCGACTCCACCCATTGGCGGATGCATTTCGATGGCTCCAAGATGCGCACTGGCTTGGGAGGCGGCGTGGTCCTCACTTCCCCTAAAGGCGACAAGCTCAAGTATGCGCTGCAGATCCATTTCGCCGCCTCCAACAACGTCGCTGAATACGAAGCGCTCATTCACGGGCTCCGGCTTGCCAAAGAACTTGGCATTCACCGGATCCTATGTTATGGCGACTCCGACTTGGTGGTCCAGCAGTCATCCGGCGACTGGGACGCCAAGGACGCAAACATGGAAAGCTACCGCTTCCTCGCGCAGCAACTCAGTGGATATTTCGAGGGGTGTGAGTTCCTCCACGTGCCAAGAAACGACAACGACCAAGCAGATACTTTGGCACGAATCGGCTCCACCTGCCAAGCAATACCATCCGGCGTCGCCCTTCAGCGCCTCCTCAAGCCGTCTATCAAGCCTTCACCAGAGTCAGATTCCATTTTTGTGCCGGCTCCCACTGAAGAAGTCGGATCCGACTCAAGAGCCCCAGCAGGCGGCACAAAAACCCTTGCAGACGACTCCAAGAACGCCGCAGTCAAAGCCGGCCCGGGGACTTCAGAACCCGGCCCGGGGACTGCGGCGACCAGACCGAAGACTCCAGAGCTCGGCCCGGGGACTACACCAGTCTGCCCGGGGACTTCATTGATCCAGCAAGCGGCCACGGACTCCAGCCCGCCGCCTCCCAGCCCGGCCGCCCTCGTCCAAGTCGCAGTTCTGGCAGTCGAAGAAATAGCAGCACCCTCATGGGCGCAACCCATCCTCAAATTCCTAGTGAATAAATAGCTGCCAACTGACGAAACGTTGGCTCGGCAAGTGCAACGCCGGGCGGCAGCGTACACCATAATCAACAGAGAGCTGGTCAGGCGCAGCGTCACTGGCGTCTACCAGCGTTGCGTCGATCCAGAGCAAGGCCAAGCAATTCTCAGAGACATCCATCAAGGCGAGTGTGGCCACCATGCGGCCTCAAGAGCACTCGTCGCCAAAGCTTTCCGGCACGGTTTCTTCTGGCCGACTGCCGTAGAAGAGGCCAAGGATTTGGTCCAGAAATGCAAGGGGTGCCAGAAATTCCGTTCCAAGCCGCTTCAGCCGGCTTCAGCGCTCAAGACTATCCCAATCGCCTAGCCCTTCGCAGTTTGGGGCCAGGACATGGTGGGACCATTCAAAACGGCGTGAGGCGGCCTAACTCACCTACTTGTCACGGTGGACAAGTTCACCAAGTGGATAGAAGTAAAGCCCATCAAGAAGTTGAATGGTCCGACTGTTGTGACCTTTATCTCCGACATCACGATTTGGTACGGCATACCACACAGCATCATCACCGACAACGGCACCAAATTTGCCAAAGGCGCCCTGGCCCGTTTCTGCGCGACGCAGGGCATCCGACTGGACTTAGCGTCCGTTGCCTATCCGCAGTCAAACGGCCAGGTGGAGCGGGCGAATGGCCTCATCTTGTCTGGCATCAAGCCTCGGCTGGTCGAACCACTGGAGCATTCGGCCGGCTGTTGGCTTGACGAGTTGCCAGCCGTCCTCTGGAGTTTGCACCCGACTCCAATCAAGTCGACCGGCTTCACGCCCTTCTTCCTCATCTACGGTGCTGAAGCCGTCATCCCAACGGATATAGAGTTCGACTCCCCGCGAGTCACGATGTACACCAAGGAGGAAGCAGAAGAAGCACGACAAGATGGCGTCGATCTGCTGAAAGAGGGCCGGCTGTTGGCACTCAGCCGGTCCAGCATCTACCAGCAGAGCCTGCGCCGCTACTACAACAAGAAGGTCAGGCCGAGATCTTTCCAGGAGGGCGACCTTGTGCTCCGACTGATCCAGCGGACAGCCGACCAGCACAAGTTGTCGGCACCCTAGGAAGGCCCCTTCATCATCAGCAAGGTGCTGGGCAACGACTCCTACTATTTGATCGACGCTCAGAAGCCCCGAGCACGCAAGAGGGACGACTCCGGCAAGGAGACAGAACGGCCATGGAATGCAAATCTTCTCCAAAGATTTTACAGTTAATGCAGTATGTACCATGCTACCCTTTTGTATTAAAAGTACCATGACTTCGGGCCCCCCGAGACGAGCTCGGGGACTGCCCTTTTTGTTATCTGTATGATAAGAATTATGCCTTCGAGTATGTTGCTCTTTGTTATGCCGCTTGGCACCGGGTTCGACTAATCGGCCCGGGGACTCGCCGCCTTGCGCTATGAAATGCTTCCTGCAGTCTGACAAGTAGTGTGTGGTGCCTAAGCCGTCTCCTATCAGAAGCCACAGCTCGCAGAGCAGCTGTTGGTGGGCAGGAGTAAGGAAGAATGGGCGCCCACACGAAAAATGGCCAAGGATTCAAAGCATAAACATAGCTCAAGCCGGCTTTCCAGTCTTTCCTCGCAAAACCGACTCTTGAGTAGTCGGCTTGCCGCCTTCTATTCAACTTGCTAAAAAGACCCTAAAAATGGTTGAGTACTTGCCTCCCCAAAAGTAGCCAAGCACTTGACCCAACGGCAGTCTGCAGAGCGGTTGTCCAACTGGCAAAGAGGGCAACTAAGGGAAGGCGGCAAAGGAAAAAGCCAAGAGAGCAATAGGCAAGAAATGATAGAACCCGGATAAATATTTACATAACATAGGCCCTTGGCCGAATCTTCGAACGGAAGTTCAAAATACACCCCGCGGGTGGAATTGTGTGAATTAACAAGTTCTTCAAAGATTATTAAAGCAGATAAGATAAAACAAGGCAGCAGCCTAGGAAGCAGCAGACGGGTTTGGAGGCTCGGAGGAGATGGCGGTGTCAGACATAGGGGCGGCCGGCTGAGCAGTCTCAGCTTGATCGCCTCCGGCGGCAGCCGGCTCGGTTGGGCGCGGCTCGTTGCTGGAGGCACGATCGAGCTGAGGCTGGTCGCCCGCTCCGTCTTCTGGCGCCTCCGTCTCGTCTCCGACCTCCACCTCGCCTCCCTCCTTGGCGCTGGAGCCGATCACCTCCGCCGAGTCCTCGTCGTAGTCCGGGTTCATCCCGAACCACTCCGGAGGTGACTCCTTGCCGTTGTCAGCCCGCTCAGGAGTGAAGACATTAGTATCGGCGTACTCGGCGATCGCCGCGGCGCGCTTGACAAGGGTGTCTTCCACGGCTGCCAGCTCCGGCTGGGCCTCTGCCCGGAGTGTGGCTAGCTGGTCCAGGTCCAGGTCTGGATACCACACCTTGATGAACTCCAAGGCCTGGCGCGCTCCAGCCCGTGCCGAGGAGCCCTTCCAAGCCTCAAGACGGCCGGCTGCGACCTCCAGCCAGTCGGCAGTCCAGCTGGGGGTGCGCAGAATCGGCATGTCTGGCCACAAGGCAGCGATCGCCTGGGCGTCGACACGTTGAAGCCGGCGCAGCATCCGGTGGGCCGGCCACAGGCGAGCCTCGATGCTCAGAAGCTGCTCATCAAGGGTCCGGGGGGCATTGGCGGCAACCTCCTCGCCAGCTGCTCTCCGTGCCTCGCGATCGGCCTCGATGGCTTGGGTAGAAGCTTGCGTGTGGCCCGGGAAGAAGTCTGCCAAGACGAAAAGAGGCAAGTCAGAAAAGCCGGAGTTGGCCCGACCTATAGTCGGCGGCTCAAAGAAAGAAAGTAAAGAAAACTCACCATCAACGATATCCTCAATCTCATGAAAGCCGGAGGTCAGCATCGCCTCCTTGTCGGTCCAGGAGGAGCGCTCGGTCTCGAACTCGGCCAGGAGCGCAGTCTCTTTCCCCTCTGCCTCCTCCTGCGCCTTCTTGAGCAGCTCCTTCTGCTCCGCCAGCTGCGTAGCCAGCAGGTCGCGCTCTGCGACGATCTTGCTGCACTCCACCTCCTTGGCACTCAAGGCGGTGTTGGCTTCACCCAGCTGCTGCTGAAGAACGGCGTTGGCCTCTGAAGAAAGAAGAAAAAAGACGTAAGTCGTCAACAAAGAAGGTCGCTGGGAAGATCCGGCCCGACTGCTCAGCAGTCGGACCGAATCTCGGGGACTACAGCCCGCGGGTGCGCCAGCGCGCCCCCGCAAAGAAGAAGGAAACTTACTCCGACTCTCCGACAAGTCAGCAGTCCGCTTGCCCAACTCTTCAACATTACGGTTGAAGGTGGTGACCCGGAGGTTGTGATAATCCTATGATAAACATTTCAAACAAGAGTAAGTATTTGGAACTCGCTAGTGGAGTTCCGACCCGCCTGCTCAGCAGCCGGCCCGGAACTCGGGGACTACACCCAGTGGGTGCGCTGGCGCGCCCCCAAAGAGAAGAGCAAGAAGAAACATACCCGGACGGCTGCTTGCGACGCCAGATACGCCTTGGTGCAGTTCTGGATGGCGTCGCCCTCAGCTCGCAGCTTCGCCTGGACGCCCAGGAGCGCCTTGTTCAGTGGGCCCGTGCTGCCTCCTCGCACCCACCCGACGGGCGCGGCGCTCATTGCCTCGACGTCTGGGATGGCCGAGATGGCGGCGCCGGCCTCCAGGAGGTGTGGCACCGAAGTCGCCTTTTCAAGACGGCGGCGCGTTGGCGAGGCGACTTGGAGGAGTAGCTGGGCCACGGCCTCGTCGTTAGTCGGCGGCACCGGAAGGTCCGCCGGCTGTTCACCTCGCGCGCTCCCAGGCGGCGGTGGAGGCGGCAGTGGTGGCACGACCCTGTCCGACTCGGAGGCCTCGCCGCCTTCCTTCTCCATGATGGGATGATCGCCGCCGGCTTCCCCGGTCTGCTCCGTGAAATCCTGAGGCGGCCGCGCCGAGTTCAGCGGGATGACGAACAACACCGACTGGCGACGCGCGGCTTCTTTGGCCTGCTGTTTTGCCGCGACGGCAGCTTCGGCTTCCTCCAGCTTCTTCTGGGTGGAGGCAGCCGCCTTCTCGGCCTCCGCCTTCTCTCGGGGGGCGGCTTCGTCCTCGTCGCGCTTCTCCTGCGCGTTCCGCTCCGTCGCCTCCCGGAGGTCAGCGGCGGGGTCAATGCCCGAGTGGCGGCAGACGACTCTGCCGACCCCTCGATGGAGGCGGCGGTAACCCTCCCGAGGGTGAGGGGAGCCCTGGAACAGGAAAAGCATATAAAATATTTGGACAAAATCCACCAGAAAAAAGTAAAACAAGACGGAAGCACTTACGCAGAAGTCAGTGGCGGTTTCTTCACTTCCTTGCGGAAGCGTTGGGCCCTCGCGGCTGCCTCTTCCCGCTTGGTCGCGGCGGCCGCCCCCTTGAACTTCTTCTCCCGGCCGCCAATGGAGCTCGGCCCGGCCCGGCGTTTCCTCACGCCGCCTAGACCGCCCAAGGCGGCAGACGAGCTCGCGCCATGGTGGCCGGCTCTTGATTGGTGGCGCGGGGCGACTTCTCCATCGTCATCGGCGGGCCAGTCGGCAAAAGTGGCCGAGGGCCTGAGGTCGCCTTCCTCTCCTCCGCCGCCTCCGTCGGCGTCGGCCTCCATCGCCGCCGCCCCCAGGTCGGGGTCGTCAACGTCACTCTCCGCTCAGTCGGGGGCGAACTGGCGGGCTGGCCCCGCGGTGCCGGCCGAGGGCTGGACAAGAGGATTCTGATTCGAAGGCTAAAAAGATCATGAGTCGGATTCGGCTGCAAAAAGGAAACAAAAGAAGAAGAGAGACAACTTACAACCGGCGGGGGGTTGGCGCGCGAGTACGGATCCTTGCCGAACTGCCAATCCTCCGTGAGACCGCAGTTCGCGATGTAATTCACCGTGTCCGCCACCTCCGCGTGGGGCATGTCTTTGGAGCACATTCCACTAGGGTCCCGGTGGCCGCTCATCTGACAGATCATATGAGGCCGGCCTTGGAGCGGGAGGACTCGGCGCGCCACGAAGGCGGCCAGCAAGTCGGCCCCAGTCAGACCCTCCGATTGCGTCAGCACTCGGAGTCACGCGACGGCGGCGGCACCGGCCGGAGTCAGTGTCTTGGCCCGGTGGGACCAGCTGGGGAGCCTTCCCACTGGCGCGCCGGCTTCGTAATGTGGCAGGTTGACCCAGTCGCCCTCCGGGGCGACTGTCGGATTTGGGGTTCCGGCAGACCCTTAAGGTTCGAACTCTGGGGTGCATGCGGAGATTATGCCCTCTACCTCTCCGTCTCGCAAAGATCTAACTACTGAAAGAACAACACAAGAGACACAGGGTTTATACTAGTTCGGGCCACCATTGTGGTGTAATACCCTACTCTAGTTTGTGGTGGGTGGATTGCCTCTTGGGCTGATGATGATGAACAATACAATGAAGAACAGCCTCGTGAGGGTCTGCTCTTAGCTAGGACGATGAACTGCTAGGGGGAGTTCAGCCGCCCTTCTCTCTCCCCTCCTACCCTGGGGGTGGCTCGTCCTATTTATAGGCAAAGGCCCTGGGCTTCCCAAATATTGAGCGGGAAGGGCGCCAACAATTGGCCAATTTGAAGGGGAACATCTGGTACACTTATCCTGACTAAAGTTGGTCCTCGCCTGCCAAAGGCCCTGTGGTGACGCCGTTCTGGGCTCCACGATGACCTCCTTCCCACCGTTGGACTGGTCTTGGTCTCGTTGCACCGAAATGGGTGCCTTTGCTTGATCCTCTTGCCTGCGCTTGCCCCCTTTGCACCAAAGAGGAAAGGGAGACACTGCGCGGGCTGGCGCCCGCCTGGCACCCTTGGTCATCATGGCTTGCGTCATGGGCACCTCGCGAGGTACCCCACCTTGATCTCTCCGCCTCCTCGTGAGCCAGCCTGACGAGACCGTGCCTGAGGAAGCGTCGTGTCATCCGCCCCGCGAGGCTTGGCCCCTCGCGAGGGTCTTGGGTCTCATGTTGACGAAGATGGGCCGTGCTGGGCCCCCTTTCAAGCCACGCCGCAGGCCGCAGGCAGGCAAGTCTGGGGAACCCCGTTCCCAGAACGCCGACAGTAGCCCCCGGGCCCAAGGCGCGCCCGGACTTGGCCGTGCTGAGAGGCGAAAGGGCAAGGGCGAAGCGCCGCGGGCCCTAACAGCCTGCAGCCTTGGGCGCCGCGTGGCGGTTGATTGGACGTGGGCGGCACTGTTCCCCCACGCTCCCTTATTTTGCGCCCTGCTAGGTGGACTCGCAGTCGTACACAGCCGGTCCCCTTCCTGTTGCTCGACCGTCCCCTATTCTTCCTCCCTTCGAACTCCAACTCTTGCCTCCAATCCCATCTCACATCTTCCCCTTCCTTCCCATTGCCATGGCTCCGGCGAAGAAAGAGAAAGGGAAGAAACCCATGCCTCCGCCTCGCCCGCCGCCGTTGGTGGCCCCCGCCGTCGGCCCGTCGATCATACTCAATCGAGAGTGCCTGGGTAAGCTCAGCCCGGCTCTGGCCACCATATTAATCGAGTGTGGGAGGACGACGGCCTGGCCTACGTCTCACTTCCCCACCGACAGGATAATCACTGAGGTTCATTATTTTGCTGACGCCTTGTGGGCGGGTCTGGTTCCCCCCTTTTTCGATTTCTTCAAGGTCGTCCTCTCCCATTACCAGATCCATATGATGCATCTGGGTCCTGAATCCATCACCCTTCTTTCGGTCTTCGCTTTTGTTTGTGAGGCGATGATGGGCATTCCTCCTTCTGTTGCCTTGCTACGCCACTTCTTCTCTTTGCGCCTTGCCGACCCCACTCAATGCTCGGCGTGTGTGAACTTCGTCGCCGCGCCTGAGACTGCGGCCTCGGGGATCGACTTCAAGCTTCCTTCACCTTCAGCTGGGTTCCGCGAGCGGTGGTTGTACATTGATGTCGGGGTGCCCATCCCCCTGCTGGCGAAGCCAACTTCGCCTGCTGTACCCAACTCGGGCTGGGGCCAGGAGACGCTCGAGAGCCCCCGGCTCGCCTTCGTCTGGCACCGCTTCGCGCTCTTGAAATCGCTCGGCATGACAGCGCCCAAGGTGGTGAAGGAGTTCCTGTTGCGCCGCATTGCCCCTCTCCAACGCCACTCCCGCTGAATGTGGGCCTTCAGTGGGCATGGTGATCGCATGAGGCTCCAGGAAGAAGACCTGACGCCTGGGGCGCTAAGGACAGTGCTCTTGGTCCTGACTGGTGACCCCAACCCGGGCAGCATCCAGCGGGGAGGGGCCCTGTTGTACCTCTGCCAGAACAGGGACGATTTCGTGAAGCAGATGCCCTCCTTTGATGAATGGGGGTTGCGCCCTGCTGGCTTCCAAGGGCCTCGCGAGAACCCCGTGGTGGTGACCGCCCTTTCGGTCGGTCAAGGCGAATCCTCCTCGAGTGGTGGAGCAGGGATGCATGAGACGGCTGAGGCCGAGAAGGCTCCCGATGAGGTGACTGCGCCTGGTGATGCCCTCGAGGGGGCAGCTCCTGAGACCCGCGCTGCTGAGGCTAAGGGTGGCAAGCAGTCGCTCCTAGCGCCTGGGGCTGAGGCCCCGGCCGCGTCTTCTGGCAAGGCGATTAACAGCGCGCGTCAGGCAGGCGTCCCTGACGCAGATCGCTTTGATGCTCCGTCTTCGTCGCAGGTTGATCCTTGCGCTCTTCTCTTGGGCCGCTTCCGCGTGGACTTTGAGAACCTCCGGAGGAAAAGGGAGGCCCTGGGTGATGACTTTCCTTGTCGCTTGCTGAAGCACCGGAAATACTTCGCTACTGACGAGTAAGCCTTCTCCTTTTCTGGCTCCTGATCCCCTTGTTGCATCTACTGATCCTTACTCCGCAGGCCTCTTCCGGCCGAGCTCGTGGGAGTCGCTGAGGCGCCGCCTCCTTTGGCTTCGTCTCCCCCGTCGTCCCCAAGTGCTCCGAGCAGCACTGCTCTTGTGGTGAGGGTGAATGAAGGAGCGGACCGTCCCGAGGCGCGCTACAGCCCTTCTCTTCCTGCGATCTTCCTTTGCGGGCCCTCTCTTGGCATAGCCAGCCTGCCGTGGGCTTCTCGCCTGGCCGCGGGCTACGACTGGCTGAGGCGCCTCCTGCGCCCTTCTTCCGGAGACGGGCTGTCCCCTGGCCGGGCTTCTGGTATGGCGCTCCCGGCCGTCATGAGGGCACCAGCCCCCAGCCCCCTACCTGGAGGGGGAGCGATGATTTGTGGCCCCGGCGCTTGCTTGGGGTAGATGATGGTGTGGAAGACATGCTCGAGCGCGCTCGGGAGCGCCGTGCTCGTCGCCAAGAGTTCCATCGGAGGGCGACCGATGCGGTGGACCTGCTTGGGGAGGAGCTCGCTGGTGAAGACGGGCGCCTGGAGGCCGAGGGCCTGCTGTCGGCGTTCTGGGAACGGGGTTCGCCAGACTTGCCTGCCTGCGGCCTGCGGCGTGGCTCAAAGGGGGCCCAGCATGGCCCAACTTCATCAACACAAGACCCAAGACCCTCGCGAGGGGCCAAGCCTCGCGGGGCGGCCGACACGGCACTTCCTCAGGCACGGCCTCGTCAGGCTGGCTCACGAGGAGGCGGGGAGATCAAGGCGGGGTACCTCGCGAGGTGCCCATGACGCAAGCCATGACGACCAAGGGCGCCAGGCGGGCGCCAGCCCGCGCAGTGTCCTCCCTTTCCACTTTGGTGCAAAGGGGGTAAGCGCAGGCGAGAGGATCAAGCAAAGGCATCCATTTCGGTGCAACGAGACCAAGACCAGTCCAGCGGTGGGAAGGAGGTCATCGTGGAGCCTAGGACGGCGTCACCACAGGGCCTTTGGCAGGCGAGGACCAACTTTAGTCAGGATAAGTGTACCAGATGTTCCCCTTCAAATTGGCCAATTGTTGGCGCCCTTCCCGCTCAATATTTGGGAAGAGGCCCAGGGCCTTTGCCTATAAATAGGACTAGCCGCCCCCAGGGTAGGGGCATCGAGCGATCTAGCAATCGCATCAGGGAGAAACCAGTTAGAAAGACTCAGGCAGCAGAGAGAGAGAGAGAAGGGCCGTTGAACTCCTCCTAGCAGTTCACCCCCAAGCCAAGAGCAGACCCTCGCGAGGCTGTTCTTCCCTGTTTTGTTCATCATCATCAGCCCAAGAGGCAATCCACCCACCACACTGGAGTAGGGTATTACACCACATCGGTGGCCCGAACCAGTATAAACTCTGTGTCTTTTGTGTTGTTCCTTTGGTAGTTTAGATCCTTGCGAGACGGAGAGGTAGAGGGCATAATCTCCGCGCGCACCCTAGAGTTCGAACCTTAAGGGTCTGCCGGACCCTGAAATCCGACATTTGGCGCGCCAGGTAGGTGTGCGCCGGAATTTGTCTTCCACCGCTTCGTTCTCCGCCGACCGTCGCGTCCATGTCTGACGCTCGTCGGGCCCGCGCCGAGCGCCGGGCCGCCATCGCTTCCCGCATCGCCCAGACGGCCCCCGTTTGTTGGCGTCCTCGTCGTTCCCCATCGCCCGCCATCAACGCCGCCACCGGCCTAGCAGGGAACGAGCAGCAAGCGTCATCTCAACACCCGTCTGTGCGGCGAGACGGCCGCACCGCTACTCCATCGCTCACGCCAGCTGGCTCTTCGTCCCACGCGCTCCGCGCGCCCTTGGAGGCTCGAGCTGCAGTCATCGCGGCAAACGAGCTCCTGCGCTACCGTCCCGTCGACGATGTCTACGAAGAGTGGCTCGACCGCGTCGCCGAGCTCGTCCGCGCCGCAGGGGGCTCTCCTTCACCATCCGCTCCGCTGCGTCGCACCCCGCCACGCGCTGGCAATAAAGTTCTGGGGGCGTACCAGCCGCCTCCCCTCCAAGAAGACGCCGTGGCCCCAAGGCGCGTGGCCCCCGGGCGGAACCAGCTCCGTCAGGCGCCAACCCAGCAAGAAGGGAGCTGCCAAGAAGTCCCTCGACCGCAAGAGGCTGCCCGAGCGCTTCCTGCTCCGGCTCGCCGCGACCCTGCTCCAGCTCCGGCACGTCAAGACCCCGGGCTGCTTCTGGCTGCAGCGCATGGGGACCCTCAAGGCCAAGCTCCCCCTCGACCGAAGCCTCCCGTGGCCACGGCCGGCTACCGCGCCTACACCACCGAGCTGCGCAGCGTTGCATGGCCCGGCAAGTTCAAGCCAGACCTGCCTCCTCGCTACGACGGCACGACTGACCCCGCCGAGTTCCTCCAGCTTTTCGAGCTAGGCATCGAAGCTGCCAGCGGGGACGAAAAGGTCATGGCGAACTGGTTCCCCATGGCGCTTGAGGAAGGAGCCCGTACCTGGCTCCTGAACCTGGCCCCGGGCACGATCTCTTCCTGGGACCAGATGCGCACCCGCTTCATTAGCAACTTCCAAGGTACTCGCGACCGGCCGCCCGCCGTGAGCGACATGCGCCGCATCAAGCAACAACCCGGAGAGGCCCTGCAAAAGTACATCCAGCGCTTCAACAACGCGCGTCTCAAGATCCCCAAGGTGTTCGAGGAAGCCATCATCTCAGCCTTCTCCGACGGTGTGCGCGATGTCAAGATGAAGGAGGAGCTGGCGATGCATGAAGACCTGTGCACCTCACTGGAGCTGTTCAACTTGGCGACCAAGTGCGCCAGGGCTGAGGAGGGGCGTCTCTCCCTCCTCGAGCTGCCCACCACGGACCCATAAGAGAAGAAACCCAAGGCCAAGAACGTGAAGCGCAAGGGGGCTGCCGTGCTCGCAGCGGAGCCTGATACCAAGCGGGGCAAGGATCTGCCCGAATCCTACAGGGGCAGCCGATACTGCGTGTACCACGACCTCCACACCCACTGTCGGATCACGGGTTCCGGCAGACCCGTAAGGTTCGAACTCTGGGGTGCGCGCGGAGATCATGCCCTCTACCTCTCCTTCTAGCAAGGATCTAAACTACAGAAAGAACAGCACAAGAGACACAGAGTTTATACTGGTTTGGGCCACCGATGTGGTGTAATACCCTACTCCAGTGTGGTGTGTGGATTGCCTCTTGGGCTGATGATGATGATGAACAGTACAAGGGAGAACGGCCTCGCGAGGGCCTGTTCTTGGCTAGGACGATGAACTGCTAGGAGGAGTTCAGCCGCCCTTCTCTCTCTTTCTCTACTTGTTCTCTGCTTGCTCGGATTCTGCTGGCCTGATTGCCCGATGCTAACTTGCTAGACTCCTCGATCTCTAGATGCCTCTACCCTGGGGGTGGCTAGTCCTATTTATAGGCAAAGGCCATGGGCCTCTTCCCAAATATTGAGCGGGAAGGGCGCCAACAATTGGCCAATTCGAAGGGGAACATCTGGTACACTTATCCTGACTAAAGTTGGTCCTCGCCTGCCAAAAGCCCTGCGGTGACGCCGTTCTGGGTTCCATGGTGACCTCCTTCCCACCGTTGGACTGGTCTTGGTCGTTGCACAGAAATGGGTGCCTTTCCTTGATCCTCTTGCCCGCGCTTGCCCCTTTGCACCAAAGAGGAAAGGGGGACGTTGCGCGGGCTGGCGCCTGCCTGGCACCCTCGATCGTCATGGCTTGCATCATGGGCACCTCGCGAGGTACCCTGCCTTGATCTCTCCGCCTCCTCATGAGCCAGCCTGAGGAGGCCGCGCCTGAGGAAGCGCTGTGTCGTCCGCCCCGCGAGGCTTGGCCCCTCGCGAGGGTCTTGAGTCTTGTGTTGATGAAGATGGGCCGCGCTGGGCCCCCATTTGCGCCACGCCGCAGGCCGCAGGCAGGCAAGTCTGGGGACCCCCGTTCCCAGAACGCCGACACCCACAACACCAATGAATGCCAAGAGCTCTGCGCCGTGCGAGAAGGAAGGATCGGCCGACGCCCTGACCGTGCTGACCGGGGCTACGACCGAGGAGGAGGAAGAAACCCAGGACGCTGGGAAGATCGAGGCCCGCGCCAAGGGTGGCGTGATCAACCTCGCGAGGACCGCTGGCGGGACCTGCCTCGCGAGGGGGATTGGAGGGATCAGCCTCGTGAGGATCACCCGCGGGGCAACGCAGGCCTCCCCTACTGCCGCCTCAGCCAGGGAGGAACGAAGACCGCCACCAGGACGAGGGAGCTGGGGGCTTCTAGGAGCCGCGCGCAATCGCCTGCATCCTGGGCGGAGCTCAAGCCTCAGCCTCCCAACGCATCTTCAAGTAGTTTGCCCGCAAAGTGAATGCAGTCCTCCCTAGGCTCGAAGCAACGCGGCCTCTCAGGTGGTTGGCGTGCACCATCATGTTCAGCTCAGCGGATCAGCTCAAGTGCGCGGCCACGGCCGGGGTCCTCCCGATGCTTTGCTCTCTAGTCATCAGCAACGTATTGGTCACCAGGACCCTCATCGATGGCGGAGCAGGGCTCAACGTCCTGTCGGTAGAAACATTCAACAATCTCCAAGTGCCCTATGACCAGCTTCAGCCAACCAAGCCCTTCTCCGGAGTCACCGATGGTTCCACGATCCCGATCGGGCAGGTCCGCCTCCCTGTCACCTTCGGGGCCCGCAGCAACTACCGCACCGAGCTCATCGACTTCGACATCGCTCACATCCGCCTGCCATACAACGCCATCCTCGGGTACCCAGCGCTAGCCAAGTTCATGGTCGTAACTCATCATGGCTACAACGTCCTCAAGATGCCAGGAAGTGGCGGAGTCATCATGGTGCCGTGTGAAGAGAAGGATGAAGTGTGTTCCCTGGAGCGAGCCTTTCAGGCCGCGTCACTAGAAGACCCAGATCACGGAGGCAGGAGGCTTCCCGAGATCACCCCCAAGAAGAAGAAGACATCGTCAGGCTCAGCCCCTCAGGAGGCAGGCCCCTCAGGGCCCGTGTCTGCCCAAGGGGATCCTCCATCCATCGCATAGGAAAGCGCGCCCGGCGCCCTCCTCAGGCAGGGCTCGGGGGCTCTCACCTGGAGGGCCACCGACCTGGCCAGGGTCACGAGGGAGGCGCTTGGGCACCACGTGGAGGCGTGCCTCGAAGCACGTTTCCCTCAAGAAGGAGCAAGGCAAGGAAGGTCAGACCAGCAGGAGTTCGTTAACAAGGCCGTACAAGAACTACAGGAGTCAAGAATCATGAGAGGTTGCCGCTGTCTACCAGCTGTGGCCCCCGATCCAGGCGGGGATGGTGGGATGCGCATCTGCATCGACGTACCAGGGCTCAATCAAGTCGCCACGATGGAGCGCCTCTGGCCCTCGCAAGTGGGGCATTGTGGAGGTCCACCCCACAGCTATGGTCGCATGCCTTACGGCTTGCCGAGCGTGGCTGCTGCGTACCAGCGCCTCATGAGGGGCATCATGGAGACTCAGGAAGACAGGCGTTCCGCAGTCCTGGCGGAGAGGGAGATGATTCGCGAGGAGCCACCAGCGCCTCCGGAGCCTCCTTAGGCCCCTGGGCCTGGGGGCTCGTGAGGATCGGCTCCCGCAGCCCACCGAGTCTGCTACACCAACACCACTTCGTCCGTGACAACTCCAGGTGACATCTTTCAAACTTCATTTCCGGCTGGGAACGCCCCCCCACGGCTGCTTCATTCCCAGGCCGCGTGGGTCCGTCCCTGCGGCATGTATCCCTTTTTAGTTTTTGATCATTAGCTTGCTTTGTTGGGCGCGCCCCTCGGGCTGCCTCATCCCCAGGCCGCTCGGGCCAAGCCCAGTGGCATGTATCTTCCTTGCGTTTATTTCCAACTATGCATTCGCCTATCATGCTTGATTACTTGATGCCTGTTCACGGCACCTCTTCTTCTCAACGTCGACCACTTGCACGTTAAAGGGGGGTACCTGAGCATCGCGACTCAGGGCTCTTACTGGCTCTCCAGCCCTCACCCTCTGGCCTTGTCCACGGCATCGCGACCTGGCATACCAGCGACGGCTGAGACAAGCTCAAGGGCCGGGACCCGAGGACGTAGAGTGCCGGCATCTAACCCAATCTACAGGAACACATCTCAAGATACGGCCCAGTGCCAGGCGCAACCCGCCTAGAGGTAGGGCCCCGTGAGTCCGCGCTGGCTCACGGGTGCCTAGATACACCTCACCTAGCCCTACTGTGCCGGCCACGTGTTAGGGCGGGGCTGTACACGCCCCGGGGGCTCCTCCCGGAGGGGAGCCCCCTCCCATGTACCAGTGGAAGCACCATGCTCCGCGCTGGCTGACGACACTGCCGAGGAGCGGCTATGCCCGTACACATACGGAAGCGCTATGCTCCGCGCTGGTGATAAACAACTGAGGGTGGCCTCCAGGCCGCATCAACCTCAGGGAGCCCAGAGCTCAGTGTCTAGCCTCATCACAACGCCTCCCCTCGGGAGCGCCGCGCGAGGGGGCTAGGCACGGGGGCTACGACTGGGTCACACCCAGGCGTACGCCACCCAGCCAGGCCCCTCGGGCCTGGTTCGTCGCACGTCTCTCCCCGAGCGGAGCCAAGGTATGAAGGCCGATTGAGCGTCAAGGGGGACCCCTGAGCATCGCGACTCAGGGGCCTAACTGGTCCCGTAGCCCCTCACTCCTTAGTTCTGAAAGGCTATGCTGGGTGAGGTACGCGCGGGGCCGGGCTCTGCAGACGTGGAACGGTGGTCTCACTTGCATCTCACCTCATAGCCCGCTGTTTGCGTGTCAAGGGGGGCCCCTGAGCATCGTGACTCAGGGGCCTAACTGGCTCCGTAGCCCCTCACTCCTTAGTTCCGAAAGGCTATGCTGGGTGAGGTACGCACGGAGTGGGGCTCTGCAGACGTAGAACGGAAGCTACACCTATATCACACCTCCCTTCTTGTTGTTCGTGCGCCAAGGGGGACTCCAGAGCATCGCGACTCAGGAGCCTAACTTGTCACGTAGCCCCTCACTCCTTTGGTCCCATCCTGGTTTCCGGTCGGGGCTAATGCTGGGTGAGGTACGTGCGTGGCCGGGCTCTGCCGGCGTAGAACACAAGCAAGTAGGGAGGAAAAGCATAAAACTCAAAGAATTTAAAAGCAAATATTACAGTCCATACTGTTGTCTCAATACCAAACGCAAGTTTAAATGCCTCCCCGAGGCGTGATGCATGTGCAGGAAGTAAAAGAAGAACAGGAGAGGCAGCGGAGTCACTCGTCGGCGGTGGGGCAGCGCGGAGTGGCCTCGCTTCATGGAGCAGTAGGGCTGGCAGCGCCTTGCTTCGGCTTGGTGCTGAAGGCCCGGAACTTCCCCAGCAGCGCCTCCGCGCACCCCTTCACGGCTTCGACAACAGTGGCAGCACCCTCACCACTCACCGGCTCCAACAGGCCGTCGAGGTCTGCGCTGGGATCGCGAAGGTAGATGTGGGCGAAGACCCGCGTCAGCGCAGCAGAGGACAAGACTCACGCCTCGGCCTCGGCCATGGGGCCGAGGCCAAGGGCGACATCCCCAAGGGCACGAACCAGGAAGGGAAGCAGCTTGGCGGGCCATCCTCGTCACCGGCCAGCGGGCTCTCCAGGCCGCTCTCATAGAGCGTCTTCAGCGAAGCACGGGCCTCCTTCTCCATGTCCGTGAAGGCCACGCGATCCTCGGGAAGGACCCAGGCCTTGCGGTCCAACTCGGCCTCCGTCACCTCCAGCTCCTTCTTCAGCGCGCCTAGGCGGTCGCGGCGCTTCTTGAGCTTGGCCTCCCGATCCTCGATGGCCGCCTCGCGAGCCTTCGCGCCTTTCTCCTGCTCTTGGCGAAGGCGGACCTCCTTCGCGAACTGGTCCCGCAGGCCCTGCAGCTCGTCCTCCAGCAACTTGCAGCGACCACGGACTCCAACCACCTCTCCCACGGCCGCGTCTCGGGCAGCCTTCGCCTCGAGGGTGGCCTCCCTCTCTCCGTCGCAGGCCGTCGAGGCCTGAACTAGTGCCGCCCGAATCGAGGCGTCGGAGCGGATCCACCCCGAAGCCAGCTCCAGGCGCCCGACCACGAGGCGAGGGTCGGCGCCAAGAAGATCCTGCCGCAGCCGGTCCAGTTCAGCAACGGCGCGCTCCAGGACGGCGGAAGAAGACGGGGAAGCATCGGTGCGCTCCAAGGCAGCAGGAGGAGTTGGGGGAGCAGCGGACAGTGGAATGGGAGGAGAAGGTAGCGGCGACGAGACCACAGCATCCTGAGGAGGAGTCTGCTGCGCCCCAACGACCGTGGTGCCGGCAGCAGGCAGGGGCACCTCAGGAGTCACTTGGGCCATGGGGGTTGGGCTCGCCCCAGCCAGGTTAGCAAGGCCGCGCAAGGATGACCGGGCAGGAGAAGCCCGTGCGTCACGGTCTCCTTCCCCTGCAGGTGGAGGCGTTGCCGCGGATGGGGCCTCGGGATCCCCCTTCGGCTTCTTCGCCGCGGGCGCCAGCCTATCCAAAGAGAAGCAAACATCAAGCCTCAGCGGTGGAACAAGAAACAAAGACGAAGGATCAAGCACTTACGGGTCGTCGCTGGAGAACTCGAGCAGCCTCCGGCCATACATGAAGCTAGAAAGCCGGGTGGAGGGATCAGCCTCACGTGCAGAGGGCGTGTCTGCGGACCGCCCCGGAGCCGGAGCGGACCCGCGGGGGATCAGCCCGGTTCTGCCCTTCTTCGGGATCGGGGGTGAGCTCCCGCTACCCAGCACGTCGTCGACCTCATCATCATCGCTTGATGAAAGGCGGAGAGTACGGGACTTGCGCCGGGGGAGGGGAGCCCTCGACTCTCCGTCAGTTGCCTCGGAGTTAGGGCCCTCCTCCCGCTCCTCTTCGCCCTCCTCTCCGCTGGAGTCGCCGGAGGACACGTCCACCAGTCCCTCGGGAGCCACCGCGGGCACGGGCCCGTCCCCGTTGAAGACGGGCATGGACTCCACCACTTGCTTCCAGTCGTCGCGAAGGAACAGGGGCGCAGGCGCGCCCTCCAACCTTGCCACCTCGCCCCCGACCAGGGATTGGAGAACCGCGGTCAAATCCTCGTCGCCCAAGGCCGCGGGGCTCGGATGAGGCCTCCACATCGGAGGTGAGTACCGCCGAAGCGGAGCCAGCTGGTGCTCTAGGAACTCCCTTAGCAGCGACGCGCCGGTCAGCTTCGCCGCCGCCGTGCCGGCCGGCTTCAGGTCCGCGTCCATCTTCTCCAGAACCGGCTTCGCGCGGGGGTCCGTAAGCTCCGCCCGGGACCAGTCGCCGGAACTCACGGGCTGCTCCATGGGTAGGATCAGCCGAGGGTGGATGCGCCCGGCGTCCACCAAGACCCACTTGCTCCTGAAGCCCTCAATCCTCTTCCCGGGATTCGAGATGGCAATGGCGCCACCACACGCGACGAATCTCGCGCATGCGGAAGGGGAACCGCGGGTGACCCGGAGGTAGAAGTAGTGGCGCAGCAAGGCCACTGAGGGTTGCACCCCCACATGAGCCTTGCAGTAGTAGGCGAAGATCGCCAGGAGAAGGATGGAGTTGGGGTGGAGATGCAGAGCTTGCAAGTCGTAATGGCGGAGGACAGAGAGGAAGAACTCGGACAAAGGAGGCACTAGGTCTGCAGTAATGGAGCTTATGAAGAGAGGGTAGAAGGTGCTTCCTCGGCCCTAAGGGGTGGCGGAGCCGACCTTGAACACTCGCGCTCCGTCGATGCCCCACGCCGCCGCCATCCGGCGCAGCCGGGTAAGGCTCGCCTCCGACACATTCGGCGAGTCTAGGGCAGGCAAAAACCAAGCTTCGGCCGGAGGCTGACGAGGCGCCATGTCTTCCTAGGTCACACAGGGGAGCAGATCTGGGAGTTTGGAGGAAGGAGAGGCGCAAGAAAGGTGATCTGAGCAGCAACCGGAGAAAGAGAGGAGCAAAGCCTGGGCAGACGCTGCACCTTTAATAACTTGCGTGGTTGTTGAAGCACTCGCGTCCAATCAACCGCCACGCGGTGCCCAAGGCCGCAGGCTGTTAGAGCCCGCGACGCTTCGCCCTTACCCTTTCGCCTCTCGGCACGGCCAAGTCCTTGCGCGCCTTGGGCCCGGGGGCTATTGTCGGCGTTCTGGAACGGGGGTCCCCAGACCTTCCTGCCTGCAGCATGGCTCAAAAGGGGCCCAGCACGGCCCAACTTCATCAACACAAGACCCAAGACCCTCGCGAGGGGCCAAGCCTCGCGGGGCGGACAACACGGCACTTCCTCAGGCACGGCCTCGTCAGGCTGGCTCACGAGGTGCCCATGACGCAAGCCATGACGACCACGGGCGCCAGGCGGGCGCCAGCCCACGCAGTGTCCTCTCTTTCCACTTTGGTGCAAAGGGGGCAAGCGCAGGCGAGAGTATCAAGCAAAGGCATCCATTTTGGTGCAACGAGACCAAGACCAGTCCAGCAGTGGTAAGGAGGTCATCGTGGAGCCCAGGATGACGTCACCACAGGGCCTTTGTGTGACACCCAAAAATTTTGACCTTGTTTTATTAATTAAAATTTTGCCAGGAAATTAAAACTTTTATTTTCTGGGCTCCCTTTTGATTTTTGAACCGTTTTTCTCCCTTGTCATTATGGAGTTTTTCCCCAAAAAGAATTTTTTTTAAAATATGTTATTGGACTTGTTTAACCTCTTAAGAAAAACTTTTCATTTTAGAACTAATTACACAATTAATTTGCTTGATCTTTAATTCCTTGAAAAATGGTTTTTCCAAGACTATATGGACATATTTGAACTACAACCATTTGATAAATTCACTTAAAATTCCTACCAAAATTTGGAGATGTCATGTGATGTTTTGAAATCACTTTTGTGCAAAAATATCTTTTATTCATGAAATATTTTGAGCTTTACACCAAATTTTCTTCTCTGGTCCAGAATGCATTTTTGCCCTGCAACTCATTTAAATACTTCCTTCTAGCCTCCACCAAAATTATGGGATGTTGGTAGTAGCTTATGATTCAACTTTATGCAATAATCTAGTGGTGTTCTTTGAAAATTCTCAGTGAATCAACCTCCTTTCCATTCTGACACAATCTTGTGATTTCTACTGCAACCCTATTTATTTTTGCTCAAGTGACCTTGTGCTTTCTCCTGCCTGTAGTCAGCCCTACCAAACCCCTAAATCCAGGAGCATGCACCCATTGGATCAATTTTGGTTCATGAAGTGATGCCATTAACCTTTTGTCCAGAATTGAAATTCTGCAAAACTTGCACTAACAAGTATCTGCTTTTGGCAAACTAACTTCACCACGTTCTTATGCATCTAAAGAGACCACCATCTGGAGTTTTTGACCACTCCAAGACCTGCCTAGATGCCTCTACCATTTTCTCAAACACCCTGTGGGCATGGACAGAATTGGCATGGATTTTAGTTAGCAGTGTGAACCTGATCCACTGACCCATCAACCTTGTCCACTGATCTCCTTGCAAGCCCAAGCCTAGACCAGCTAACCCCCAGCTCCAACCGAGCCACCTAGCATGCCCTGGCATTTCGCCGAGTAGCTGGTGGGCGTGCACTGGGCACACCCAGAGCGCGCCAATTGCAGCCGCGCACTCGAGCCGCCGCGTCGCACCCCTGTCTTGGCCCACACTGCAGAACCTCGCCACGCGCTCCCCTCCTCGCCACAACACGCCAGCCCGCCCTGGCGCCCTACAGCGCCACCGCCAGAGCACTTTTGGCGGCACGCCGGCGTCCGCGGTGCGCCTCTGCCACGGGCAGCGCCACCTGCCCCTTGAAGCCGCGCAAGCTTATCCCCAAGCGTGTCTGCTAGCTCTCGTCGCCGCCACGTCGCCCTAGCTACAGAATGGCGGTCGCCGGCGTTCTTATCCTCGGCCATCATCGGAACCGCCCCGACCGCCTATATAAGGACCCCCCGAGCTCGCCAAACCCTCAAGAAAAACTCTCTCACCCTCTCGCGGATCCTCCGTAGTAGTAGAAGGACCGAAGATGGTCGTCTTCTTGTTCTCCGGCAACCACGGCCGCCGCCACTGCCTCGCTCACTCCGGCGCCACCAGGACCTCCCCCTCTTTACTCTCTTCACATGAAGCCCCCTCTTCGTCTCGTGAGTCCATCCCCCTGCCCAATTCCGATCAGGAACCACCGGAGGCAAAATTCCACTCTGGCCGACGGCCACCGCCCGCTGCGGAGCTCGCTGCCGGCGACTCCGTCCACCCCCGAGACCGTAGCAACCACCGGCGGGACCACCTCGACCCCCTGAGCCCGTAGGTGGCTTCGGTTTCTCGAACGGTGTCGTCGTTCGCCGGTGAGCATCGCCGGAACCTCGCCTCGCTTGGACAAAGGAGGGAGAAGGGGGCGCGGCGACTGGTCAAACCTGACCAGTGGGCCCCCTGGACTCACTATCAACGACCCCGCACCTGTCCACGTGGGATTAAGTGAAAGCGTAAAACCCCAAGTACGTAACCCCTACTTAGAAAGCGTATTCGTGGTTGAAACGTTTTCTTTTTGTTTTATATTTAGAACAAATTTTGACCAAAACTTTGACTCGTTATATCTTTGTCACGACCGGTTTTCCAATAAAATATTTACTGAGAAACCAATCTATAGAAATCCAGTTTGAGATAAAACCACCTCACTGGCAGACAAACTTTTGATACAATAAGCCAGTAGCATAAATATATTACAGGGTTGAGCTGACGATACTCAACAATTTATTACAAGCGTGCCAATAATTATACATAAAGGCGATTAATGACACAAGGGAGTGGTGGCATACTACTGACTCGCAAATAAAGTAGAGGTGGAGTAACACAGTGGGAGGTTATGGGATTCTCAAACTAACATCCCATCGAGCGTCGAGGTGAAGCTCGATGAATTTATTAGGGTAGCGGAAGCGGATATGAAACAGTGACCAATCCCAAGGTTGCACGAGACTGACTGGGACTCCTCTAGGCGTCGGATTCGCTATCGGACTCTTCATCCATGATATCACCATCGTCAGCATCTGGCCAAATCAACAAGCCAGTGAGTACTTTGAAAGTACTCGCAAGACAGTTCGGACGTAAGATATAACAAATGCCAACATGAAACACATGGATAAGTTAACCAGTATGATCAGACATAGAGGTGATGATGCTGGGTGCCAAACGAGGGTCTGAAAGACCTCTCGAGCGGAAAATGCAGAATAATAATACTGGTGCCAAACGAGTGTCTGAAAGACTCCTCGAGCGGAAAATGCAGAATAATAATACTGGTGCCAAACGAGTGTCTGAAAGACTCCTCGAGCGGAAAATGCAGAATAATAATACTGGTGCCAAACGAGTGTCTGAAAGACTCCTCGAGCGGAAAATGCAGAATAATAATACTGGTGCCAAACGAGTGTCTGAAAGACTCCTCGAGCGGAAAATGGAGAATAATAATACTGGTGCCAAACGAGTGTTTGAAAGACTCCTCGAGCGGAAAATGCGGAATAATAATACTGGTGCCAAACGAGTGTCTGAAAGACTCCTCGAGCGGAAAATGCGGAATAATAATGCTGGTGCCAAACGAGTGTCTGAAAGACTCCTCGAGCGGAAAATGCGGAATAATAATGCCACAATCGGGCGTCTGAGCGACACCACATAAAGGGCTTTTAAAAGAAATGCCACAGTCGGGCGTCTGAGCGACACCACATAAAGGGCTTTTGACTGATAATGAAATAATATATCATCATGAATATATTTAACTCATGGAGGATTTAGGGTTAGTACATCCACAAGGATAAACATTTAATCGGTCTTAGTGCCCATGTGTCCCACCGGGTAATCTGTCACCAAACTGGCACATGACTGTAAGCAGGAAACTTGGAAACAGATAATATGATTTAAGGGTATAGAGCTCTGCAGAGTTTGTACAAAAATTTCCCACAGTCGACGGATTTCAGTAGTCACTAGGACTAGTTCCGTTACGGTATTTCAGAAGAAAACACGGCAATCCAGTACACACCCATCCAACTCTTCGATGCCAGGAATCACCCTCAACATCGTCCAAGAAAAACTATTGAGACGGGGAGATCACAATATCGAATAGCATGGGATCAAATTTATATACGCGCGCTCTAAGGGGTGCCCCCCTCTCGGGCCCAACCGGAAACACCCATGCCCCCTGACCGGATGCCTGGCTTTAATCGAGGGCCATGGAACCAGCATCCCGGCCTCTCCTTTTTGGTGTGTACCAAGAAAGCGGTTTGCGACTTACTAAACCATATCCCTTTCGGGAAACATGTGGTAGTACAGGGAAAGGGAATGGATATGAACCAACCGATACGGGTTGGTACTGAAGATAACTTGCATGGCCTAAGACTGGCATGCTACAACACTGCCATCTTACCCATCTTCATGCCAACACATGGCCTTACATACTCACGTCCATCGACGTGTGAAATCATCGGGCTTACTTGCTCCAACAATGCATAATGAACGGTTCATCGGTATGCTCCACACATGCCATGAAACTATCTACATGCAAACATGCCAATACACTCATCATATCAAAAGTTCGAACATGCTTGCCTGGTTCAGAGTAGTCGGAGCCTAGCTCGGTGAAGTTCGCGGCCCCGTCACCTCCGTCGGTATCTACGGTACAGAGAAAACATACGCGCTAACGTGAATACCGAGAGGTGCAGAAAAAGTATTGTAAATATTATTCCAATAAATCTGATAAAAAACTAGACAAAATTTTGAAGAGAACAGAAAAAGAATCATTCAAAAATATGCTTTTGATAAAAAGTTATAAAGGTTTTTGCCCAGGGACTCATCTGTAATGAAACAGAAACTTCCCAGGGTTCTAACTGAGAAAACAGAAAACGGTTCGTTTGGAAATGCGCAAGCGCAACAGAGAAAGCGTGTTTTGCCCGAAGGCGTCAACAGAAAACGTTTCGCAAATAAAAGAACAGAGGCAGACATGCGGGGTCCGCATGTCAGGTTTGAAAAGGCTCGCCGGCGCCCGAAGACGGCGGTGGACGCCGGCGTCGAACTACGGCGAATTAGGAGAAACGGAGGGTACCAAGAGCTTCGGTGTCTTCTTCCGCGTCGGTGGGTGGTGGACTCGTCCAACAGGGAGCACCACGTCGACGGCGACACTAGCTCCGGCGGACGGCGGTTCGGGTGAGGATGGGGAACTCCGGTGGAGGGCTGCAAGCTTCAAATTGAAGTGCGGGTCAGAATGAGGGATGCGTGGAGAAGCTACTGGCAGGAGAATGGAGGTGGAGGAGCACACACGGGGGAGAATCGGGCTAGATCCAGTGGCGGGTCGCGGCGGTCGGAGTCGAGGAAGGAGACCTCCTCGGGGCCCTTCCAAAGGCCTGGCGTGCTCTAGGGGGAGTGCATGGCTAGTGGGTGCTCGAGCTGAAGCTCGGGGCCTCTATTTATAGGCAGATCGACGGGGTGGCCGTAAACGGAGAATCTCCGGCGAGCGATTACGGCGGAGCAGCGGATTAGAGGGTGGCTTGAGCGGTCGGGCAGCATCAGTGGAGGTTACTGAACTCGTTCTGCTACTAAACAGAGCTGGCCCCGGCATAATGGCGTCTGTCCACGGTGAGGTGACCGCACGGGCTCAACGGCGGCAGAGAGCGCGCGCTGTGCGCGTCGCGCCACGGCGACGGTGCTGCATGCGTGCGCTGGCGCGGAGATGGCCACGCGGAGCTATCAGCGGGGCTGTGCGGCGCGGAACGGCGTTGAGCCGCCGTTCTGCTCCCTGTTGGCTGCCACGGCGGTTCAGCCGCCGCGGGACACGCCGGCGTGGTCGGGTCAGAGCGCCACCGACGCCAGGAAGAGGCCAAGCGCGCGTGCGGGGCTCTGGACACGCAGACCAGGCGGCGAGCAACGTGCCAAGGGCACTGTGTGCGCGTGACTGAAGATGATCTGCAGAAAACAACACTGAAGACTGAATTTGACTGAAAGTGTTCGAACAGTGCATGCAAGGTGTTCGACAGAATGATCCAGGCCTGTAGGGATTTTTCCTTGGGCTGATATTTGGTGGAGTGACTACTCATTGCTCTAGTAGGCTGCCTGATTTTTGGTGGAATTTTTGGAGGAGTGTAAATATGAATTTCACCAAATTTGACAAATCTGGTCCAAACTTGCAGGGAGTGTAAGTTGAAAAATTTGAAAAGATGATGAGTGAATCAAGGTGGTTCTGGGTTGTGGGTGCAAAGGACTAGCCAGTAGAGTTGGTTTGAAGTCAAATCTCAAATGGAAAAGGGTACTTGCTTTGAAAATCCATTAGGCTAAAAATAATTGACAGAAAAATATTTGAGAGATAAAACAAAATCCAAAACTTGCTTGGATGAGTTGGGATAGGAAGTTTGAGTTGTTGACAAGGTGGGGAGAAGATGTTGTGGTGGTTTTACCTCATGGGCAAAATTCAAGGTCATGGATGGTTTTCAATAGAATGAAAATCCCAAATCTTTTTCATAGAGTTTTTCTTAAAAAGAAAACTCCCAAAAATAAAATCTGAGAAGGGAAACAATAGAGAGAAGGAGTTTTTAAGAAGGTTAAACCCAAGGCTTGAAGGAGAAAACAGAAATAGCAAAACCCTTGTCAAGGAAAAGGAATTTTAAGAGGGTTGTTTTACTGAAGGCCTCAAATTTCAAGGAAAATCCAGCAAGGATTTTGCAAAAACCCAAATGAAGATTTTGGAGTGTCACAACACCTACCCCCTTAGGAAAAATCTCGTCCCCGAGATTTCAGTTGATCCTTAAATAAGTGTGGATGCTCTGCTCGAAGAAAATCCTCTCTTTCCCATGTTGCTTCACTTTCGGTGTGATTACTCCACTGAACTTTGAAAAATTTGACGGTTTTCTGTCGGGTCCTCCTTTCAGACTCCTCTAGTATTCTTACTGGGTGTTCCCGATAAGTGAGGTCTGGATGCACGTCTATGCTCTCATGGGATACTTGTTTCTCTGGGTTGCTCACACATTTCCTGAATTGCGATACGTGGAACACGTTGTGGATATCTGATAGTTCCTCAGGTAGGTCTAGCTGATATGCTACTGTGCCTTTTTGTGCCGTTATACGGAATGGCCCGATGAATCTTGGCGCTAGCTTTCCCTTAATTTTGAATCGCTGCAACCCCCTCATAGGTGACACTCGTAGGTACATGAATTCACCGGGTTCGAAGTTGACCCCACGATGTTTCTGATCGTAATAACTCTTTTGCCGGCTTTGGGCGGTCTTGAGTCGATCTCTGATTAGTTGGACCTTTTCCTCGGCTTCCTTGAGCAAGTCTGGGCCGAAGATACGGCTGTCTCCGGTCTCTGACCAATTTAACGGGGTACGACATCTTCGCCCATACAAGGCTTCAAATGGTGCCATTTGTAGGCTGGCCTGATGACTGTTGTTGTACGCGAACTCGGCGTATGGCAGGCTGTCTTCCCAACTGGCTCCGTAGGTGAGGACACATGCTCTCAGCATGTCCTCTAAAATCTGGTTTACCCGTTCCGTTTGTCCATCTGTCTAGGGGTGGTATGCCGTACTGAAGGCTAGTTGAGTTCCTAGAGCCTGTTGTAACTGCTCCCAGAATCTCGAGACGAACTGTGTTCCTCTGTCAGATATTATAGTCTTCGGGACACTGTGAAGACAAACTATGCGAGAGAGATATATTTTGGCAAGCTTCTGAGTGGTGTGGGTCGTCTTTACTGGAATGAAATGTGCCACCTTAGTCAATCTGTCGGTGATAACCCATATGGCATCATTCCCGTGTCGTGATCGAGGTAGTCCGACAATGAAATCCATCCCTATTTCATCCCATTTCCACTCAGGTATTTTATTTGGTTGCAGTAGTCCAGCTGGTCTCTGATGTTCGGCCTTTATACGTTGACAAGAGTCGCAGCATGCAATGAAGGTGGCTATGTCCCTTTTCATACCGTGCCACCAAAATCCTTCTTGGATATCCTTATACATCTTGGTTCCTCCAGGGTGGATCGAATATGGAGCGGTGTGGGCTTCAGCTAGAATTTGCCGTTTGAGGTCTTCTATGTCTGGCACGCAGAGTCTGTTTCCGTACCATAGTGTCCCTTCTTCGTCTATGATCAATTCCGAGGCCTTGCCCATACTCACCTTTCTTTTGATACCTTCAATGCTGGGGTGACCCGGCTGGGCTTCTTTGATTCTTGCCACAAGGTTGGGCTGTATCTCCAAGTTTGTTATGGTGCCTTCTGCTACCATCAACAAGTTGAGTCTGGCAAATTCCCGTTGGAATTCGGGTCTTAAGTTGGGCAGACTGTTGTTGTTGGCGCTGGGGTTCCGACTAAGAGCATCGGCTACTACATTTGCTTTTCCAGGATGATAGTGGATTCCGACATCATAATCCTTTACTAGCTCCAACCAGCGTCGTTGCCTTAAATTCAGCTCTGGCTGTGTGAAAATATATTTGAGACTTTTATGGTCCGTATATATTTCACATCGATTTCCAAGTAGGAAGTGCCTCCATTCCTTGAGTGCATGAATAACTGCTGCCATTTCTAAGTCATGAGTGGGATAGTTTTCCTCATGCTTGTGAAGTTGCCTTGAAGCGTATGCGACAACTTTGCCTTCTTGCACTAATACGCATCCGAGTCCCTTTCTGGACGCGTCACAATATACTTCAAAATTCTTGCGTATGTCTGGCACAATCAATACTGGTGATGTTGTTAATTTCCATTTTAGCTCTTGGAAACTTTTCTCACAGGCTTCGGTCCATTCAAATTTCTTATCTTTCTTGAGCAACTGCGTCATTGGCTTGGCTATGGTGGAGAATCCTTCAATAAATCTGCGGTAATATCCTGCCATTCCCAAGAAACTTCGTATGTCCGTTACGCTGGCTGGTGACTTCCAGCCAAGTACGGCCTTGACTTTCTCTGGGTCCATGGCGATCCCGTCTTGGGTTAGCACGTGGCCTAGAAAGCCTACTTGCCTTAACCAAAACTCACACTTGCTGAACTTGGCGTACAATTGGTGTTTCCTGAGTTCTCCTAGTACAATTCTGAGATGTTCAGCGTGTTCTTCTGGTGTTTTGGAGTATACTAAAATATCATCGATGAATACCACAACGAACTTGTCCATAAACTTCATAAATACTTTGTTCATAAGGTGAACAAAATATGCAGGGGCATTTGTTAATCCAAAAGGCATTACTGTGAACTCATACAGTCCATATCTGGAGGTGAAGGCTGTCTTGGGGATATCTTCTGTTCGTACCTTTAATTGATGGTATCCTGACCTGAGGTCGATTTTTGAGAATACCTTGGCCTTAGCGAGTTGATCGAATAAATCATTTATTCTTGGCATCGGGTATTTGTTCTTGATCGTGACCATGTTGAGTGCTCGGTAGTCAATACACAATCGCAGTGTTCCATCTTTCTTTTTGGCAAACAAAATTGGTGATCCCCATGGTGAGGAGCTGGCTCGAATGTATCCCTTGTCAAGCAACTCCTTTATTTGTTTCTTCAGTTCAACCAACTCGGACGGTGCCATTCGGTATGGTTTCTTGTATATGGGGGTGGTTCCTGGTGCTAGCTCAATGCTGAATTCTATCTCTCGGTCGGGTGGCATGCCTGGTAGCTCTTCGGGAAATACATCTGGATATTCACGTACTACTGGAACCTTGTTTAATTCAGAAATGTCTACCTTGTTCAGTCTTGGTTTTCTGGGCATTTCTCTCTCTTTGGCGGATACTCTTATTGTTTTACCATGGTGGTGTGTGAGAATCACGGTCCGATTGAAACAATCAATGAAACCTTTGTTAGTGGTTAACCAGTCCATCCCTAGGATGACATCTAGTCCTTTATTTTCCAACACAATGAGATTGGCGTGAAACTTCAACCCTTTGAACTCAATAATCACATCCTAACAGTAATTCTGAGTAACTTGTTGAATTCCAGGGGACTTGATGATCATGGATTTCTCCAAAGGAAGCATCGAAAAATTATTTTGCGAAGCAAAACTTTTCGAAATAAAAGAGTGAGAAGCTCCAGAATCAAACAAAACCGTTGCAGGTATTGTGTTGACAGGGAACGTACCGAGTACGATATCCGGAGCATTTTGTGCCTCCTCTTTGGTCACGTGGTTCAGATGACCTTTCCTGTGGTTATTGTTGGGATTGAAGTTGTTTCGCTTGGGCGCTGAGTTATTGTTGCCGTTGTTCGGTTTTGGTGCTGAGCTTCTTGGCTTGGGACACTGCTTGGCATAGTGTCCTTCTTCTCCACAGGCGTAACAAGTAACACCTGGGCAATAGGTGAACTCCTTGTCCCTAGCATGGAAATTCTTTGTTGGGCGTGAGACGTTGGATGATGATTTGTGCGTCCCACCCTTCTGAAAATCGGTCTTACTTCGGTGATTGCGAGCATGGTTAGTCTGGTCCCTTTTTCGCTTGCGGATATCATCCAAACTGCGTCTTTCATTTTCTAGAGTAATGGCTTTATCCACCAGCGTCTTAAAATCTGGGAAGGTGTGTATGACCAGTTGGCATTTAAGCGCGGGTGCTAGGCCGTCAAGAAATTTCTCCATTTTCTTGCTTTCAGTCATACGCTCTTCGTTGGCGTAGCGGGATAACAGAGTAAATTGGCTATTGTAATCTGACACTGTCATGTTCCTTTGCTTGAGGTCATCGAACTCTCTTTTCTTGATTTTCATAATACTCTTAGGAATATGCGCGCCACGGAAACCTTCTTTGAAATCATCCCAGGTTATATCATTTTCGTTGGGATGCATGTGCAGAAAATTTTCCCACCAGGATGCGGCTGCTCCTGTGAGATAATGCGGTGCGTACAGTACCTTTTCTGGGTCTGAGCATTTTGCAATAATTAACTTTCTCTCCATATCGCGAAGCCAGTCTTCGGCCTCAAGTGGCTTGTCAGTATGAGAAAATGTTGAGGGACGTGTCTTCTGTAGTTCAGATAACTTGGAATGTTGCGGATACTGCCCATGGTGATTTCCCATGTTAATAACTTGGTTCATTATTTCCCGATGTTGTTGCTGACTCTGTTCATAAAGGCGGCACATTTGGGAAAGTGTCGTTTCACTGTCCGGTTGACTTGCCTGACCTCGTGTAAAATTGTTGCCTGATTGAGTATTATAGTGTTGACTTGACTGCCCTTGTGCAAAGTTGTTGCCCGGTTGGTTGCCATAATCTTCCTCTGGTGGAGCTGGCATGGAGCGGGTCCAAGGATGAGACATTTTTCACTCTGGGGATGTATTTATAAAACCCATAAGAAAAATGGAAGGGTTGCGAAGATAAAACCGATAATGCACGAGGTTGACAAATAATTTTTTTTAAAACCAAGATACTCAAGGGAAAACAAATCGATTTGCGCATAGAGAAGGACTGCATCATTACGCATCTCATAAGCGGCGATAATTATACAATACATTACTTAGGATATGCGTACATAATCCTGACATGTTATTTAGGCTAGTGCACTTCTCCAGATCCTACATGATGCGCAAACAAGCTACTTCTCACAACATCTTACATGGTGATGCAACACATGGCGGCTACGCGTACTCAGTCGGAGATGTTGATGACGTCCTTGGCCCTGCCAAGGGTGAGGCGTAGCGAAGCCGGGGACTCGACTTCCTCCTCGCTAATAGGCTCCATGCGAGTAGTGCTGCGCCGAGTAGATGGAGCGGGTGCCAGGGGCGGAACGACACGGATTGGAGTCGGTGCGAGTGGCGGTGCAGTGCGCGCTGGAGTGGGCGCAATGACCTGGTTGAACTCCTCGGTGGTAGGCAGGCGACAAGCAGGAGCATGGGATGCAGAGGACGAGACGAAAGTCAGTGGCGGTGCAGTAGGCAGGAGCTCCCTCCTGTTGGCGGCACATCCGTGGACTGAGTCCATGCGGGCGGCCACAAAGTCATCCACCAAGTTGTCGAAGGCTGCCTCCAAGGCCCGGAGATACTCAATAAGCATCTCAAAAGCCTCGTCCCGTTCTCCTCTGTGGCAGGAGAATGCGTAGTGACAGGTGTAGGGCACATGGCATGGAAGATAGCGGTAGCGACGAGCCTTCATCGCGGGAAGGGCATCCCTGAGACGAGCTATCGCCTCGCGGGCTGCCATCTGGATGGCATGCTTCTCCGTAGTCATGGCTCTCCCCAAGAACCGGAAGCGGCGTAGTTCACCACGGCCTGGTGCATAGTCAGACTGTCGTTGACTCTGTGCTGACAGAGAGTGATGACTGGGCGCACAGACGGCCCCATCGCGACCTGAACGACGAAGGAGAGAAGCTTGACGAACCCATCGGGTACGTTGGCGAAGGTCTGAGACTCGCAGCTGCGGTCGGCCATCTACAAAAGTGGGCAAAAATCCTTATTGGTCAGATCATAAATATATGCTGACTGTCAGAAAAATGACTACTATTGTAAAAACATGAATAAGCTCTATCATGCTCATAACCGATTAGCGATCGCACCTAGTGGCTTCCTACAGTCAGCCTGGCTCTGGTACCAAGCTTGTCACGACCGGTTTTCCAATAAAATATTTACTGAGAAACCAATCTATAGAAATCCAGTTTGAGATAAAACCACCTCACTGGCAGACAAACTTTTGATACAATAAGCCAGTAGCATAAATATATTACAGGGTTGAGCTGACGATACTCAACAATTTATTACAAGCGTGCCAATAATTATACATAAAGGCGATTAATGACACAAGGGAGTGGTGGCATACTACTGACTCGCAAATAAAGTAGAGGTGGAGTAACACAGTGGGAGGTTATGGGATTCTCAAACTAACATCCCATCGAGCGTCGAGGTGAAGCTCGATGAATTTATTAGGGTAGCGGAAGCGGATATGAAACAGTGACCAATCCCAAGGTTGCACGAGACTGACTGGGACTCCTCTAGGCGTCGGATTCGCTATCGAACTCTTCATCCATGATATCACCTTCGTCAGCATCTGGCCAAATCAACAAGCCAGTGAGTACTTTGAAAGTACTCGCAAGACAGTTCGGACGTAAGATATAACAAATGCCAACATGAAACACATGGATAAGTTAACCAGTACGATCAGACATAGAGGTGATGATGTTGGGTGCCAAACGAGGGTCTGAATGACCTCTCGAGCGGAAAATGCAGAATAATAATACTGGTGCCAAACGAGTGTCTGAAAGACTCCTCGAGCGGAAAATGCAGAATAATAATACTGGTGCCAAACGAGTGTCTGAAAGACTCCTCGAGCGGAAAATGCAGAATAATAATACTGGTGCCAAACGAGTGTCTGAAAGACTCCTCGAGCGGAAAATGCAGAATAATAATACTGGTGCCAAACGAGTGTCTGAAAGACTCCTTGAGCGGAAAATGCAGAATAATAATACTGGTGCCAAACGAGTGTCTGAAAGACTCCTCGAGCGGAAAATGCGGAATAATAATACTGGTGCCAAACGAGTGTCTGAAAGACTCCTCGAGCGGAAAATGCGGAATAATAATGCTGGTGCCAAACGAGTGTTTGAAAGACTCCTCGAGCGGAAAATGCGGAATAATAATGCCACAATCGGGCGTCTGAGCGACACCACATAAAGGGCTTTTAAAAGAAATGCCACAGTCGGGCGTCTGAGCGACACCACATAAAGGGCTTTTGACTGATAATGAAATAATATATCATCATGAATATATTTAACTCATGGAGGATAACGGGTTAGTACATCCACAAGGATAAACATTTAACCGGTCTTAGTGCCCATGTGTCCCACCGGGAAATCTGTCACCAAACTGGCACATGACTGTAAGCAGGAAACTTGGAAACAGATAATATGATTTAAGGGTATAGAGCTCTGCAGAGTTTGTACAAAAATTTCCCACAGTCGACGGATTTCAGTAGTCACTAGGACTAGTTCCGTTACGGTATTTCAGAAGAAAACACGGCAATCCAGTACACACCCATCCAACTCTTCGATGCCAGGAATCACCCTCAACATCGTCCAAGAAAAACTATTGAGACGGGGAGATCACAATCTCGAATAGCATGGGATCAAATTTATATACGCGCGCTCTAAGGGGTGCCCCCCTCTCGGTCCCAACCGGAAACACCCATGCCCCCTGACCGGATGCCTGGCTTTAATCGAGGGCCATGGAACCAGCATCCCGGCCTCTCCTTTTTGGTGTGTACCAAGAAAGCGGTTTGCGACTTACTAAACCATATCCCTTTCGGGAAACATGTGGTAGTACAGGGAAAGGGAATGGATATGAACCAACCGATACGGGTTGGTACTGAAGATAACTTGCATGGCCTAAGACTGGCATGCTACAACACTGCCATCTTACCCATCTTCATGCCAACACATGGCCTTACATACTCACGTCCATCGACGTGTGAAATCATCGGGCTTACTTGCTCCAACAATGCATAATGAACGGTTCATCGGTATGCTCCACACATGCCATGAAACTATCTACATGCAAACATGCCAATACACTCATCATATCAAAAGTTCGAACATGCTTGCCTGGTTCAGAGTAGTCGGAGCCTAGCTCGGTGAAGTTCGCGGCCCCGTCACCTCCGTCGGTATCTACGGTACAGAGAAAACATACGCGCTAACGTGAATACCGAGAGGTGCAGAAAAAGTATTGTAAATATTATTCCAATAAATCTGATAAAAAACTAGACAAAATTTTGAAGAGAATAGAAAAAGAATCATTCAAAAATATGCTTTTGATAAAAAGTTATAAAGGTTTTTGCCCAGGGACTCATCTGTAATGAAACAGAAACTTCCCAGGGTTCTAACTGAGAAAACAGAAAACGGTTCGTTTGGAAATGCGCAAGCGCAACATAGAAAGCGTATTTTGCCCGAAGGCGTCAACAGAAAATGTTTTGCAAATAAAAGAACAGAGGCGGACATGCGGGGTCCGCATGTCAGGTTTGAAAAGGCTCACCGGCGCCCGAAGACGGCGGTGGACGCCGGCGTTGAACTACGGCGAATTAGGAGAAACGGAGGGTACCAAGAGCTTCGGTGTCTTCTTCCGCGTCGGTGGGTGGTGGACTCGTCCAACAGGGAGCACCACGTCGACGGCGACACTAGCTCCGGCGGACGGCGGTTCGGGTGAGGATGGGGAACTCCGGTGGAGGGCTGCAAGCTTCAAATTGAAGTGCGGGTCAGAATGAGGGATGCGTGGAGAAGCTACTGGCAGGAGAATGGAGGTGGAGGAGCACACACGGGGGCGAATCGGGCTGGATCCAGTGGCGGGTCGCGGCGGTCGGAGTCGAGGAAGGAGACCTCCTCGGGGCCCTTCCAGAGGCCTAGCGTGCTCTAGGGGGAGTGCATGGCTAGTGGGTGCTCGAGCTGAAGCTCGGGGCCTCTATTTATAGGCAGATCGACGGGGTGTCCGTAAACGGAGAATCTCCGGCGAGCGATTACGGCGGAGCAGTGGATTAGAGGGTGGCTTGAGCGGTCGGGCAGCATCAGTGGAGGTTACTGAACTCGTTCTGCTACTAAACAGAGCTGGCCCCGGTGTAATGGCGTCTGTCCACGGTGAGGTGACCGCACGGGCTCAACGGCGGCAGAGAGCGCGCGCTGTGCGCGTCGCGCCACGGCGACGGTGCTGCATGCGTGCGCTGGCGCGGAGATGGCCACGCGGAGCTATCAGCGGGGCTGTGCGGCGCGGAACGGCGTTGAGCCGCCGTTCTGCTCCCTGTTGGCTGCCACGGCGGTTCAGCCGCCGCGGGACACGCCGGCGTGGTCGGGTCAGAGCGCCACCGACGCCAGGAAGAGGCCAAGCATGCGTGCGGGGCTCTGGACACGCAGACCAGGCGGCGAGCAACGTGCCAAGGGCACTGTGTGCGCGTGACTGAAGATGATCTGCAGAAAACAACACTGAAGACTGAATTTGACTGAAAGTGTTCGAACAGTGCATGCAAGGTGTTCGACAGAATGATCCAGGCCTGTAGGGATTTTTCCTTGGGCTGATATTTGGTGGAGTGACTACTCATTGCTCTAGTAGGCTGCCTGATTTTTGGTGGAATTTTTGGAGGAGTGTAAATATGAATTTCACCAAATTTGACAAATCTGGTCCAAACTTGCAGGGAGTGTAAGTTGAAAATTTTGAAAAGATGATGAGTGAATCAAGGTGGTTCTGGGTTGTGGGTGCAAAGGACTAGCCAGTAGAGTTGGTTTGAAGTCAAATCTCAAATGGAAAAGGGTACTTGCTTTGAAAATCCATTAGGCTAAAAATAATTGACAGAAAAATATTTGAGAGATAAAACAAAATCCAAAACTTGTTTGGATGAGTTGGGATAGGAAGTTTGAGTTGTTGACAAGGTGGGGAGAAGATGTTGTGGTGGTTTTACCTTATGGGCAAAATTCAAGGTCATGGATGGTTTTCAATAGAATGAAAATCCCAAATCTTTTTCATCGAGTTTTTCTTAAAAAGAAAACTCCCAAAAATAAAATCTGAGAAGGGAAACAATAGAGAGAAGGAGTTTTTAAGAAGGTTAAACCCAAGGCTTGAAGGAGAAAACAGAAATAGCAAAACCCTAGTCAAGGAAAAGGAATTTTAAGAGGGTTGTTTTACTGAAAGCCTCAAATTTCAAGGAAAATCCAGCAAGGATTTTGCAAAAACCCAAATGAAGATTTTGGAGTGTCACAATCTTTTTAAGTATAACTCCAAATGAGTTGATTCTTTTTCCTACATCTCTCAAATTTTGTCTAGTTTATTTTAAGATTTATTTGAAAAAATTTCAAACAACTTTTTGTGTTGTTTTGAAATCATGTGTTAATTCAAATTTATTGAAAATAGGATTTTGGACAGAGGAAGAAAACTTTCAAAAGTTTTGGAGAGCACCCCACCTCTCCACACCTTGAAGGCAAGCATTCTGAACCCCAGAATAATATTTCAATGTGATAGTTGACACGTTTATAACACCACCTTATTTCGGAGTATTGTTATTTCATGTGATATGAACATTTGCATGGATGCATTTTTGTGATTTCCTTGCTGTTGGAAATGAACATACTCGTGATGGTAATCATCCTCATGTGCCTTGCATGCATGCCGGAAAGGAATCCGGGAAAAGCCTCTCCCTTGGGTAGGCGTGAGCTTGTCGCCGGTCTCCGTCGGGACGGTTATGTCCGGTATTGCATAGTAAGGTATAATGGGTGGTGATTTGTTGGTTGAAGTATTTTTGTTGTGCTAACCATGCAGGGAACATTTATGAGCCTCCTGAGTCAGCCGTAGATCGAGTCTTGTTCCGGTAACCCCCATACTTGTTGCGTGCTGCCACTGGTCCCTACCGTAGGTGGGGTATGGTTCAGTAAGTTGTTAACCCTTGTCTTGGCACACACCGTACAGAGAGGCCATGGTGGAAGATACCGGTTGCATCCGGTAGGCATGCCACCTGGTCCGGGGGCATGGGTGTATCCGGTTGGGACCGAGAGGGGGATACCCCTTAGAGCGCGTGATAGAAATTTGATCCCATGCTACGCGAGGTTGTAGCCTCCCCACTTAGAGTTTGCTTGACAGGTGTCATGGGTGATTCCAGACACCGGTGAGTTAAGCTGGTGTGTGCAAGTCAGGTGTGTTTTCAATTAAAAGACCGTAGATGGAATTAGTCCCGATGGACTAAAGGAATCCGTTACTCGTGGGTAAAGAGTACATCCTCTGCAGAGAGATTAAACCTATTCGAATAGCCGTGTCCTTGGTTAAGGATTACAGTCTGGGATGGGTCAAGTGTCGGTCTTCGTGTCGGTCTTCGGAGGAGTAACTGTTAAACCAGAACTGGAAATCACGATTTGAGACTTGTGAGGATCATGATTATTATTTTGTTGTGGACTAACCCTTTATATTATTGGCATTATCGAATATCCTTGGGATGGTTATACCTCCTGGATATTCACTGTGATTTTTTAAGCCCTTTATGAGGCGTCGCTCAGACGCCCGACTGTGGCATGTTTATTATTTCATTTACTTATAAGCCCTTTATGAGGCGTCGCTCAGACGCCCGACTGTGGCATGTTCATTATTTCATTTACTTATAAGCCCTTTCTGTGGTGTCGCTCAGACGCCCGGCTGTGGCATACTTGTTACTTCATTTACTTATAAGACCCTTCTGTGGTGTCGCTCAGACGCCCGACTGTGGCATGTTTCATATTATTATCCTTTCGAGGTGTCGCTTCAGACGTCCGATCGGTGCATTTTATCACTATTCTATCATTACATATTCCGGTTGCATATAAATAACCTACTTGCATGCATCAAGATTTTATTTATGACTGACGATGTGATCATAGAATATTTCAGTGCATGTTTATCAATTTTATTATTCGCGTGTTCATAATGTTTGCGAGTACATTCAAAGTACTCACTGGCTTGTCCCTGGCTATTGTCTTGGCCAGATATCGGCATGGAGAGGAGCGTTGCGATGACAGCCCCGGAAGCTATGCAACGGTGTTAGCAGCCTCGTGAAGACAGGAGTTAACCTGGTCAGCTGTTCCTGTGGGAAATGGAGTCCCGTAGACCGTGGTGAACCACAAACCGCTCCCGCCATCAACCACTAGAAACCAATTGTTATACTCACAGACTCGAATGGTCTTGTACCACACATTTTGTGCTTTTGCTTGGAATTTCTGTAACAAGTTGGTGCCTCATCAGCTAACAGTAATCCTGGGGCTGATGAGCACAACGGCCATTTTCTGGAAATTTATACCCGGAAAACCGGTCGTGACAGTTTGGCAGGCGAGGACCAACTTTATTCTGGATAAGTGTACCAGATGTTCCCCTTCAAATTGGCCAATTGTTGGCGCCCTTCCCGCTCAATATTTGGGAAGAGGCCCAGGGCCTTTGCCTGTAAATAGGACTAGCCGCCCCCAGGGTAGGGGCATCGTGCGATCTAGCAATCGCATCAGGGAGAAACCAATTAGAAAGACTCAGGCAGCAGAGAGAGAGAAGGGCGGTTGAACTCCTCCTAGCAGTTCACCCCCAAGCCAAGAGCAGACCCTCGCGAGGCTACTCTTCCCTGTATTGTTCATCATCATCAGCCCAAGAGGCAATCCACCCACCACACTGGAGTAGGGTATTACACCATATCGGTGGCCCGAACCAGTATAAACTCTGTGTCTTTTGTGTTGTTCCTTTGGTAGTTTAGATCCTTGCGAGACGGAGAGGTAGAGGGTATAATTGTTGGGGAACGTAGTAATTTCAAAAAAAAATTCCTACGCACACGCAAGATCATGGTGATGCATAGCAACGAGAGGGGAGAGTGTTTGTCTACGTACCCTCGTAGACCGAAGCGGAAGCGTTGACGCAACGTAGAGGAAGTAGTCGTACGTAGAGGAAGTAGTCGTACGTTCTCCTCGCGATCCAACCGATCACAGCACCGTTACTCCGGCACCTCCGAGTTCTTGGCACACGTTCAGCTCGATGACGATCCCCAGGCTCCGATCCAGCAAAGCGTCGGGGAAGAGTTCCGTCAGCACGACGGCGTGGTGACGATCTTGATGTGTTACCGGCGCAGGGCTTCGCCTAAGCACTGCAACGATATAATCGAGGTGGAATTTGGTGGAAGGGGGCACCGCACACGGCTAAGGAACGATCCGTAGATCAACTTGTGTGTCTTTGGGGTGTCCCCTGCCCCCGTATATAAAGGATGAAAGGGGGGAGGCTGGCCGGCCAAAGGAGGGAGGCGCAGGAGGAGTCCTACTCCCTCTGGGAGTAGGATTCCCCCCCCCCCAATCCTAGTTGGACTAGGATTCTTCAAGGGGGAGAGAGAAGGAGAGGGGGGCGCCCACCTCTCCTAGTCCTAATAGGACTAGGGGAAGGGGGAGGCGCGCAGCCCCTAGGGCTGCCCTCTCACTTCTCCTCCAAGGCCCATGTTGGCCCATTATGCTCCCGGGGGGTTCCGGTAACCCTCCCGGTATTCCGGTAAAATCCTGATTTCACCTGGAATGCATCCGATGTCCAAACATAGGCTTCCAATATATAATTCTTTATGTCTCGACCATTTCGAGACTCCTCGTCACGTCCGTGATCACATCCGGGACTCCGAACTCCTTCGGTACATCAAAATGCATAAACTCATAATAACTGTCATCGTAACGTTAAGCGTGCGGACCCTACGGTTCGAGAACAATGTAGACATGACCGAGACACGTCTCCGGTCAATAACCAATAGCGGGACCTGGATGCCCATATTGGCTCCTACATATTCTACGAAGATCTTTATCGGTCAGACCGCATAACAACATACGTTGTTCCCTTTGTCATCGGTATGTTACTTGCCCGAGATTCGATCGTCGGTATCCAATACCTAGTTCAATCTCGTTACCGGCAAGTCTCTTTTCTCGTTCTGTAATACATCATCTCGCAACTAACTCATTGGTTGCAATGCTTGCAAGGCTTTATGTGATGTGCATTACCGAGAAGGCCCTGAGATACCTCTCCGACAATCGGAGTGACAAATCCTAATCTCGAAATATGCCAACTCAACATGTACCTTCGGAGACACTTGTAGAGCACCTTTATAATCACCCAGTTACGTTGTGACGTTTGGTAGCACACAAAGTGTCCCTACGGTAAATGGGAGTTGCATATTCTCATAGTTGAAGGAACATGTATAAGTCATGGATAAAAGCAATAGCAACATACTAAACGATCGGGTGCTATGCTAATGTAATGGGTCATGTCAATCAGATCATTCAACTAATGATGTTATCTCGTTAATCAAATAACAACTCTTTGTTCATGGCTAGGAAACATAACCATCTTTGATTAATGAGCTAGCCAAGTAGAGGCATACTAGTGACACTCTGTTTGTCTATGTATTCACACATGTATTATGTTTCCAGTTAATACAATTCTAGCATGAATAATAAACATTTATCATGATATAAGGAAATAAATAATAACTTTATTATTGCCTCTAGGGCATATTTCCTTCAGTCTCCCACTTGCACTAGAGTCAATAATCTAGATCACATCACCATGTGATTAACATCAATAGTTCACATCATCATGTGATTAACACCCATAGTTCACATCGATATGTGATCAACACCCAAAGGGTTTACTAGATTCAGTAATCTAGTTCACATCGCTATGTAATTAACACCCAAAGAGTACTACAGTGTGATCATGTTTTGCTTGTGAGAGAAATTTAGTCAACGGGTCTGCTACATTCAGATCCGTTATGTATTTTGCAATTTTCTATGTCTACAATGCTCTGCACGGAGCTACTTTAGCTAATTGCTCCCACTTTCAATATGTATCTAGATTGAGACTTAGAGTCATCTAGATTAGTGTCAAAACTTGCATCGACGTAACCTTTTACGACGAACCCTTTTTGTCACCTCCATAATCGAGAAACATATCCTTATTCCACTAAGGATAATTTTGACCGCCGTCCAGTGATCTACTCCTAGATCACTATTGTACTCCCGTGCCAATCTCAGGGTAGGGTATACAATAGGTCTGGTATACAGCATGGCATACTTTATAGAACCTATGGCTGAGGCCTAGGGAATGACTTTCATTCTCTTTCTATCTTCTGCCGTGGTCGGGCTTTGAGTCTTACTCAATTTCACACCTTGTAATACAGGCAAGAACTCTTTCTTTGACTGTTCCATTTTGAACTACTTCAAAATCTTGTCAAGGTATGTACTCATTGAAAAAACTTATCAAGCGTCTTGATCTATCTCTATAGATCTTGATGCTCAATATGTAAGCAGCTTCACCGAGGTCCTTTTTTCGAAAAACTCCTTTCAAATACTCCTTTATGCTTTACAGAATAATTCTACATTATTTCCGATCAATAATATGTCATTTACATATACTTATCAGAAATGTTGTAGTGCTCCCACTCACTTTCTTGTAAATACAGGCTTCACCGCAAGTCTGTATAAAACTATATGCTTTGATCAACTTATCAAAGCGTATATTCCAACTCTGAGATGCTTGCACCAGTTCATAGATGGATCGCTGGAGCTTGCATATTTTGTTAACACCTTCAGGATCGACAAAACCTTCTAGTTGCATTGTATACAACTCTTCTTTAATAAATCCATTAAGGAATGTAGTTTTGTTTATCCATTTGTCGGATTTCATAAAATGCGGCAATTGCTAACATGATTCGGACAGACTTAAGCATAGATACGAGTGAGAAACTCTCATCGTAGTCAACACCTTGAACTTGTCGAAAACCTTTTGCGACAATTCTAGCTTTGTAGATAGTAATACTACTATCAGTGTCCGTCTTCCTCTTCAAGATCCATTTATTTTCTTTGGGTTGCCGATCATCGGGCAAATCCATCAAAGTCCATACTTTGTTCTCATACATGGATCATATCTCAGATTTCATGGCCTCTAACCATTTCGCGGAATCTGGGCTCATCATCGCTTCCTCATAGTTCGCAAGTTCGTCATGGTCTAGTAACATGACTTCCAGAACAGGATTACCGTACCACTCTGGTGCGGATCTCACTCTAGTTTACTTACGAGATTCGGCAGTAACTTGATCTTGAAGTTACATGATCATCATCATTAGCTTCCTTACTAATTGGTGTAGTAGTCACAAGAACAGATTTCTGTGATGAACTACTTTCCAATAAGGGAGAAGGTACAATTACCTTATCAAGTTCTTACTTTCCTCCCACTCACTTCTTTCGAAAGAAACTCTTTCTCTAGAAAGTTTCCGAACTTAGCAACAAAAAGTCTTGCCTTCGGATCTGTGATAGAAGGTGTATCCAATAGTTTCCTTTGGATATCCTATGAAGACACATTTCTCCGATTTGGGTTCGAGCTTATCAGGTTGAAGCTTTTTCACATAAGCATCGCAGCTCCAAACTTTAAGAAACGACAGCTTAGGTTTATTGCTAAACCATAGTTCATACGGTGTCGTCTCAACGGATTTAGATGGTGCCCCTTTTAACGTGAATGCAGCTGTCTCTAATGCATGATCCCAAAACGATATTGGTAAATCGGTAAGAAACATCATAGATTGCACTATATCCAATAAAGTACGGTTATGACGTTCGGACACACCATTATGCTGTGGTGTTCCAGGTGGCATGAATTTGTGAAACTATTCCACATTGTTTTAATTGAAGACCAAACTCGTAACTCAAATATTTGTCTCCGCGATCAGATCGTAGAAACCTTATTTTCTTGTCACGATGATTTTCACTTCACTCACAAATTCTTTGAACTTTTCGAACGTTTCAGACTTATGTTTCATCAAGTAGATATACCCATATCTGCTCAAATCATCTGTGAAGGTTAGAAAATAATGATACTTGTCGCGAGCTTTAATATTCATCGGATCATATACATCAGTATGTATGATTTCCAACAAATCTGTTGCTTGCTCCATTGTTCTGGAGAACGGCGTTTTTAGTCATCTTGCCCAAGAGGCATGGTTCGCAAGCATCAAGTGATTCATAATCAAGTGATTCCAAAATCCCATCAGCATGGAGTTTCTTCATGCGCTTTACACCAATATGACCTAAACGGCAGTGCCACAAATAGGTTGCACTATCATTATTAACTTCGCATCTTTTTGGTTTCAATATCATGAATATGTGTATCACTGCGATCGAGATCCAATGAACTATTTTCATTGGTGTGTATGACCATAGAAGGTTTTATTCATGTAAACAGAACAACAATTGTTCTCTAACTTAAATGAATAACTGTATTGCAATTAACATGATCAAATCATATTCATGCTCAACGCAAACACCAAATAACACTTATTTAGTTTCAACACTAATCCCGAAAGTATAGGGAGTGTGTGATGATGATCATATCAATCTTGGAACCACTTCCAACACACATCGTCACCTTGCCCTTTAACTAGTCTTTGTTCATTCTGCAACTCCCGTTTTGAGTTACTAAATTTTAGCAACTGAACTAGTACCAAATACTAAGGGGTTGCTATGAACACTAGTAAAGTACACATCAATAACATGTATATCAAATATACTTATGTTCACTTTGCCATCCTTCTTATCCGCCAATCACTTGGGGTAGTTCCGCTTCCAGTGACCAGTCCCTTTGCAGTAGAAGCACTTAGTCTCAGGCTTAGGACCAGACTTGGGCTTTTTCACTTGAGCAGCAACTTGCTTGCCGTTCTTCTTGAAGTTCCCCTTCTTTCCTTTACCCTTTTCTTGAAACTAGTGATCTTGTCAATCATCAATACTTGATGTTTTTCTTTGATTTCTACCTTCGCTGATTTTAGCATCGCGAAGAGCTTGGGAATATTTTCCGTTATCCCTTGCATATTATAGTTCATCACGAAGTTCTACTAACTTGGTGATGGTGACTAGAGAATTCTGTCAATCACTATCTTATCTGGAAGATTAACTCCCACTTGATTCAAGCGATTGTAGTACCCAGACAATCTGAGCACATGCTCACTAGTTGAGCGATTCTCCTCCATCTTTTAGCTATAGAACTTGTTGGAGACTTCATATCTCTCAACTCGGGTATTTGCTTGAAATATTAACTTCAACTCCTAGAACATCTCATATGCTCCATGACGTTCAAAACGTCTTTGAAGTCCCGATTCTAAGCAGTTAAGCATGGTGCACTAAACTATTAAGTAGTCATCATATTGAGTCTAGCAAAACGTTCATAACGTCTGCATCTGCTCCTGCAAAAGGTCCGTCACCTAGCGGTGCATCAAGGACAAAATGCTTCTGTGCAGCAATGAGGATAAACCTCAGATTACGGATCCAATCCGTATCATTGCTACTAACATTTTTCAACACAATTTTCTCTAGGAACATATCAAAATAAACACAGGGAAGCAACAATGCGAGCTATTGATCTACAACATAGATATGCTAATACTACCAGGACTAAGTTCATGATAAATTAAAGTTCAATTAATCATATTACTTAAGAACTCCCACTTAGATAGACATCCCTCTAATCCTCTAAGTGATCACGTGATCCAAATCAACTAAACCATGTCCGATCATCACGTGAGATGGAGTAGTTTCAATGGTGAACATCACTATGTTGATCATATCTACTATATGATTCACGCTCAACCTTTCGGTCTCTGTGTTCCGAGGCCATATCTGTATATGCTAGGCTCGTCAAGTTAAACCTGAGTATTCCGCGTGTGCAACTGTTTTGCACCCGTTGTATTTGAACGTAGAGCCTATCACACCCGATCATCACGTGGTGTCTCAGCACGAAGAACTTTCGCAACGGTGCATACTCAGGGAGAACACTTCTTGATAATTTAGTGAGAGATCATCTTATAATGCTACCGTCAATCAAAGCAAGATAAGATGCATAAAAGGATAAACATCACATGCAATCAATATAAGTGATATGATATGGCCATCATCATCTTGTGCTTGTGATCTCTATCTTCGAAGCACCGTCATGATCACCATCGTCACCGGCGCGACACCTTGATCTTCATCGCAGCATCGTTGTCGTCTCGCTAATCTTATGCTTCTACGACTATCACTACCGTTTAGCAATAAAGTAAAGCATTACATCGCGATTGCATTGCATACAATAAAGCGACAACCATATGGCTCCTGCCAGTTGCCGATAACTCGGTTACAAAACATGATCATCTCATACAATAAAATTTAGCATCACGTCTTGACCATATCACATCACAACATGCCCTGCAAAAACAAGTTAGACGTCCTCTACTTTGTTGTTGCAAGTTTTACGTGGCTGCTACGGGCTTTAAGCAAGAACTCATCTTACCTACGCATCAAAACCACAACGATAGTTTGTCAAATAGACTCCGTTTTAACCTTCTCAAGGACCGGGCGTAGCCACACTCGGTTCAACTAAAGTTGGAGAGACAGTCTTCCGCAAGCCATCTATGTGCAAAGCACGTCGAGGGAACTGGTCTCGCGTAAGCGTACGCGTAAGGTTGGTCCGGATCGTCTCGTCCAACAATACCGCTGAACCAAAGTATGACATGCTGGTAGGCAGTATGACTTGTATCGTCCACAACTCACTTGTGTTCTACTCGTGCAAATAACATCAAACCATAAAACCTAGGCTCGGATGCCACTGTTGGGGAACGTAGTAATTTCAAAAAAAAATTCCTACGCACACGCAAGATCATGGTGATGCATAGCAACGAGAGGGGAGAGTGTTTGTCTACGTACCCTCGTAGACCGAAGCGGAAGCGTTGACGCAACGTAGAGGAAGTAGTCGTACGTAGAGGAAGTAGTCGTACGTTCTCCTCGCGATCCAACCGATCACAGCACCGTTACTCCGGCACCTCCGAGTTCTTGGCACACGTTCAGCTCGATGACGATCCCCGGGCTCCGATCCAGCAAAGCGTCGGGGAAGAGTTCCGTCAGCACGACGGCGTGGTGACGATCTTGATGTGTTACCGGCGCAGGGCTTCGCCTAAGCACTGCAACGATATAATCGAGGTGGAATTTGGTGGAAGGGGGCACCGCACACGGCTAAGGAACGATCCGTAGATCAACTTGTGTGTCTTTGGGGTGTCCCCTGCCCCCGTATATAAAGGATGAAAGGGGGGAGGCTGGCCGGCCAAAGGAGGGAGGCGCAGGAGGAGTCCTACTCCCTCTGGGAGTAGGATTCCCCCCCCCCCCCAATCCTAGTTGGACTAGGATTCTTCAAGGGGGAGAGAGAAGGAGAGGGGGGCGCCCACCTCTCCTAGTCCTAATAGGACTAGGGTAAGGGGGAGGCGCGCAGCCCCTAGGGCTGCCCTCTCACTTCTCCTCCAAGGCCCATGTTGGCCCATTATGCTCCCGGGGGGTTCCGGTAACCCTCCCGGTATTCCGGTAAAATCCTGATTTCACCTGGAATGCATCCGATGTCCAAACATAGGCTTCCAATATATAATTCTTTATGTCTCGACCATTTCGAGACTCCTCGTCACGTCCGTGATCACATCCGGGACTCCGAACTCCTTCGGTACATCAAAATGCATAAACTCATAATAACTGTCATCGTAACGTTAAGCGTGCGGACCCTACGGTTCGAGAACAATGTAGACATGACCGAGACACGTCTCCGGTCAATAACCAATAGCGGGACCTGGATGCCCATATTGGCTCCTACATATTCTACGAAGATCTTTATCGGTCAGACCGCATAACAACATACGTTGTTCCCTTTGTCATCGGTATGTTACTTGCCCGAGATTCGATCGTCGGTATCCAATACCTAGTTCAATCTCGTTACCGGCAAGTCTCTTTTCTCGTTCTGTAATACATCATCTCGCAACTAACTCATTGGTTGCAATGCTTGCAAGGCTTTATGTGATGTGCATTACCGAGAAGGCCCTGAGATACCTCTCCGACAATCGGAGTGACAAATCCTAATCTCGAAATATGCCAACTCAACATGTACCTTCGGAGACACTTGTAGAGCACCTTTATAATCACCCAGTTACGTTGTGACGTTTGGTAGCACACAAAGTGTCCCTACGGTAAATGGGAGTTGCATATTCTCATAGTTGAAGGAACATGTATAAGTCATGGATAAAAGCAATAGCAACATACTAAACGATCGGGTGCTATGCTAATGTAATGGGTCATGTCAATCAGATCATTCAACTAATGATGTGATCTCGTTAATCAAATAACAACTCTTTGTTCATGGCCAGGAAACATAACCATCTTTGATTAATGAGCTAGTCAAGTAGAGGCATACTAGTGACACTCTGTTTGTCTATGTATTCACACATGTATTATGTTTCCAGTTAATACAATTCTAGCATGAATAATAAACATTTATCATGATATAAGGAAATAAATAATAACTTTATTATTGCCTCTAGGGCATATTTCCTTCAATAATCTCCGTGCGCACCCCAGAGTTCGAACCTTAAGGGTCTGCCGGAACCCGAAATCTGACACCTGCGCCTGGCCGCAGGGAGGCGCGAGCTGCAGGCCGCCATCGCCCTCGCGCGCCATCAGCGGGACCTTGATGATGAAGAGGCGAAGGCGTCGCTGGAGGCCTCTCGGGTGGCTCGATCCCAGGCCGCTGAGGAGGCCCGGGGAGCTGACCGACGGCGAGAAGTAGCGGAGGAACGGGCTCGGGAGCTCCTGGCACGGTGCCACTCATTGGAGGAGCAAGTGGAACTGCACGAGGTGGCCCTAGCATCGATGAAGGTGGCCTCCGGCGACCCAGCTGAGCTTCGGAAGCGTGAGGAGGCGTTGACGCTGGAAGCCGCCGAACGCATCCGCGAGTACGAGCGGCTGGAGACGAGGGAGCGCCTGGTGACGCAGGCGGAAGATGATGTCGCCGCACGGGAAGCACGTGTCCTGGAGGAGGTCGGTCGTCGGGTGGCGACGGCGCGCCAAGGCCTCGAGCGTGAGTTCGAGGAGAGGCTGGAGTTGATCCGGGTCAAGGCTGAGGGAAGAACCGCAGCCCTGAGGGCCCAACGGGATGAGGCGACGCGGCGGGCCGACGCCACCCGGGCCGCCCTTGAGGCAGCGCAAAAGGAGTTGGATGCCTCCCACGCCGAGGTGCTCCGTCTTCGCCAGCGGGTGGAGGAGGCTGAGGCCATCGAGCGCCAGAATGCTGAGGAGATACACCAGCGGCAGGTCCTGGAGCACGTGCACGGCCCCATGCTTGCTACGCTCAGGGAGAGGGCTAATACAGCCTTGGGCAACATCTGCGAGGCGGCTGTCGGCGAGCCGCACACGATCAACTATGCTGGCAACCTGCAGTTCTTCACCGCCGTGGTGACGCAGCTGGAGGCGCGGTCGGTCAGGGCCGACAGGTTGGTGGAGGAGAGGAGCTGCGCCCTACTCGGGCGCGCCTTTTCTCGTGTCTTCAGCCATCTCCGGAACATGGATCCCCACTTCGACTTTGACGCCGCCATCGCCCCAGTCCCCCAGGCCGTCCGAGGCGACCTGGCGCACTGGGTCGAAGACAACATGGACGCTCTTGTCAGAGCCTTCGCTTCAGACGACGATGACGCGATCGTGGCTGCTGACGAGGGCGGTGTGGTGGACGGCCCTGATGCCGCTGGTGGCGACGCAGGCAGCGATGGCGAGTTCAGCGATGCCAGCAGCGGCTCGGGACGTGCTCCTGAGGACGCATAGGGGGATTTGTCCGAGTGAGTATGTATCGCTCATGTCTTTTTACCCTGCGTGAGTAGAACTCAGGTGTTTGGCCTGATGGCTGTGAGAGCATTTTGGGAGGGGAATCCCCTCATGTAAAACCTGTATTCATCGCATTAGCAGCTATTATATTGTGCGAGCACCCGCGCCTGGCGGCTGGCTGGTTTACCTTTGTTTCGCGCAGGCCCCGAGGCAGCCCGTGGGAGGACGTGGTGTCCTGAGTGTTCTCTAGTGGAATTCGTAGGACGCGCAAGTGTCGCTGGTGGGGGGCTTCACACGCGCTGGCCTTCTTCACAGGCTCTGGGCCTTTTCCCGCATGTGATGGCTTCACAGGCATTCGCCTTCTTCACAGGCTCTGGGCCTTTTCCTAAACGCGATAGCTTCACAGGCTCTGGGCCTTTTCCTAAACGCGATATCTTCACAGGCTCTGGGCCTTTTCCTAAACGCGATAGCTTCACAGGCATTCGCCTTCTTCACAGGCTCTGGGCCTTTTCCTAAACACGATAGCTTCACAGGCATTCGCCTTCTTCACAGGCTCTGGGCCTTTTCCTATACGCGATAGCTTCACAGGCTCTGGGCCTTTTCCTAAACGCGATAGCTTCACAGGCATTCGCCTTCTTCACAGGCTCTGGGCCTTTTCCTAAACGCGATAGCTTCACAGGCATTCGCTTTCTTCACAAGCTCCGGGCCTTTTCCTAAACGCGATAGCTTCACAGGCATCCGCCTTCTTCATAGGCTCTGGGCCTTTTCCTGAAGGGACAACCTCCGCAGGTACCGGAAAGTCCTCCCGAGAAGGAGCAATAGCGGCAGTCTGGGCTGCACACGTGCCAGGCCCGGCCCGACTCGCGAGGGGCTCGCGAGGGGAGGCAGCTGTGGTGAAGCGGTAACCAGAACGCGAGAAATGGCTCGAACGAGACTAAGCACCCCTTCCCCGAACACACGCAAATCTCAAATTAGAATCCAACTTAAATCCAGCAGGGGAAAAGTTACAACCAAAGAAGAAGTCAACGGAAACAGACAAAAGGCCGCGTCCGGCACCTAATCTAGTCTTGGACGTCTTCTCACCAGCGCGGAGCTAAGTGCTATCCACTAGGCGTGGGAGGGAGCCCCAAGGCATGAGGCCGGCATCCCTGAGACTCCGGGGCATGTATAGCCCCACTCATTATTACGTGAGAGTGTCACGGGGCAGCGAGCTTCACAGGCACTGGGCCTTCTTCACAGGTACCGGCCTTGCTTCATATCGCCAGACGAGGGCCCCGCCTTGCACCACACTCTAGTGCCACCAACGATGACCGGAAACCAGGACGCCGCCGGTGGGGTAGAGCGGTCGCCAGCGGTTCCCCCGACGACCACGGGTCCTCTGCCAGGGGCAGGCCCTTAGGCGCCTCCCCAGCGGAGGGCCTACCTCCTGAGAATGCCTTGCTCCAGACGCCGCGGTGGTGATGTCGGATCTCTGCCCCTCTCCTGCAGCCCCCTGCGCACTCCTCCCGAGGGGTAGGAGACTGTGGGAGTGGGGCAGCTGCTTGCTGCGGCGACCTGCACCTCCTGCGATCCATGATTAGCATACGCCTGCTCCTGAGGAATTAGTGGTACCCGATAGTTGTCGCCTCCCCAGCTTGGGCTGAGGAGCGAGCCTTGTTCGCCCTCGTGAGCGTGCCCTTGGTCCATCATGTGGGGCATGTATTCTTCTGGCGCCGTCATCCCGAAGGCTGTGCTGTAGGGCTCCATGTGCCATGCAGCGCTGCTTGACGTGCCCACCGCGGGGTGGTAGCGCGGCTGCCCGCTGGCGCCGTGGGCCGCGCCGAGTCCCTCTCCCTCATGCGTCGGGGGCGGGGGTGGTGCTCCCGTCAGTCCGGCGCCGACGGATGTGCTGGTGTTGGGGTAGCCTTGGGGCCCGCGGGAGCGTGCGGGGCCCCCGCGCGTGCCACCCTGAGCTTGAGACGGGAGCTGGATGCAGAAGGGGTGAGCCACCCGCTCTAGCAGCACGTCGCGGCCGCCTTCCAGCAGCCTGCACTGCAGCAGCTCTCGGGCCACCGTGAGCGCGGCCCTCGAGTTCGCCTGCTCCCGGCGGGTGTATGGTGTCGTGGTCGCGGCGTGATTGGAGGCCCTTGCCGCCGACCGCGCTTGCCGCCGCGTGAGGGTTGTTGAAGCCTGTCCGCGTCGCCCGCGGCCCGCAGTGCCCTGCGGACCACGAGCTGCCTGGGGCGCGGGGTCGCCCGAGGCGGGCGGCTCCGCGCGGGCGGGCTTCGCCACCCATGGATCTTGGTTGCCCGCCTGGTCGCCGGACATGGTGATGACGATGCGACTGGACGCGGAGTGGTAGAAAGGTGGATTCCGGCGCACTCCTACCTGGCGCGCCAAATGTCGGATTTCGGGTTCCGGCAGACCCTTAAGGTTCGAACTCTGGGGTGCGTGCAGAGATTATGCCCTCTACCTCTCCGTCTCGCAAAGATCTAACTACTGAAAGAACAACACAAGAGACACTGGGTTTATACTAGTTCGGGCCACCATTGTGGTGTAATACCCTACTCTAGTTTGTGGTGGGTGGATTGCCTCTTGGGCTGATGATGATGAACAATACAAAGAAGAACAGCCTCGCGAGGGTCTGCTCTTAGCTAGGACGATGAACTGCTAGGGGGAGTTCAGCCGCCCTTCTCTCTCCCCTCCTACCCTGGGGGTGGCTAGTCCTATTTATAGGCAAAGGCCCTGGGCCTCTTCCCAAATATTGAGCGGGAAGGGCGCCAACAATTGGCCAATTTGAAGGGGAACATCTGGTACACTTATCCTGACTAAAGTTGGTCCTCGCCTGCCAAAGGCCCTGTGGTGACGCCGTTCTGGGCTCCACGATGACCTCCTTCCCACCGTTGGACTGGTCTTGGTCTCGTTGCACCGAAATGGGTGCCTTTGCTTGATCCTCTCGCCTGCGCTTGCCCCCTTTGCACCAAAGAGGAAAGGGAGACACTGCGCGGGCTGGCGCCTGCCTGGCACCCTTGGTTGTCATGGCTTGCATCATGGGCACCTCATGAGGTACCCCGCCTTGATTTCTCCGCCTCCTCGTGAGCCAGCCTGATGAGGCCGTGCCTGAGGAAGCGTCGTGTTGTCCGCCCCGCGAGGCTTGGACCCTCGCGAGGGTCTTGGGTCTCATGTTGATGAAGATGGGTCGTGCTGGGCCCCCTTTCGAGCCATGCCACAGGCCGCAGGCACGCAAGTCTGGGGAACCCGGTTCCCAGAACGCCGACAGCTACGTTCTTCACGTAGAAGTAAGAGCGCTGCCACATCTTCACCGACTTAATCAGTGAGATGGCGGGGAACGGGTTGTCGGCCACCGACCTTCGCATCCCGATGTAGGAGCCGCATTGAGCCGGCACGCCGGCGACGTGCGTGCCAAGCTTGGAATGGAAGAATTCCCCCCACAGCTCGATGGTGGGGAGGACGCCGAGGAAGCCTTCGCACAAGGTGGCGAACGCAGCCAGCAGCACCACCGTATTCAGAGTGAGGTGGTGCGGCTGGAGGCCGTGGAACTCCAGGAACAAGCGGAAGAAGCCGCTCGCCGGCAGCCCAAGGTCACGCATGAAGTGCGAGCGGCATACGACCCGCTCGTCCTCCTCCGGCGCCGGCGACACCTCCTTCGCCGGTGGGGCGCGAGCCCGCACTAAGTTCGCGCCGGGGAGGCGGCGCGTCTTGCGGAGGAACTCGATGTGGTCATCGTCGATGTCGAAGCCGTCCCACACGCCGGAGCGCACGGCGGCAGGCACGGCAGCAGAAGAAGAGCTCATCGCTGCAAGCACGACGTAATTCGGTGCAGCAGCGGCGGGAGGAAGAAGAAGCAAAGAGAAGCAAAGGGAAGCGAGGGAGAGCGAGCGCGCATGTTTCGCAGCTCGCTCCCCCCCCCCCCCCGCCTACTTATAGGCCCATAGGCTGAGAAGCCAAGGGGGCGTTGTGGGATTAACTGTGCCCAGGCCCCCACGACCCCCACGATTTACCACGCGCAGTTACTGCGCAGGGATCCCAATCGTCCGGACGGCCGCAACGGATCCGTTCAAAGGCCGAGGCACGATAGTGGCGGGCCCCGCCTGCGGGCCTGTCCTGTCACGTGCGTGGGTGGGCAGACTGGCCCGGCCACGTGGCGCCACCCGGCGGGTCCACAACGGGCGGCTGCTGGGAAGCTTATCAGACACGCCATCTGAAACCCGCTACGACTTTCAAACTCTTTCAAGGAACAAGATGGCCTTCGACGAGTCCGGCTCCGGATAGTCGGCTTGGCTGAGACAGCCTGAGCAAGATCGCCTCCCGGCAGTCGGCTTGAAGGAAGACGGCGGGCGAGGCCTAGATCCAGCCGCCGAAAGGAAGAAACTGCTGAGGCTCCTCGGCATGTCTCCCTCGGTGCCACATCAGCTTCGGGGACTACTGTCGGAGTAATGGGCCACGGGTAGGCTAACCCGAGACCCAAAACCTTTCAAGACATCGGGGCCGGCTTCGCCCCTCAGGAACCTCTGGACGGAGGGCCGCCTCTGGGAGTCGGTTGCGGCGCAGCCGACTACCCACTCACGGCCGAGTCTCAGGGACGACTACAAGATGAGCCGACTCATAGCTGATGGCTTCCAGAGAAGCCGGCTATGGGGAGTCGGCCCACGACTTCCACCACCTCATGCCCTCGTGAGGAGGGACGGGACGGGGCGTGGCCTCAGTACGGGCCATGCCCGCCCCTTACCAAGGGCAGGCATGGCCACAGTGCGCTGTACCAACGGAGATCTCCATCACGGCGCGGCACTGTTGCCATGCCAGCCCTGACATCAGCTCCACCGGCGGAACCCTGTGCCCACGTCGGCCTGCCTGTACGGCCCGGAGACGGCGGGCCCCGCTTGTTGGCGTAGGTACAGAAGACGGCGAGAGCGCCCCAAGACGGACCCCGTGGGAGTCGGCCTCCAAGAGTCGGCCGGCCCCTCCCACGGGCCCCGCATGCCATTAACCAGACAAGACGGGGAGTGGCAACAGTGATCGCCCGTCAGGCGGCGGCACTGTTGCCATGACCCCATGACCAAGCCAGCGTCATTAGAAGCACGGCTATAGTAATCTGCAGCCGGCCAGACCCGCCCACGGCGGACAAGGCCTGTCGCCCCCGTACCCGGCCAGTCGGCGGGGCCCGCCAGCCGGCGGGCCCCAGAAGTTGGCGGAGAAGACGGCGGCCTGAGAGACAGACGGCTGGGACCTGCGCCCAGCCGGATTACCATTGTACCCCCGGGGGGTAGGCCTATATAAACCCCCCGGGGCACCCATGCAAAGGGTTGGATTCTTTTAGCACTAGACCAGAGAACACAGGGGGGAGAGAGCTAGCCTTGCCTTCTCCTACCTCCAGGAAACAGCTCAAGGAGCAACCTTGTATACACCTTGCCATAGTGATCATGCGGAGACCCCGCAGAGCAGCAGTAGGGGTGTTATCTCCTCGGAGAGCCCTGAAGCTGGGTAAGATTCGCCGGCGTGCATGTCTACGCCTCATCCCGTTTCCAGGCACCGGAGATGTTCTACTCGCCCCCACCATGACAAGACATCCTTTGGCATATGTCGCACCCAACCCCCGACACACCAGGAAACCATCTTGATAATGGTAGCGGGAAAAGGAACCATGGCAGGGCAGAAGAGAGATTATTGTTTACCCGCAGGTCCACTTTGTGGGACTTGGAGTATTGGAAAGATTTGGATCTGCGGCATAATCTTGATGTGATGCACATCGAGAAAAATATATGTGACAGCATTATCGGCACACTTCTTAATATTGAAGGCAAGACGAAAGATACCTTAAAAATCTAGGATTTGACACACCTGGGTATCAGACACGATTTGCAGGTGCAAGATGAAGGTAAACCACGGGATATGGCACCGGCTGTGTACGTCTTGGACAAGGCAAAAAGAAAAGAATTCTGTGAGGTCCTGTCACGTGTGAGATTCCCACATGGATTTGCTTCCAACCCTAAAAGGAGAGTCAGTGCAGATGGAAACAAGGTACAAGGGTTGAAAACTCATGACTGCCACGTCCTACTTCAAAGGGTTTTACCTATTATCCTTAGAGGATTGGGCCGCCCTGACTTATACAGAGCAGTTGCAGAATTGGGACAATTCTTCAAGGAACTCTGCAGTAGGAATATCAGGATAGATGCTTTGGAGCGTCTTAGAGACAAGATACCAACTATCCTATGCGACCTTGAGGAAGATATATCCTCCAGCCTTCTTTGATGTGATGGTGCATTTGGCTGTTCATCTACCTGATGAGGCACTACTTAGAGGTCCAGTACAGTATGGCTGGATGTACCCTATTGAAAGGCGGCTAGGCACTTTCAAGGGCTATGTTAGGAACAGAGCTAGACCCGAGGGTTCCATTGCAGAGGCCTACGTTGCTACAGAAGCGTTGACATTCTGCTCAAAATAAATTGAAACAGTTGATCAGCTTAGCAAAGAGGTGGGTGAAGACAATCCCGGGCTCAATGTTTTCGATTATTCTGTTCGAGTTGCAGGGAAGAGTCGACAAGAGGACAAACCTAAAGATTTGGAAAAAATGGTTTGGTATGTGTTGAATAACTGTCCTGAGATACTACCTTATATCAAGTAAGTGCAGTACTGCAGCTTATACATCGTAATCTACTAAATTTGCAGCACATTCTTATATATTTAGATGTTTGACCCGATCACTATGTTGTGCAGCATCTACAAAGAGGAGTTACTGCCGCAAAATCCAAGAAACATTGACAAACTGGTTATGGCAGGATTTGCGAAATGGTTCAAGAACCATGTAAGCTTTTGAAGTGCGATGTCAATTTTTTTTAATATATTGAGTACATAAGATGATCAGCTTGTCTATTTTCTAATCATAGGTTAAAAAGATGCGGGAGGATGGGCAGGCAGTTGATGATGCCCTTTACTCACTAGCAATGGGTCCTGATACTCGGGTAAGACATTATGAATCTTGCGTTGTTGGAGATGTGCGCTACAACACCCTTGCACGAGACGAAGGCAGGAAGACACAAAACAGTGCCATCATGAGCACGGATACGTATGACAAAGAGACAACTGAAATGTATGCTAACATAACAGACATTGTTCGGTTGCAGTATATCTCCAGTTTCGAGGATCATCGGTGTGTGGTTCTGTTGTGTTGTCGTTGGTATAACCTGTTTTCCAGGATCACAAAACCCAGAGCTGATGATTATTTCAAATCCATCAATGTCAAGGCGGCGTACCAGACCAACGAGCCTTTTATTTTTGCAAATCAAGCAACACAGATATTTTTCTTGGAAGACACATTTGCACGTAGCGATGACTGGAGAGTATTGCAAAGGTTTGAGCAGAGGAATTCGTTTAATGAAGTTGCACAACAAGATGATGCTTACACTGCTCCTGATGTACAAGATAACACAGATGTTCCTAATATCTTTGAGAACCATCACGTCAATGACGCCGGCGAAAAGATTGCCTGTCGTGATGTGGACATACAAGAGTTGATCAAGAAGAAGCCAACGTTCGAGGACGTTGAGGACGAAGAAGAAGATGACACTGTGGGGAATTACGATTCAGACTGATACACGATGTTGACGCTGCTGCTGCGGATGATGATTACATTGCTTTTGTCGTATTTGCCTGTCAGAAGACGTTTTTTATCTACTATGTGTAATTGTGTTTGCTATGACAACTAAAACCTGATGAACATGTTCTTTAGTATTTTGCTGTGAGAACATCACTTGTTATGTATGCTGATTTGTGTTTGGTGATTGTATGAAAACTAAAACATGATGACATTGTTGTTTAGTTCTACTCATATTTGGTTGTGAAACTTGAATTTGATGACATGTTTGGCCGGTGGCGCAAGTAGGTTGTGCAGCCCTTGCATGCTGGAATCCAGTCATAGGTCATAGTCTAGATCATATGGGTGTCGGAGGCGTCTAGCAAAGTCTGGAGCAGCTAAACAATAGGTAAACGAGACCCGCTTTGGTACACCCCCCTCACTAAACGTATAAAGAGCAGTATGGTCCTTTGATATATGAGCAAAAGGGGATACCACCTGATTTCCATTAATAGAAATCATTAGATGTTCAAAACACTACGCCCAGCCTGCTACACAGGTTTCATTCATTACTAGTTTCAGCAAAGTGCTCATGTCGTAGCCACTGAATACATCATGAGTGCTACATACACTGCAAATAAAGAGACAATCATCCTACAGAGCACATCGATTTTGCCCATTATCTTCACAAGCTCTTTCATCTCCTCATTGTTGTGAAGGCCATTTAGCAGCTGTTGCTTGGCCATGATCAGAGGAACTGCATCTTTAACCTTCTGCTCTGCATCTTCCTCTTCTGTCGTTCCTTCAGTTACTTGTCCAACACCCAAACCTGCTGGTATTGGGATTCCTCGGCTAACCAAATAATCAGTGTAGTTGCATTCCCCCACATCAGCAACTTCCCAGAAATACAAATCACACGAATCTTCCCTTTTCTGCATGAATCAAATTGGTAGATCACCAACCAAACTATTAAAAAATCAGCAACTAAAAGTAGCAGAACAACACTTAAACATATTATTACCCCATGATTCGGGCATTTGTAGAAGACTCGGCCAGGGTTGTGGATTGTGGTTGAGACGTGATGGATGACTCTGCGTGATTTGCAGCAGTGGCACCACACCAACGGCAGCGGGTTGCGATGAGCAATCGACTGCGGTGCGCGTGCCGGCGAGGGTGTGATGAGACACACAGGCGATGGTACGGGTTGCGACTTGGCGCATATCTGGTTGTTGCCTGCTGAAGAGTAGGTGGACGAGCAGCCAGCGAACATGGTTGCTGCGGTCAGAGCTTCTGATGCTAGGCAGAGTAAGTAGAGAAGAGGAGAAGTGAACGTTGGATATGTCAGTTTCGTTACTTGCAGAGTAGCATAGCACCATATATAGTCATAGTCTAGGTTTGGATTCGAATCAGCTACAGGAGCACGTCTTTGTTTTTTCTAAAACTCGGCAATGTCTCTTTACTAGTACACTAGTTTGTTCTGTACGCCTTCCCAAGTCTTTGATTTTCTTTCCCATTTTTTGCGAGGACCTGACAGCTGGGACCCACTAGAAGGGCCTCTGTATTTCGTGAAAAAAACGTTCCCCCCACTAACATGTCGGACCCACCAGCTATATCTTCGCACGCAAGGAAGTTCCTCCTTATTACGCACAAAAAAATGAATACCCCCTGCTAGCTGGGACCCACCATAGTGGGAGGATGACTTGTGGACCAACAAAGTTGATGGGGACGAAGGGCTTCTTCAACCTCTGGTCTTCTTGCTCCAGCCGCCCAAAGCAGCTCCGGTCGTGCCGCATGCTCCTGCCTCCCGTGGCCGGCTATGCTGCCACGGAGGCCTCACCACCCCCTACTATTCCCACCGCTGGCCAGGCCCTGTGGCGACGGCAGCCTCACACCGCAGCCGAACTAGTGAACCCTCGTACTCCTCTCCGCGCGGGCTTCCACTGCCGCGTCTTCCCCGGCTCCGCGTCGTCCCCTTCCTAGGCCTCGCCGTCGTCCACCGCCATGGTGCTCTCAGCGCGGCGTGGTCAACGTGGTCAAGGAACGACTTCCATCGGAAGAGTACTGTACGTGGAGAGGCTGACAGCTGGGTCCACGGCCACAGCCCAGTTTTTTTGTGATTTGCCAAGTAAGTCGCTTTGTCAGGCCTGTTGGGCTGCAAATCTTTCAAGACGAGGAGTGCTTACATTCGGCTGGCCGAGAAAATGTCCCTTCAGTAATGAGAAATGGGCTGTACATTTTTAAAACACATCAAACCGACAATTAGTTTCAAATATCTTTTTTTTCATTTCAAGATTTTAAATTACATTAATTTTTATGCATGGAGAATTTGTTGGATTTTATATTGATATACATTTATTTTTAAAATCAGTTTGAATGTGAGTCGAAATTTCGGGATTAAAAACAGTTCGGACCGCACCGAAATATGCAAAATTTCGTATAATTTTTTAACCGTGGCCACAATTTGGGTTATAATGCTAACAAAAAGAATATGGGCTCCAAAAAAACCTTAAGACTAAGCAAATGGGCTGAAAATTATTATAAATAATGGCAGATGGGCTGTATGTTGTTTTCCACAGATTTGAAGCTTTCCTAAAAAAAGGTTGACGCACAAGCAGTGACTGTTAGATGTCCATCCAACGTCCGTCGTGCTTCTTCAATCTCTGCTCTTCCTGCTCCAGTCGCTCAAACAAGCGCCGGTGGGACTGCCTGCTCCCTCCTCCCCGCGGCCGACTGTGCTGCCGCGCAGGCCTCACCGCCCCATCGTACTCCCATCGCTGGCCTAGCCATCCCTCTACTCACCCACACCTGCTGTTATTCTCCGGCGACTGCAGACGAACCAGTAAACCCTCGTACAGTCGTACTCCCCTCCGCGTGGGAAACGAAAACAACGGCCGAGTCTTCCCTGCCTCCGTGTCGTTCCCTTCCTAGGCCTCGCCGTCGTCCACCACCCTCGTGCTCCCGGCGCGGCCTGGTCAACATGGTCAGCGACCGACATGCATCTGAAGTGGACTGTATGTGGAGAGGCCGACAGCTGGGTCCACGGCCACACGCAAGGAAATGCCTCCTTATTACGTGCAAAATAATGATTCCTCCACCTGACATCAGGGACCCACCGAAAGGGCCTCTGTATTTCGTGAAAAAAATGTTACCGCCGCTGACAACTCGGACCCACCAGCTATATCTTCGCACGCAAGGAAGTGCCTCCTTATTACGCATAAAAAAATGAATACTCCCCATGTTAGCTGGGACCTAGTATAGTGGTAGGCTGACTTGTGGGCCTACTAAGTTGACGGGGGCGGAGGGCTTTGTCAACTTAGTTAATATGCACGATTCTAGCTCCAGTGACCGTACGATGTCCATCCAACGGCCGTAGTGCTTCTTCAACCTCTGGTCTTCTTGCTCCAGCCGCCCAAACCAGCGCCGGTCGTGCCTCGTGCTCCTGCCTCCCGTGGCCGGCTGCGGTGCGGCAAAGGCCTCACCGCCCCCTACTACTCCAACCGCTGGCCAGGCCATCCCTCTACTCAGCCACACCCCCTGTTATTCTGCGGCAACGGCAGCCTCACACCGCAGCGAACTGGTGAACCCTCGTACTCCTCAACGCGTGGGCATCCACTATCGCGTCTTCCCCGGCTCCGTGTCGTCCCCTTCCTAGGCCTCGCCGTCGTCCACCGTCCTGGTGCTCTCGACGCGACGTGGTCAACGTGGTCAAGGAACGGCTTCCGTCGGACATGGACTGTACGTGGAGAGGCTGACAGCTGGGTCCACGGCCGCAGCAAGGAAGTGCCTCCTTATTACGTGCAAAATAATAATTCCTCCACCTGACAGCGGGGACCCACCGGACGGGCCACCGTATTTCGCCCCCCTGACTGTTGGGACCCACCAGCTACATCTTCGCAGGCAAGGAAGTGGCTGATAGTCGGGACCCACCTGGTCGAAGCGTACGTAGCATTGTCATTCTGGTCGCGAATGTGTACGTACATACTGGTCGATGTAGAGGCGCGCACGTAGCATGTACACGTACGTATAGCGGCCAGGGTGCAAGAAAGAAAATACGGCCACGTATGTGTACATACGGGCGAGGTCTCGAACGCCTACTCGCGCATACGTACGGCGAGGGCTCGTTGACATGGCTGGGTCAGAACGGAGAAACAATGTCATCATCGTGTTCATGGGGAGGCAACGGAATGCATCGTGTTCATCGGGAGGCAACGCGGCTGGGTCAGAACGGAATGCTTGGTCGTGTTCATCGGGAGGGCTTGGGCGGAAGAGGCGATGGAAACGAGGCCTGGCGTACCGCACAACGAAGGAAACAGACCTCCTACGGTCGAAGCGGGGGTCCTGTTGATCGGGAGGGGTGTGGCGTACCGCAAAACAGAGGAAACAGACCTCCTACGATCGAAACGGGGGTCCTGTTGATCGGGAGGGGTGTGGCGTACCGCAAAACGGACGAAACGGACCTCCTACGGTCGAAACGGGGGTCATGTTGATCGGGAGGGGTGTGGCGTGACGCAAAACGGAGGAAACGGACCTCCTAGGTCGAAACGGGGGTCCTGTTGATCGGGAGGGGTGTGGCGTACCGCAAAACGAAGGAAACGGACTTGTGTTGGAGCACTACGGTCGAAACGAGGGTCTTGTTCATCGGGAGGGGTGTGGCGTACCGCAAAACGGGACTCCACGAGATACTGTTCATCTCCACCGCCGACCCCCTCCAGCCTCCATGAGCTACTGTTCATCCACCATCGACCTCCTCCAGCCTCCACGGGCTCCTGTTCATCCAGCCTCCACCGGGTGCTATTCCATCGGCTACTGTTCAACCACCCCTCCACCGTCTATTATTCATCCAGCCCTCCACACCACGAGGTCCTATTCAACCACCCCTCCATCGTCTACTGTTCATCCTGCCCTCCGCACCATGGGGTCATGTTCATCCACCCCTCCACAGGCACCCCTCCACCATCTACTGTTCATCCAGCCCTCCACCACACCACAGGGTCCTGTTCATCCAGAGGCAACGCCACCACTCACTGTTCATCCAACCCCCCCCCCCCCCCCGCAACGCTCACTGTTCATCCCATCATCGGCTTCAGTTAGCAGCAGTAGCCAAGGAATCGCTTGATCGGGTTCAGTTAACAGCCATCGATCGATCGCTCGGGTTCAGTAACGCGTAGCTTGCAGTGCAATCGCTCGGGTTCAGTTAGAGCCCAACGCCTCGCTCGGGTTCAGTTAGAGCCAACGCTTCGCACACACACGCGTACGTGTACGAGAGAAATGCGCATCACTCGGCCCCCGACCTCCCACCGTAATCGGGAACTCCCCGAAATTTTCCTCCCCCTCGCTTCTACCACGGTTTTTTCCGTCATCGACGGCCCAAAGAATGTCATGCAGCTGCGTCTCCGGCCCGCCCAGGACGAAAAGCCCATTTTCTGTCATGATTTTTTGTCATAGAAGTAGGAGCCCACCACATCTATGATAATACCGGGTTTTGTCACAATTATCGTCATAGAAGTGTCATATGTATGACAGAATTTTTTTTCGTTCGGCCCAAAATGTCACGGATGTGTCTTTTTTGTAGTGTGTCTTGATGAAGACAGTGAGTTGAAGCTACTCACCAGCAGGTGTGAGACAACCTCTGTGCAGTCACTGCCTCAATCAGTTCGACTTCTTCAGTCTCAACTTAAAGCGGAAAGGCTTGCTTCAGCTCAGCTCTGACTTGAAGTCAAAGATGCAATGAAGATGTCAGAGGACTGCCGTGCACACCATCATGCCTTAAATCTAGTGTTGATGCATCTATCATTGACACAACTGAGGTCTACTCAGCTTCTTCAGCTGTTTGGGGGGCCCGACCTAGCCAGGCCTAGTGCCTTCTGAAGTGCTCTCAGTTTTGTATATTCTTTTGTCGGCGCGTTTATTTTCACTGGTGGCGAACTTTGATGCCCAGTGGATGTAATATGTGTGATAGCCGTGATAGCCTAGCGTAAGTTGCTTGCTTATTTATTTCCTTGTTGTCTTGTTTATTTGTTTGCTTCTAGTCATTGCAGTTATTTTTCTGTGGTTTGCTAGTGGCTGCAATAACCTATTTTTTAAAACTAGGCCACAATAACCATGGGCTAATATTTACTATAATGACACTGGGCCTCCTACGGGCCGTAGAAACAGTGGGCCTTCTACGGGCCGTAGAAACAATGGGCCTTCTACGGGCTGTAGAAACAATGGGCCTTTTACGGGTCGTATCATCAATGGGCCTTATACGGGCAGTATGATCGATGGCCAAACATGGGCCAATAACAGGCCGCATTATGGACGTAAACGGGCTAGAGTTGGAATCGTCCGTCCATGGGCCGACCATAACGGGCCATCGTTAATAGGCCGTATTTGATGACGCTATGAAAACGGCCCAACGTATTAACGGACCACAAACGGGCCGACTGTAACCACGTGCTGAATTTGGCCCACAAGTAGAAAATGACATTAACGGGCCGTAAGTAAATGAATGCTGGAAATGAGCCCAAGAATAAATGGGATCTAAGAAGGCCGACAGATAACATGGGCTGGAAACGGCCCAACGGAATAACGGGCCGTTAATGGGTATAAAGTGATACACTGTTCATTACGAGCCAGTTTCAGCACGGGCCGTTAATGGGTGTAAAGTGATACACTGTTCATTACGGGCCAGTTTCACCACGGGCCGTTAATAGGCCAAGAGTTACATAGGGCCTCATATGGGCCGAAAGACTTCATGGGCCATACATGGGCCAGAAGTGAAAACGGGCTGGAATCATATTGGGTGGCCCAGATGACGCTACCGGGCCTAATTCGGATAGGGCGTAACGGGCCTTGGGTTAGCGGGCTGTAAATGGGCTATATGCGAACAGGCCGTTAACAGGCTTTACATGGGCCGACCCGCCACCTTTTCACCAAGTCAAACGGGCCGGCCTTTTCACAGGAATGGGCCTCTGTTGGGTCGTGCCACGTGTCGACGTATCATAGGCGCCTATCTAACCCACTGACGAGCTGACACGTGTTTCGTCCAGCCAATAAGAATTTTACACGTGGAAATTTCCCATTGGTCGGGGCTATTAACGGGTTATCGGATCCAAAACCCGACCCGATAGCTTAACGGCGTTTCGTTACGGTGGATGCCACGTGTCGGTCACCCTTGACGAAAGCACTTCTGTGACGCGCGATTTATCATCATGGAAGTGGACATTTCCGTGATGATAATTTTGGTAATGTCATGGAACACTTCTACGACAGCACAGGTATGACTACCTTGATTCTGTCATAAATTTGTCAAGGATGTACATGCATGACAAAAAACGCGACCTACTGTGACAAACATGTATCATCATGGAAGTGTATTTTTTTGTAGTGTAGGCTCGCTGGTCGTTGAGGAGTTGGATGAGATTAATCATGTAATCAAGTTAGTTTTGTTAGGGCTTGATCCCTAGTATTCATTATGTCCTGAAATTGATGTTGTTATGACTTTGCCATGCTTAATGCTTGTCACTTGGGCCCGGGTGCCATGATTTCATATTTGAACCGTTTATGTTATCACCATTATATCTATGTTCTAGATCCGATCTTGCAGGTCATATTCACCTATTACGTGTTATGATCCGTAAACCCCAGTGTGATAGTAATTGGGATACTTTTGGGTGATGACTGTAGTTTGAGGAGTTCATGTATTCACTATGTGTTAATGTTTTGTTCCGGTTCTCTATTAAAAGGAGGTCTTAATATCCCTTAGTTTCCTTATGGACCCCGCTGCCACAAGAGGGTAGGACAAAAGATGTCATGCAAGTTCTTTCCATAAGCACGTATGACTATTTAGAGAGTACATGCCTACATTATATTTATGAACTGGAGCTAGTTTTGTATCGCCCTAGGTTGTGACTGTTATATGATGAATATCATCCAATGAATTCACTGATCCAATGCCTACGAATTTACCACATATTGTTCTTGCTAAGTTAATACTACTGTTGCTACCATTATACTTGCTACAAAATCATTGCTATTACTGTTACCGTTACTGCTACTATCATCATTGCTATCAAAACTATCATATTACTGTGCTACTGATCACTTTGCTGCAGATAATTAATCTCCAGGTGTGGTTGAATTGACAACTCAGCTGCTAATACTTACAAGTATTCTTTGGCTCCCCTTGTGTCGAATCTATAAATTTGGGTTGAATACTCTATGCTCGAAAACTGTTGCGATCACCTATACTTGTGGGTTATCAATGTTTTCTGAAATTGTCGGCACGACAACGTTTTTCAAACAGTTGCCACGGCAACAAAATATTGGTCATCACGTCGCTCCAACTTGATATTGAAGATGATCATGGAGGACTCCCGGCGCCTAGTGCTATACCATATCATGTTATTATGAATTTTCTGAGATGTTTATCCCTTTGTTGTTTGCACACTTTGATTGTGTAGTAGTTAATTATTAGGGTGATCTCTCACAGTAAATATCAAGTTAAAAGGTGCTCTTTCCGGTGTTGCAACCGTCTATAACATGTAGCGTTCTTGAGTGAGTCATGTCCACATGAGTACAAATGGGACGTGAGGTGTAAGACGGGGATGGTCAGACCATGTATTTATATAGCACCTAGTTGTATTGAAGTTCTAGCAGAATCATTCTCAGCTTGGAGCATGAAGCATCAAAAGATGAACAAGAGTCATATGGAGATTTGATCGGCAAAAGTTTGCCCATCGGTCAAAATTCTCGTCATCAATGTTGTCCACATCAATGGCTGAGAAATAGATTTGGATCTTAAATCACTTAAAATCAATTATGAGAGATATTGATTTGAGTGGGAGCACAATAATGTATTAGTTTAGTTTAATCACGAGTGCAAATTAATTATGAACAGTGTCTACGTGTAGCTTGCGTTACAGTTGTAGAATTATGGCTCACTGTTCCACCTGTGTTGTTGAAATTAATTAGCTGTTATTTATCTGGTTGAACCTTTATGATTGAGAGGGTCATCCTCTCTAAAAGTGCCAAGAAGGATTTTTTTCCTACTGCATGCTTACAATACTCTCTTGCTAATCTATGGATGACAAGACTCACATTTTTTCAATCCAAAAGATAGAATCGCATTATAGTCTGCTTGCTTCCGAGAAACTTGAACTTCATAATGTTGGGGATAGTTATGTGATTTTCTTGGGACTGCAAATTGTTTTCAGAAACAAAGAAAGATCGAAAGGTATGTGATATCTAAAGATGTGTTTTGTTTGCTGGGTCTAGTGAAGTGTTCAACTATGTTTGAGACTGAAATGCGTAAGACACGGAAGAATGCCAGTCATGAGTTGAGGGCGAGAACTTAAAGACAAAGAACAAAAAGCAAAGGATGTAATAAGACTTACATGCCTAGGAAGGTTGGGGGCTCACGCCACTCTAAAAAAGTTAGATGACTCTTCTGTTGAGTGGTGAAAGCACAAGTGCTCCCTGGGTGGTTTTGGTAATTAATGTCAACATATCTCTTGTTGGACTAACACTTTTACCTAGTATGTTTCAGATAAGTTCAACAATGGAGTGGCATGGACTAGAGGATGTGGAACCCCTTCAAGATGCTAAGGGCAAAGAATTGGCTCAAGCTTCAAGATCAAGACTCTACATTTTCTATTTTAGTGATCCAAGATCACATTGAGTCTATAGGAAAAGCCAACACTATCAAGAGGGGATGAGGTGTTGCTTAATGTCTTGCTTGCTCGAAGTGCTTAGTGATATGCTCCAAAACCCTCAACTACCTTCCCACATCCACATATGACCTAAACCAAAAGTCAAACTCGGCCCCACCGATTCTTTCTATCCGGCGACACCGAGTTTCAGATGTCATAGCCACTGCCACAAACCCTAGCAAATCGGTCTCACCGATAGGGATCTCGGTCTCACCGAGATGGGATTGTAATCTCTCTATTTCCCTTCGTAACGTTTCGGTCTTACCGAGATGAGCGATCGATCCCACCGAGATTGCAATGTAAACTCTCTGTTTCCCTTGTGTAACATTTCGGTCTCACCGAGATGAGCGAATCGGTGCCACCGAGTTTACCTGACCAACTCTCTGGTTAGCTTATTACCAAAATCAGTCCCACCGAGTTTCTGTAATCGGTCACACCGAGATTACGTTATGCCCTAACCCTAACCATATCGGTCCTACCGAGTTGCATCTCAGTCCCACCGAAAATCCTAACGGTCACTAGGCTTGCTGAATCGGTCCGACCGAGTTTAACTATTCGGTCCCACCGAGTTTGGCAAATTGTGTGTAACGGTTAGATTTTGTGTGGAGGCTATATATACCCCTCCACCCACTCTTCATTCGTGGACAGAGCCATCAGAACATATCTACACTTCCAATACACATTTTCTGAGAAAGAACTACCTACTCATGTGTTGAGGTCAAGATATTCCATTCCAACCATATGAATCTTGATCTCTAGCCTTCCCCAAGTTGCTTTCCACTCAAATATTCTTTCCACCAAATCCAAATCCTGTGAGAGAGAGTTGAGTGTTGGGGAGACTATCATTTGAAGAACAAGAGCAAGGAGTTCATCATCAACACACCATTTGTTACTTCTTGGAGAGTGGTGTCTCCTAGATTGGCTAGGTGTCACTTGGGAGCCTCCAACAAGATTGTGGAGTTGAACCAAGGAGTTTGTAAGGGCAAGGAGATCGCCTACTTTGTGAAGATCTACCGCTAGTGAGGCAAGTCCTTCGTGGGCGACGACCATCATGGAATAGACAAGGTTGCTTCTTCGTGGACCCTTCGTGGGTGGAGCCCTCTGTGGACTCGCGCAACCGTTACCCTTCGTGGGTTGAAGTCTCCATCAACGTGGATGTACGATAGCACCACCTATCGGAACCACGACAAAAACATCCGTGTCTCCAATTGTGTTTGAATACTCCAAACCCTTCCCTTTACATTCTTGCAAGTTGCATGCTTTACTTTCCGCAGCTCATATACTCATTGCATATTTGCTTGATATGTATTGTGTTTGTTAAAGTTGTGCTTAAACTCCACTTAAACTTAAGAATATTAAAAACTGTAACTTTTGGCACTTAGTGTCTAATCACCCCCCCTCTAGACACCTCTTCTCGATCCTTTCAATTGGTATCAGAGCTTTGGTCTCCATTGCCTTGGTTTAAACACCTTTGGAGGAAGATGGATGTGTCTACTTTGGGGAGTCTTAGACATAGAGTGCCTATTCTTGATGGAAAATACTTTCATGAGTGGAAAAATGAAATGCTTGAGATTTTCATTGAATATCATTTGAACAAGTACATTACTAGCCCTTGTGCACCTCATATTGATCCCTTGCATCCCACACCCGAAGAAGATATTGACATGATTCGCAATCTTAGAACCATCAATCTTATCATAAGAGGATTGCCCAAAAATTTGATTGCTAGTTCGCCTACTCTTGAGTGTGCCTATACCATATGGAGATTTCTTGAGGAACGATTTCCAGATTATTCCTTGAAAAATTTAGACGAAATTCTCCATAAGTCTATTGCTTTGAGTAAGATGAACTCTAGTGATCCTAGCTTTGGTGATTGTCTATTTGAGCTTACCAATCTCATGCGTGCTAAAGGAAATGTTGGAATCATTAGCGATATCATATCCGAAGCTATTAGAATCCATAAAGGTAACCATTGTGATGATCATTTATCTAATGAATTACCCTCTCTAGGAATTGATCAATCACAAGATGATGTTGAACATGGATACTATGATGAAGATGATGATAGTGACTATGATCTTGATGATGCAATGAGGCATTTTGGTCTTATGGCAAATCTCTGCGGCTACATGGCTGGAGGAAAGGAATGGGTCCTTGATAGTGGATGTAATGATCATATGACCGGAGATGAAGATATGTTCCGTAAGCTTGTTGAAAACGACGGCCCTCGAAAATATGTCACTTTTGGTGATAATTCAAAGGGTAAGGTGGTTGGCCTTGGTAAGGTGGCCATCTCACATGAAGCTCCATACAAAATGTCATGCTCGTTCAATCCCTTGGATACAATTTACTTTCAGTTTCCAGACTTGCTGATTTCGGTTTCAATGTCATATTCACTGAAGTAGATTGCCAAGTGTTTCGTAGAGACAATCATAAAATGGTCTTTACCGGTATACGTAGAGGAGATCTTTACATTGTTGATTTCACTAAAAAGGCTCAACCTAAAACTTGCTTAATTGCTAAATCTTCTAAAGGCTGGTTGTGGCATAGAAGACTAGGTCATGTTGGTATGCGAAATCTTGATAAGCTTATAAAGGTGGTCATATCCTTGGAATAAAAGATGTCATATTTGACAAGGATAGACTTTGTAGTGCTTATCAAGCAGGAAAACAAGTTGGAGGAAGTCACCGCGCGAAGAACATCGTGACCACAAGAAGACCACTCGAGCTACTTCACATGGATCTCTTTGGTCCAAATGCCTACAAGAGTCTCAGTGGTAACTCATTTGGTCTAGTCATAGTTGATGATTTTTCAAGATTTACGTGGGTGCTCTTTCTTGATGACAAATCGCAGGTCCAAAAGATCTTCAAAAACTTCGCTAGGAAGGCCCAAAATCAGTTTGATGTGAAGATCAAGAAGGTTCAGAGCGACAACGGAACGGAGTTCAAGAACGCAAATGTGGACACCTTTCTTGACGAAGAAGGGATTTCACACGAGTTCTTGGCTACATACACACCTCAACAAAATGGAGTTGTTGAAAGGAAGAACCGGACTCTTATCGAGATGGCAAGAACGATGCTTGATGACTACAAAACGCCAAAGCACTTTTGGGCGGAAGCGGTTGAGACAGCTTGTCATGCAACAAATCGCTTGTATCTTCACAAGCTACTCGGCAAGACGGCATACGAGCTCCTCACCGGTAACAAACCCCAAGTTGGATACTTTCGAGTATTCGTCACAAAGTGCTACATTCTTGATAAGCATCGTCGTTCTAAATTTACTCCTAAATCTCATGAAGGTTTCCTACTTGGTTATGGGTCAAACTCTCACACTTACCGTGTCTACAACAATTTCACCCGAAAGGTTGAAGAGACGGTAGATGTGAAGTTTGATGAATCTAACGGCTCGCAAGTAGAGCAATTGCCAATTGATGTAGGAGACAAAGACCCTTCGGAAGCAATTCAAGACTTGTCCATCGGCAAGATTCGTCCAACAGAAGTGAAGGAGAGTACCTCATCCGTCCAAGTGGAAGCTTCTACCTCAAGACAAGGTGAACCAAGAGTTGATACGGAAGCATCCACAAGTGGGACACGCCAAGATGAAGAAAATGAGGAAGTACACCAAGATGAACATCAACAACCTCCTTCTCCACCACGACAAGAGAACGACAACGTCAACAATGAAGAAGGCCAAGAAGAAGCACAAGATGAAGAGGATGTTCCACCCCGACCCAAGCAAAAGCTTTCACGAGTTCGAGCAAGAATTGCCAAAGATCATCCCGTCGAGCAAATCTACAATGATATCCAAACCGGGAGAATCACTCGCTCTAAAACTCGTTTAGCTAACTTTTGTGAACATTACTCATTCATCTCTAGCATTGAACCTATGAAGGTTGAAGAAGCATTGAACCTATGAAGGTTGAAGAAGCATTGAAGGATCCGGATTGGATAAACGCTATGCATGAAGAGCTACACAACTTTGAGAGAAATCAAGTGTGGACATTAGTCGAGAAGCCCGACAACAACCACAACATCATTGGTACCAAATGGGTGTTTCGCAACAAGCAAGATGAAGATGGACAAGTGGTTCGCAACAAAGCACGTCTCGTTGCCCAAGGCTACACACAAGTTGAAGGTATGGACTATGGTGAGACATATGCTCCCGTTGCTAGACTTGAGTCCATTCGCATCTTACTTGCTTATGCTAATCACCATGATATCACCTTGTACCAAATGGACATTAAAAGTGCTTTTCTAAATGGCGAAATTGAGGAGGAAGTTTATGTTAAGCAACCTCCCAGCTTCGTCAATCCTAAGAAACCTAATCATGTTTACAAACTTCACAAAGCCCTTTATGGTCTTAAACAAGCTCCTAGAGCATGGTATAAATGCTTGACCAAGTTCCTTATTGAAAAGGGCTTTGAAATTGGTAAAATTGATTCTACTCTTTTTACTAAAAGGGTTAATGGAGAACTATTTGTGTGCCAAATTTATGTTTATGATATCATATTTGGTTCAACTAACCCTCATTTTAGTGAGAAGTTTGGAAAGCTAATGTCGGAGAAGTTTGAGATGTCTATGATGAGTGAACTCAAATTCTTTCTCGGTTTGCAAATCAAGCAAACTAAGGAAGGTACCTTTGTCTCTCAAACGAAGTACACCAAGGACTTATTCAAGAAGTTCAATATGCAAGAATGCAAAGGTATGACTACACCCATGCCTACTAGTGGACATCTTGATTTGACCAAAGATGGTGAACCGGTTGATCAAAAGGTTTATCACTCTATGATTGGTTCATTGTTATATCTATGTGTCTCTCGTCCCGATATTATGCTAAGTGTGTGCATGTGCGGACGATATCCAGCTGCTCCTAAAGAGTGTCATCTTAAGGCTGCGAAAAGGATAGTGAGATACCTAATCCATACACCAAATTTTGGCATTTGGTATCCTAAGAGGTCCTCCTTTGATCTTGTTGGCTACTCCGATTCGGACTATGCCGGAGACAAGGCTGATAGAAAGTCCACTTCGGGTACTTGTCAATTCCTTGGTAGATCTCTTGTGTCTTGGTCTTCCAAGAAACAAAACTCGGTATCCTTATCCACCGCCGAAGCGGAATACATTGCCGCTGGTTCATGTTGTGCTCAATTACTTTGGATGACCCAAACTCTTAAAGATTATGGGATATATGTGAAACATGTTCCATTGCTATGTGACAATGAAAGTGCTATTAAGATTGCTCACAATCCCGTGCAACATTCTCGAACTATGCATATTGAAGTTCGTCATCATTTCATTCGAGATCATGTTGCAAAAGGGGACATTAACCTTAAGCATGTTTGCACCGATAAGCAATTGGCGGATATATTCACTAAACCACTTGATGAGAAAGTGTTTTGCAGGTTGAGAGGTGAATTGAACATCATTGATGCTTCAAACTTGGAGTAGGAACTCCATTTGATACATGCGGGGCATGAGCCTATGACTAATCCTAGATATTTCTCTTATGATGCTATTCATATGTCTTGGATATATTTGTACCTTGCATGTTATCTAACCCGTGTAGGTACTCGGTTGAATCTAAATCTATGAGATTGTAAATCACTCACATCTTGAGCAATCTCTACATCACCAAGTCTCTACACAATGGTGGTTGAAGACAAGGAAGCACGAAACCATTCAAACATATCCTTTGGCAAATTCTATGTTGAGTCTCATGATTGTCATTTTGGATACACAAGTGCTCTTCCTTGCAAAGATAACCCATGTAGGTAGATGAACTCAAACTCCAAGTGGTGCTCCCAACTCTTGATGAACTACATCAACCTTGAGCAACCCACACAAGTTCAACTACATCAGCAAGATCAACACCACCACCCAAGGTATGTTATTCCATCTTAGAGAAGCTTTACTCCAAGTCATGAGTCAAAGCAACCCGACAAGATGTGAATACATCAAAAGGCTTAAACGAAAAATGGTAACCCCATTTTGAGCTTAAACGATGAGTATGACCTATGATCAAGTGCTCTCACTTGACTCCTAAGTCAATATACTCTAACATAGGTGACTTTGTCGCCGACCATTTCTAGATGAAGTTCTCTAGTGTTTCTCCGTGCTTTTGTATTTGCATATTTGTTTCCCCTTTTCAAAAAAAACTTCATCTAGATCTTTTCTTGTCTTTTCTTTTGTTCTGCATTTCCAGCATCCAATTCATTGCAAATCTTTCAGTTAATTCCTTGCAAATCCTTGTGAGATCTTACTTGTCTAGTGAGCTGAGGTGACAAGTGGTTTCACTCTCATGAACTCGGTCACACCGGTTTGTTCTCTTCGGCCCAACCGAAATCTTTCGGTGCAACCGAAGCACACAACTCGGAGTCACCGATTCCACCACAGGAAAACCAACTTGCCACTTATTCCTGATTTCTGTTTGCTCCAGCTCCACTCAATGATTCTTGTCCTCTACCAGCATCATATTAGACATGCTGCTTTGCTCTGTGACTCAAGGACCAACCCATTTGTATCACATGTCCAGAAGAACCCTTCTTGGAAATTGATGTCAAAGGGGGAGAGAGAGATCACATCAAAGCTTAATCTTTCCTATAGGGGGAGAAAGAGAGAATACTCAGGGGGAGAGAGTTTCTCAACAAGGACAGATGCTTGGTGTTCAAGAGGAGAGATGTCACATGTCTCTAAGAGGGGAAAGACATGTTTGGTTGCTTGCTTTAGCTCAAGCTCTATTGTTTCTTTTTTGTTGCTCTGATTTTTTGTTCCCTATCTTCTCCCAATATCCCATGCAGATTCAGGGGGAGCAAGACATCTAAGGGAAGGAAATCTCTGATTTTATTGCATATCTTTACCTTTGGGGACATGTCTATATCCAATGTGGTACTTAGTACTCACTCTACATGTCATCCCAGTCTTGGTTCTCTTGTGGTTTCTCTTGTTTGCTCTGGTCAGTAGGTGTATCTGTGTTATTTAACCTTCTTTGCACAGGTTCATCCCATCCTAAGCCAACTCAAGATCACAAGGTAAGTATATGCATCACAGTCATGTGAATGAGAAGTTCTTGCTGATGTACACACTGTTTTCAAGAAGGACTCATGAGCATGAAGGTACATTTCTCACATTCACATCATTTGCTCTGATGCATATAGCCAAGATACATGTAACACATTGCTTACTCTGCCATGTTTACGCATTCACATGCTCCTATATTCAATATTCACATGATTGCATACATGTAGGGGGAGCCTATGCATGTTACATGTCTTTCCAAAGCTTTACTTGCTATTCTCTATATCTTTATCTAAAGCTTTGATGTATGTTGTCATCAATTACCAAAAAGGGGGAGATTGAAAGCACAAGTGCTCCCTGGATGGTTTTGGTAATTAATGTCAACATATCTCTTGTTGGACTAACACTTTTACCTAGTATGTTTCAGATAAGTTCAACAATGGAGTGGCATGGACTAGAGGATGTGGAACCCCTTCAAGATGCTAAGGACAAAGAATTGGCTCAAGCTTCAAGATCAAGACTCTACATTTTCTATTTTAGTGATCCAAGATCACATTGAGTCTATAGGAAAAGCCAATACTATCAAGAGGGGATGAGGTGTTGCTTAATGTCTTACTTGCTCGAAGTGCTTAGTGATATGCTACAAAACCCTCAACTACCTTCCCACATCCACATATGACCTAAACCAAAAGTCAAACTCGGCCCCACCGGTTCTTTCTATCCGGCGCCACCGAGTTTCAGATGTCATAGCCACTGCCACAAACCCTAGCAAATCGGTCTCACCGATAGGGATCTCGGTCTCACCGAGATGGGATTGTAATCTCTCTGTTTCCCTTCGTAACGTTTCGGTCTTACTGAGATGAGCGATCGGTCCCACCGAGATTGCAACGTAAACTCTCTGTTTCCCTTTTGTAACATTTCGGTCTCACCGAGATGAGCGAATCGGTGCCACCGAATTTACCTGACCAACTCTCTTGTTAGCTTATTACCAAAATCTGTCCCACCGAGTTTGTGTAATAGGTCATACCGAGATTACGTTATGCCCTAACCCTAACCATATCGGTCCTACCGAGTTGCATCTCAGTCCCACCGAAAATCCTAACGGTCACTAGGCTTGCTGAATCGGTCCGACCGAGTTTAACTATTCGGTCCCACCGAGTTTGGCAAATTATGTGTAATGGTTAGATTTTGTGTGGAGGCTATATATACCCCTCCACCCACTTTTCATTCGTGGAGAGAGCCATCAGAACATATCTACACTTCCAATACACATTTTCTGAGAAAGAACTACCTACTCATGTGTTGAGGTCAAGATATTCCATTCCAACCATATGAATCTTGATCTCTAGCCTTCCCCAAGTTGCTTTCCACTCAAATCTTCTTTCCACCAAATCCAAATCCTGTGAGAGAGAGTTGAGTGTTGGGGAGACTATCATTTGAAGCACAAGAGCAAGGAGTTCATCATCAACACACCATTTGTTACTTCTTGGAGAGTGGTGTCTCCTAGATTGGCTAGGTGTCACTTGGGAGCCTCCAACAAGATTGTGGAGTTGAACCAAGGAGTTTGTAAGGGCAAGGAGATCGCCTACTTCGTGAAGATCTACCGCTAGTGAGGCAAGTCCTTTGTGGGCGACGGCCGTGATGGAATAGACAAGGTTGCTTCTTCGTGGACCCTTCGTGGGTGGAGCCCTCCGTGGACTCGCGCAATCGTTGCCCTCCGCGGGTTGAAGTCTCCATCAACGTGGATGTACGATAGCACCACCTATCGGAACCACGACAAAAACATCCGTGTCTCCAATTGCGTTTGAATACTCCAAACCCTTCCCTTTACATTCTTGCAAGTTGCATGCTTTACTTTCCGCTGCTCATATACTCATTGCATGTTTGCTTGATATGTATTGTGTTTGTTAAACTTGTGCTTAAACTCCACTTAAACTTAAGAATATTAAAAACTGCAACTTTTGGCACTTAGTGTCTAATCACCCCCCTCTAGACACCTCTTCTCGATCCTTTCAAGTGGGATAAATACTGAAAGTGAAACTATAAGAAGTTTAGAGGCGGAAAGAAAAGAAGACTGGAATGTCCAGCTCGGGTATGAATGTCATACTAGTTGTAAGATGTAGAGAAAGTCAGTCAAGTAAAATTGTGACTCTTGAGAATCGTGATTAAATTGTTAAACACTAAATTCTTCAGGAATTGTGGTTAAAAGTTGATCACAAGAATACCGAATCGATTGCATGTTGTTGTGAATCGATGCAAGAGTTAGTATGACCTAATGACCAACAAATTAATTAGGTTAAAATATGTGTTGAAATTTTTGTAATAGTTATGATACTTTTTCATCAACATATTACATTTTAGAGTTTTGTACACTCTAGCGCATTGCATAGAAGTTGCAAGGAGGTTGTCCATAGAAAACAATAGTTGTTCGATGTAATGAACAAAAGGCTCATACTGCTATTGTCAATAGGATTGAAGTTATGAATATTGATGATAGAATTGAGCATCCATAACACTGACGCTAAATGTTGCAAGACTAAAAATACCACATATGTGTGGCACTGCATTTAGTCACATTGGAGAAACTCGCAAGAAGAAATTCCATTGTGATGGATTTTCAAGTCATATGATTATGAATCATCTGACACTTGCAACTCTCATCCAAATAGTGAAGTAAACTAAAATACCGTTCATAGGCCATAAAGAATGAGCACTACTGTAGGATGGTCCAAACGCGACACTACAATCAGAGACCCTTTGACGAAATTGTGTGTGATGCGATGATGTAATAAAACCGTCAAAAGATACAAAACGTTTGCGATGGCGGAGACATCAAACACGATTACGATAATAGTTGTGTGTGCGATGTGTGGCATATAGTTCACTCGAATGAACTGTTTGTGATGAGATTAACAACAGAAACGGGAAGCCATATGAAGGTGTGTGTGATATACGGCATACAGTTCACCTGGATGAACTGATTGTTATTAGGTAACACAATAGAAACGGCCAGGCATATCAAGGTATGTGCAATAGACGGCATACAATTCACTCGGATGAACTATTTGCGATGAGCCGAGACAACAGAAACGGATCACCTTAATAAGATGTGTGTGATACATGGCAAACGGGCAACTCGGTTCAACTTAATAAGATGCAGTTTGTCGCTTTTATTCTTTGCCATCACAAGTTCGTACAACGCTCAATTTTCTCTTACACTAAATGATCTAACATTTTTAGAAGCAATTTTTATTGTTTTTGCATAGATGAAAACTTACTTGAAGGATCGTGCTCAATCCTTAGGTAGGTATGGTGGACTCTTGAATATAAGATTTGGGTTTAACGGTTTTTTGGATGCACAAGTAATATCTCTACTTGGTGCAGAATTTTTGGCTAGCAAAGATGGGGGGGCAGGCACCACATGTTGAAGGATATATGACAATATAAATTCTGTGTGAACATGAACAAACATAACTCATTACGTTGTCTTCCTTGTCCAACATCAACAATTTTGGCATATAATATTTTGATGGGGGCTCACAATCACAAAAGATTTCCAAGATAGTGTATTTGCATGTGAAAGTTCTCTTCCTTATACTAATTATTCATGAATTGCTTGTATGACCAATATTGTGATTGTCAAGCCTCAAAAAGTTTCACTTTCTAAACCCAATGTGAAGCTACCACTAGGCATGATATGATTTCAACTTCATGACATTCAATTTATTCAACAATTTACTCATAGGACATAACTGAAGCATAAGAGTAAATGATAAACTACTCCGAAAAGATATAAGTGAAGATCATGAGCATAATATTTCTTTCTCTCAAATTAATTTAAGTGAAGCAAGAGAGAATTTCTTCAAAAATACTAAAGCACGCCGTGCTCAAAAAGATATAAGTGAAGCACTAGAGCAATTCCATAGAAAAGAGATTCGTTGACGGGATGTGCATGTCGCTTATCTAGCCTCCCTAGCAACTATTTGAGAGCTCTATTTTATTTAAAAACTTTCAGATCTAAGTATTTTATTAAAACAGCAAGCAAAAACAAAACAAAATGCAATACCAAGAATATCACACATCATGTGAAGAACAAAAAACTTAGGCTCAACTGATACTAACCGATAATTGTTGATGAAGAAAGGTGGGATGCCTATCGTGGCATCCCCAAACTTAGATGCTTGAGACTTCTTGAAATATTATCTTGGGGTGCCTTGGGCATCCACAAGATTGAGCTTTTGTGTCTTCTTAATTCCTCTCATATCACGCTTTTCCTAAATCTTAGAAACTTCATCCACACAAAACTCAACAAGAACTCATGAGATAAGTTAGTATAAACCAATGCAAAACCTCATCATTCTCTACTATAGCAAATCACTAAAATTATTATTCAACATTGCATACTAAATGACTCTGCATATTTAATACTTCTATCCTCAAATAGAATCATTAAACAAGCAAACATATGCAAACAATGCAACCATAACAGCAATCTGCCAAACCAGTACAGTCTGTAAAGAATGCAATATTCATCATAATTCCCTAACTCCAAAAATTCTGAAACAATTACCACACTTTATAAAATTTATTGGAGCTTATTTTGCAAAAAAGTCAACATTTTATCACATTCTGACTTTTCTAGGGGATTTTTGCAACAGCGGTAAACTTTCTGTTTTCAAACAGCAACATGTATACTTGTAAAATAAGCATAGCAAAGGCTATCAATGTCATTTTTATTGAAATAAAAGATGCAAACCATTATTATAAATAACAGCAAGCAAATCTTAACAAAATAAATTGACGCTTCGAGCAAAACACATATCATGTGACGAATGAAAACATAGCTCCGAGTGAGGTTACCGATAATATTGGAGACGAAAGAGGGGATGCCTTCCGGGGCATCCCCAAGCTTATTTGCTTGGGTCTTCCTTGAATATCACATTGAGGTGTCTTGGGCATCCCCAAGATTAGGGTCTTGTCACTCCTTATTCTCCTCATATCAATATCTCACCCAAAACTTGAAAACTTCAATCACACAAAACTTAACGGAACATCGTGAGATGGGTTAGTATGATAAAGACAAACCATTACTTTGGTACTGTCAAAGATAAGATTGATAATTGTTCTCACACAATGCCTACTGTACCTTATAATTTCCACAATTTATATTGAGCAATATAATCCATAGAAACTAGAAAACAAGCAAACTATGCATTGAAAATAGAATAGTACGTAAAGATCTGAATATTAGTCATACTTATTCAATTCCAAAAATTCTTAAAAATTAGGACCACGTAGACAATTTGTATATAAATAAACTGTAAAAATTTCAGAATTTTTCCATGTTCCAGTAGCAGATAAGAATTTCTGTACTGGACGCAAAAGTTTCTGGTTTTGCACAGAATCAAGTTAACTATCATCCACACTATCCCAAAGGCTTTACTTGGCACTTTATTGAAACAAAAGCTATAAAACATGGTTACTACAGTAGCCTAATCATGTGAACACACAAAAACAGTAGGGGTTGGGTTGTCTCCGAACAAGCGATTTTCTTTTATGCCTTTTAGCTAGGCATGAAGATATTAATGATGCTCGCATAAAAGATAAGGATTGAAACATAAAGAGAGCATAATGAAACACATGGCAAGCACATTTAAGCCTAACCCACTTCCTATGCATAGGGATTTTATGAGCAAACAATTCATGGGAGCAAGAATCAACTAGCATAGGAAGGCAAAACAAGCATAACTTCAAAACTTTCAACACATAGAGAGGAAACTTGATATTGTTGCAATTTCTACAAGCATAAGTTCCTTCCTCATAATAATTTTCAGTACCATCATGAAGAAATTCAACAATATAACCATCACATAAAGCATTCTTTTCTTGACACAAAAGCATAGAAAACTTATTACTCTCCACATAAGCAAATTTCTTCTCATCAATAGTAGTGGGAGCAAACTCAACAAAATAACTATCATGAGAGTGAAAATTAAAATCATGATGACAAGTTTCATGGTTATCATTATCCAATATAGCATACATGTCATCACCATAATCATCATAGATAGCAACTTTGTTATCATAGTCAATTGAAGTCTCATCCAAAATGGTGGATTCATCACTAAATAAACTCATGACCTCTGCAAATCCACTTTCATCATTATAATCATCATAAATAGGAGGTATGCAATCATTATAACAAATTTGCACATCAAATCTTGGGGGACTAAAAATATCATCTTCATCAAACATAGCATACCCAAGCTTATGGCTTTGCATATCATTAGCATCATGGATATTCAAAGAATTCATACTAACAACATTGCAATCATGCTCATCATTTATATCAAACATTCTATTGAATTCTTCTTCTATCAATTGAGCACCATTTTCCTTTCCATCATTTTCAAGAAAGAATGCCAGAATAAGGGGGGATAGCTAGTCCTGTTGAAGACTACGCTTCTGGCAGCCTCCACCTTGCAGCATGTAGAAGAGAGTAGATGGTAAGTTTACCAAGTAGCATCGCATAGCATAATCCTACCCGGCGATCCTCCCCTCGTCGCCCTGTGTGAGGGCAATCACCGGGTTATATTTGGCACTTGGAAGGGTGTGTTTTATTAAGTATCCAGTTCTAGTTGTCATAAGGTCAAGGTACAACTCCGGGTCGTCCTTTTACCGAGGGACACGGCTATTCGAATAGATAAACTTCCCTGCAGGGGTGCACCAAATTACCCAACACGCTCGACCCCCTTTGGCCGGACACTCGCTACTAGCTTTAACTGGCGATCTGGAAATATTCTGGAGCTCTTATAGCTTCTCCCTTCGCCTGGATGACCTGGCAGCCCAACTGGGGCGCTCAAGGTCTGCTTGATGCCACCTTGGGCTGGATGGAAAGAGCCTATATCGGGCCGAACTGCTCACATGCCAAAAAAAGGGAAGAGTTGGGCCATAGTCCTGGGTGCGGTCGTCCTGGTGTTGCTCCTGTCTCACGGAGGATCGGGGCTAGCTCCTCCGAACGTCAATGCCATCGGGGCTAGCACCTCAAATCCATGGGGTCGCAACTCCTGGCAGTGAGCTGCGCACTCGCACATACCGGTAGCAGTGTGGCCATGGCCAGAGGCAAGCACGGCGGAGGCGACAATGGCAGGCTGGGCGGATGCGGCCCTGGCGAGAGGGAGAAGGCTGGAGCCGAGCTTCGGTGCGCCCGCTAGATGGTGAGGGCGGCGACAATGAGTAGGCGAGGGGAGCAGGAGGCGGCCGAGCGGGGAGGCAGGGCGCGGCCCGTGGGTGTTCGCGCACGGGGGAGGCGCGACGAGCGCGAGCTCGGACTAAACTCGCCTGTCGCGGGGCTGGGCAACGGTGCAAAGAACAGAGGGGAAGATGAGGGGAAACGGAGTGGGCTCACCCGGGGAGGTCGGGGGCGCACTCGGTGTGGTCGGCAGCGTCGGAGCGGGTTGGAAAGGAGGGCCGATGGCGAGGTGGTGGTGGTAGGGCAGCGGAGCATCGCCGGAGTGGCTGTCGGTTGCGGTGACGACGACGATGCGAGGGCGGTGGAGCCCGGCTGTAAGTAAGGGTGGACACGGTCCGGGCCGGTCCGGTCCCGGTCTGAGCCGTCGATTGGACCGGCTGCCGGCGGTCCGGTCCGGACCGGACCGGACCGAGCAGTGCAACGGTCCTGATTTCAGGGAGCGGACTGGCGGACGTGAAGCTCGGTGCGGACCGGCGGTCCTCACGGTCCCGGCGACGTCCAGTCACTGACATGTGGGGCCAGGATGTCCGACAGGTGGTCGGAGAAGCAGCACCGTGGCCGGAGTCGGAGAAGACGTACTTGATGGCGGCGCGGCGGTGTGTGTGTGTGTGTGTGTGTGTGTGTGTGTGTGTGTGTGTGTGTGTGTGTGTGAGAGAGAGAGAGAGAGAGAGAGTGGCACGGCCGCGCAGGGGAGAGGGGGAGCAGCCGCGCGAGGGAGCGGTGGCGCGAGGCAGAGGCGCGGTGGCGCTGGGGAGAGGAAGGCGAGAGAGGGGGGCGGCGCGACTGGTAGCCTTGAGCGTCCGCAAGTATATTTTTAGCAGGTTTTTTCCGTTGCATGCAAATAGTTTAGATCCCGTTTGTTTCAAGGGACTTATTGCTTTTGGGACTTAAATAAGTCCCTATAAGTCCCATCTAAACCAAACAGGAGGGACTTATAGGGACTTAAAGTGATGATTTGGGACTTATCAAAAAAGACTCTCATGGAAGAGCTTATTGGGACTTATCCATCGATCCCAGGCCCCGCACCGCTTCGCTCCTGTCCCGCCCCGCATCGCTCCTACCCCCGCATCGCTCCTGCCCCCCCCCCCCCCTCGCTCCTTCCGCCGCCACCCCCAGCACCCAAAATCGCCGCCGCCCCCAGTACCCAGAAGCGCCGCCGCCATGGCCGACGATGAGGAGGACCGGATCCCCTTCTTGTCTCAGTTCCACGCGCATCATCAGGCATCGCGGGGCTCATCCGCTGGGGGAAATCTTGGGAGGGGAATGGGATCATTGGATCTCAACCACAACGTCGACGACTTCCCGGAGTTGGGCTCGTACCAGCAACTCCTCTTCGACCAGTCCGCCGGCCATGGTGTTCCTCCTACTGGACCTGGTCGTGGGAGGCCCGTGTCTCAGGGCGGAGGAGGCCGAGCACGGTCTCTGAACTTCGGAGGCCGAGCCGGCTCTCACCTGCGTCCGTTCGTCGCCCCGGGCGCAGCTGCCGTTGAGGGAGGCGTGATAGGGCGTGGGAGGACCGTGTCGCAGGTCACCGGACGCGGTGGAGGTCGAGCCCATGGGACAAGTGTTTTATCAACTTATAAGTCCCTGTAAACAAACAGGTAGGGACTCGGGACTTATAAGTCCCTATAAACAAACAGGTAGGAACTTATGACTTATAAGTTGGGACTTAAAAAAGTCCTGTGACTTATGAAACAAACAGGGCCTTAGCGCATGCATGGGCCCACGATTTTCCTTGTATGGATCTTTCCGTGATTGGTGGATTAATTCTGACGTGAAGTTAGTCGTGGGATGACACCGTGATTGTCGGATCGAACCATTTTTGTTTCTCTCGTTCCTTCTATTTTCTGCATGTTCGTCTGAATAAGAGGAAACTGCGTCATAAGAGGAAACTGGTTTCTCTCGTTAGTGGCAACTAAAAGGAACGAAGCGAGGAATTGTCGTGGAAAGCGCCTAAATTATCAGATCGAATCATGTTTATCTCGTTCTCTCTATTTTCTGTCGACTGATTAAAAGGAAAACAGAACGGTAGGGCGTGACTGCCTCTTGCCCCTGTGTGACTCTCAGATAATCACGGGTTCTTTCTATTTTTTGTTCTCTTCTACGTCACGCGCGACACGAGTTTTCTTCTTTGTTCGACTGAATAAACGGAAACAAATCAAGGAAGGTCGCGCCCACAAGCGGGAGAAGGACGGCGGGGCGTGGTCGTGGTCACTCAGCGCGTGGTCGTGGTCACTCAGCGCGCGGATCTCGCCGGCCAGAGCGTGGTGGCTGTGATGACGAGGAACGGCCTGCAGCGCGCTTCGGTCTGCTCGGTTAAAGACCGGACCGGATTGACAAAATTTCGGGCCGAAATTGTGTAACCGGACCGGCTAATTTCTTCAACGGACCAGGACCGAACGGGCCACGAGCGGGCCAAAAAGCCCGCTCGCTCCGTCCAGGCTGACCTGGCACCCCACGCGATTCGCCCGCTGAGGATTGGATCCGGTGAGAAACAAGCTATGATAGGAGGATCTGTAGGCAGAGGCGAGGATCCGGCCGACGACAGGGGCAGTAGGACGTGGCTGCGGGGAACGGCGGCCGTGAGGGTTCGAGGGGAGAGACGAAGGAGAGAGAAGATGTGAGCAAGCGGCTGTGTGCAGGGTTCGACCGGGGAGGAGGCGACGAATCGTTTCTTTTGGCTGTGGCATATAGCCGTAAATAAGCTCCAGCTTCAGATTCACAAAAATATGGAGCTAGGAATCAGTAGGTTCAGAAAAATGCACTACAGCCGATCGTGGCTTCCTGGATTTCAGCTTCGTGAAGCTACTGCGTTGGGTCTGGCTTCGGGCTGAGAATTTCAGAAGCTTGGAGTGGGACGAGATCAGAACAGACACTTAATCTTCATATAGATTTTTTCTAGTAATTCAGCCCTCAAATCTGCACCTCTCCTTTTGCATCTGTATCTACAATCTCTCGACCGACCATCAATCAATAGGTAAAAAGGACAATTAATCTTCATATATAGTTACTTTTTAGTAAGCCAATTCCTAAATCTGCACCTCTTATATATCTTGTTGTAGACAACAAGCCACCATTCTTTTTTATTATAAAAGGGTGTTAAATTTGCTATCATATGTGCCTTCCCACAACTGAACCAACTAAACCATGAATTTTCTTTTCAACGTGAACATGGATTCAATATGTCTCTACGCTATTTGGCGCAACGGCCACTAGTAAGAGTTATAATGTCCTAGTGGCAAGAAACTACCAACACAGCAAAACAGTCGAGATAGGCACGCATCTCAATCGCATAGGAAATAAAGAGAAACAATTAACCAAAGCCAATGTAGAAACAAAAAAAGCATGCTCCAAAAAATTTTGAGCAACGCTGACCCAGGAAGTGAAGGAAAACTATTTTTCATGGAGAAGATATCTCCATTCAGTCAAAATTTATAAAAAGAATCATATGACATCTATAGCTAACATGCATTGTTACAACAGTATATGCATGTATACAATAACAAAAAGGGTATATGCCTTTATGGAGACAATCATGAAGGTGGGTTTAGTGAACCAACAAAAAAGCAACTCACTCATAATTATTTTAAAAAAGAAAATAAAAAATGTGATCTTCCGTTGGGAAGTGTGTATAATCTATATAGTACCAGTACTAAGAGCGATGAATTAGAAATTTAAATGTTATCAAGTAAAACAAACACAACATGAGCATTTTAAGTCAGATTCATGGTCAGGCAGTATTGATGGTCGAGAACAAAATACAGTAGTATAAAATACCACAAGGCAGCATGGAGAAAATGACGTTCTGAATTGCTAAAACCTAAAGGCTTAATATGATCGACTGAAATGCCTACCGGCAGGCTTTTCCACTTTGAACCAGTCCACCTAATGGGGTCTACTTCATTAATACCTGTAATAATTCCAGATCGCCTACAAAACAGGAAGTAAAACTCAGTAAACATTGTGCAAAACTACACGGTACCCGGGGTGGGGGCCCGGGCAAATCTTTCTTCCAATTAAATCTTGACAAGTCAGATTTTGCGTAGGAAACTCTACGTAGATGTAGCAAAGCCCTTTTAGTTGGAATAATCCTACACCTACGTAACCAACCTACGTAAAGTTACTTAACCCTCCTAATCTAATCCTCTCAGCCCCCCTGATTTTCTCGGGGTGGGGGCCTGGGCAAATCTTTCTTCCAATTAAATCTTGACAAGTCAGCTTTTACGTAGGTTTACCTAGAAACTCTACGTAGATGTAGCAAAGCCCTTTTAGTTGGAATAATCCTACACCTACGTAACCAACCTACGTAAAGTTACTTAACCCTCCTAATCTAATCCTCTCGGCCCCCCTAATTTTTGCGGGGTGGGGGCCCGGGCAAATCTTTCTTCCAATTAAATCTTGACAAGTCAGCTTTTACGTAGGTTTACCTAGAAACTCTACGTAGATGTAGCAAAGCCCTTTTAGTTGGAATAATCCTACACCTACATAACCAACCTACGTAAAGTTACTTAACCCTCCTAATCTAATCCTCTCGGCCCCCCTGATTTTCACGGGGTGGGGGCCCGGGCAAATCTTTCTTCCAATTAAATCTTGACAAGTCAGCTTTTACGTAGGTTTACCTAGAAACTCTACGTAGATGTAGCAAAGCCCTTTTAGTTGAGTTTAAATGGACAGACCTCTCATTGACAACTTCACTCCCATACTGAATCTTAAACCTCATTCCAAATTCAAAAGGACGATTCAAGATCTTCAGGAACTTCCTGTATGAAACAATAAATTCAGATGCAGCAATCCTGTAGAGAGTTCAACAAATTCAGATTCAAAATCTGTATGAACATGTTTTATGCTCGACCAACCCAAAAGGAACAGCTTTTCTATGGCTACAGTGAACAGTTTTTACTCGTCTTTTCCTAATTACATATTATAATTTAGTTTCTTGATGAAGAATACGTCGTATGTCTGTGCTCAAACTAAAAACCTACAAATAGATCCAGGGTTGTATTATACTACTATTTTCAAGAACACCAACAACCTCCTTGTTAGCATCAGAATGTATCATCCCGAATCATATGTCCAATTTTAGAAGAATGAAAAGTCTATGCTTCATTAACAAACTTGGATTATAAACACTTCTTTGTTTCAAGGAATTAGCCACACTAGAGAGTGTGTGCATCTTTGAGCCGTTGCTACTGAAATCATTCAAAAGGGCCACATTTATAAGCTGAATTAATGGCTCTCCTCACACCTAATCATAGTTCACCATCACTCTCGTCCCCTTGTCCCCTCGTATCCCTCCCTCGTCGCACCCGTAGGCGACAGGGAGGGCTCCCCCATCGCCCCCGTCGGTCCCCCCCCCCCCCCGCACTCCTACCTCGTCGCCGCCAGAAGACGTGACCGGGCAACGACTAGCTCATGTCGGCGGCGGCGGGGCCTTTTTTCCTCCTCGCTTGGGGTGCTGCGGCGGGGCGGCATCCTTGCGCCAGGGCGGCGTGCCTGCGTGGGGCGCGTCGAGGACGGCGGTGATCAGTGCCCTTGCGATGGCGGGGCGCTGGTGGGCGGCGGCTTGGACCACCTTGCAGTGGAGGGGCGTGTCTGCACTGCGGCCGATCTGGATCAGGATCTGGCCCGATCTGGATCTAGGGCCTTGCAGACGATGCATGCGACAGTCAGGGCAGCGACCCTGCTGCGCGGCGGCGATTGGAGCCTCCAAGGCCGGCGGTGTGGCAGCTGCGTGCTCATGGGTGGCTTTGATGGTTGCGGATCTGGCGTCCTGTCCAGATCTGTCCCGGTTTGGCATTGGCCGGCCGGTGGCGCGAGGAGGACTGGTGAGGGGCGCCTAGAGGCTCCCTGCCGGCATGCCAACGGCAGCCCTCATCTCGACGGCATGGCTCTGTTCGGTTCCACCCAGCTGCGAGTTCAGGGAGATACCACTTCCGGTGAAAATCGCGCCGACTTCGGTCATGGCGGACGATGGCGGAGTCCATGACGTCGTCCCTTCTCGAGGAATCGTTGTTGCAGGTCGTGGCACGCCACTCGTGTGGCTCCAGGGGAAACCCTAGATCTGGATCTACCGAATCAGACAATAATGGCACCTTCGATGCCGTTGTCCCTCCTAGGGGCATCGTTTTGGAGCAAATGCTGGTTGAACAGGACAAGCTGCGGAGAGGTGTCGCATTCACTTCAAGGCCGGCGACGGATCCCGGTGGCATGGCGCTACGGAGGTTCGGCGACGGGCGCGTGTGGATCGATACGTGCAGGATGGTGGAGTTTTCTGGCGCCGCGGTGGCGTCGACGGCAAGCCTGGCAAAGTCGATGCATCAGCTCCTGCTCTGGAGATGGATCGGTGGAACATGGCGGTGGCAGCCTCTGAGAGTGCGCCAAACCAGTATGGGACCCAGTCCTAGTGTGTGGCTGGGCTGAGGCATCCGTCTATAGATGTTAGGGTTTAGTGCGATGTCCATTTGGTATTTGGCCCAAATATTCGGCACACCTTCATCAAGAAAATAGGAGTAGCAATAGGTGTTGCCTAGATGGTGGCTTCAGGCTGACTGATGTATTACTTTGTATGGTCTTTATTAATAATAAAAAAATTGGCTGCATGCATCGTCCAGGTGCAAAGGCCGGGGGTTTATCCTCCTTTAAAAAAGATCACCTCTATAAAAGGAAAACACTTTATGAACAAGAAAAATAAGGACAGAAAGCTATCGTTGGTGCCTTCACTGCACAACGCGCCGTCTTCGCATGGCTTGCCTAGCCTGTGTGCGCCACCCTGCCTGAACGGGAAAGATAGGAGGAGCAGTGAGGAAGAGAGAGGACCAGGGGAAGAGAGAAATAGGGAGGCGATCTCACCTATTCGACTTTACCACCTCATTAATTCAGCAGGGGTGCTGTAGAGGAGGATGAAGTCGTGCCCATGAGAAGGAGCGGCGCCGCCGCTGTTGCCGATGCCCCACAGGCCGCTGATGCTCTTCCAGCCGCCGCCAGGCCCCCGTTGACAGATCCAGGACATCAACACCGGCATTGACGCGGTCCCTGTTGCCACCGATGCTCGGCTCGCCGCTGTTGATCTGGCCGTGGAGGGAATAGGGGAGCGCATGGGAGGAGGAGAGATGAGAATGGAAACTGGAGGGGGAGGGACGCGGCGCTCGAGGACATAGAGGATTGGCTAGGATTTTCACCGCATGCCCCAACCTTTTTTACCCGTACGCACTCACGCAATCCACACTGAACCACCGGTCCCACGCACAAGGGCGGCTCAGGCGTCATCCACTAAAACACGAGGCCATAGCTTGTAGCAAAATGCCGACCAGGTTTTAGACAGCAATGTAAAAAGGACGCACCAAGGTAGATCGTGTGAGTCTGGTTGATCGCCCGACGCAAGTGCCCCATTTATGCGGGTAGCATAGAGTCGTTTATAGGATAGATCGATGACCCGTTCCGTCGATGGTGAGTAGTGATGCATATCAGGTAGAGTCATCACTGCACGCGCCATTGGTATGAAAAATGGTATCATCCTCTAAGCAGTTCTTCATGGTGGGTGTGTCTGGCGGGCTGCCATTTCCAAAAGAAGAAATTAGTATCATCATCTAGCGCCCAATAATACTTGTTTGTTTCCTGTAGAATGTGCTCTGACTGCAAAGTTGCATTGTTAATGTGAACCACAACATATCTTATCTGTGACAAAATATGACCCGTTGCAACCCTAGTATAAAAAGCGAGAGCAAACAGGCATTCAAACCATGCAACCTAGCCTGCCAAATAACAAACCTCAGGAGCAATTTGTGCTCCGGATATGGAACTGTAGTAGGTAAATAAGATAGAATCTTTCTTAGCTATGGGCATTTAAGGGCATGTTTGGTTCCAATAAGTCACTTGACTTATAAGTCGGGTGACTTAAAACCAGTGACTTATAAGTCACGCTTGTTTGGTTGCCATCTGACTTATAAGTCAACTGAGCACATTTTCCCACCTTGTTTTTTATGTAAAGGTGATGGGACCCATGCAAAAGAAGGTGACTTATAAGTTTTAAGTTGGGGTGGAGCAACTTATGACTTATAAGTTGGGGTGACTTATAAGTTGGGTCCGTTTGGCAAAATAAGTCACTTTTTGCACTTTTCGACTTATAAATTGGTGATTTAGTTGGAACCAAACACGGCCTAATCAAGAGAAAAGTATATCTTTTATTCCTCAAGTTCATCAAAAGTCTACATCTAGCCCCTCAAGATTTTTTTGGCAAGATTTAATCCCTCAAGTCTCAAAACTGGATAAGTTTTGTCCAAAACCGGAGAAAGTCGTATTGACACTAACGTGTCACTGGTTTTTGAATCCCATATGCCAAATCAGCAGTCAAAGTCAAAATCTCTCTCTCTCTTCGTCTCTCTCTTTAGGGATGCATGAGTAGCACACCGGTGGTCAACAACAGCCAACGACCAGCAACGCCCCACCCCGGCTATACCTCCCATCGCCATGGCACCTCGTCCCTGTACCACGAGCAACCGCCGACCCTCAACACACCTCACAAGTCCCACCCTCCGGCATGCCCATTCGGCAATCCACTGCCCGAGCCTCCCCTCAACCAAGATCCCATGGCCAAGGGTGCCAACCACCACAGCCATGACCCTATTTCGTCGAGCCACCGGCGGGTTCAAGCTCACACGCCTCCCCACGACCTTCTCATCCACATCTCCACAAGGGCCACGTAGATTGAGATTGGCGGTGTCGGGGCCGTGCAGATTGATACCAGAGGGTGAGGTGCTCCCATCGTAATGGCGCCAGAAAAGGCGCCAAGACAAGCGGCATCGGGGCTTGTCCGAGTTGGCCCCACGGGTGTCACCCAGATCGAGGTTCACTACGAGGTTGCCTTGGCTTTGGAGGTAAAATTAATAAATTGACATATAAACTAAATCAAATCACAGAATAAACTGTCCGTTAAACTATTTCACGCGGCTGACCCGTGGCGCCTAGCTCTCAGGCGCTGCACTAGTGCAACGCCTGGGAGCTAGGCGCTGCACCTGGGAGCTAGGCGCTATACTGTATAGTGTGGCGCCTAGCTCTCAGGCGTTGCACACTGATTTAGTAATTTTCGGATTACACGGGTACGACGTTGGCCGTGTAGCGCCTATCTGTGAGGCGTTGCACAGTGTAGTGTGGCGCTTTCGTGTCGGGCGTCACACAAAAAGATCAGCCGCGTTTCACGGACAGTTCATTCTGTGATTTGATTTTGTCCATAGGTCAAATTTGTCAAATTTGCCGGCTTTGGTCAAGAACCACGCGAGCTACCCCTCTCCCCTCTCCCAGGCCAAAGCCTCGGTCCCTAGGTGACCTCCCTCTTCTCACCTCCTTTCTCATCGAAGAGGATGTGGCACCCACCGTAGCCGAGCAAGATGAAGCAGTCTTTGACGATGCATGACTGGAGGACACTTCGAGGTGAGAGAGCTCGAAAAGAATAATCGTCCATTTGATGTGTTATGTGAGGAAAGAGAAAACCACTGTCACGTGTCCGCTTTTCCACTCAAATTTGGTTTTGGACGTTATTTACCAAGTTTTGAGACTTGAGGGACCAATTGTCGCCCAAAAATTCTTAAGGGACCAAAGGTAGATTTTTGGTGAACTTGAGGGACCAAAAACATACTTTTCTCTCTAAACAATGAGGTTACTTTGCTCCAATAGACATACTATATGAAACAATTCATTCAAGTAAAGTATAAACATGAACTACAACATCCCTCTATGATATAATACCGGCGAGCTGCACTACTTTCAAGTCCTGCCGTAACACTCAAAACTTGTAATAACTGGAAAACTAAATAATCGCTACTCCTACATTTGCAATTTACAAGTAGACAAAATTACACAAGTAAATGAAACTTCGCTTATCAACATCACATTATCGGACAATAAGATGTGATGTCAACCTTCTCAAGGACAACATAAAAATGATGATTCGGTTGTATGTTTTTGGATTAACTTTCATTTGATGATAATATATTAGACAAATGTATAAGAGCTACTCACCGTCCGAATTGGAATACCTAGACGGCTCATCATATAGTTGGACCTAGGTGTACTCATGTATTGAGGATGATCGTATTTACATGTAGATCCAAATTTATAGGTCCCCGTTGTCATGTAGTGGTGGCATTCAGCCTGCCCAGGCCGCTTTGGAATGACAATTTCTTGTTTGTCACTTCAAGGTCGTGTTGAAGAAGACAACTATCCATAATTACTGCCATAAGGGCATCTCCAGCCGCGCCCCTAACAGGCCCTCCCCAGGCGATTTTGCCGCGCCGGCGCCAAAAAAACGACCCAGTCGCGCTCCCAGAAGCCTGTTTTTCGCCGGCTCGGGCCAAAACAGGTGCCGGCGGACCCAGGCCGAACCCGGCGCCCTGGGGCGCTTGGGGAGTCGGCACAAGCGAAAAAGGCGCGTGGGCCCGCCCTGGCGGCGACCCGAGGACCTTTTCCCGCCGTTTCTTGACGCTTTTCCCTCGCATCTCTCCCGCTCGCTCGCCTTCCTCCCGCCATTCCCTCCCTTTCTCCCGCCAAACCCCCTCCAGCTCGCCTTCCAGTCGCCGCCATGCCGCCGAAGAAGTACGCCATGCCGCGCGCGGCGGCAACCACGACTGGCACCGTGGCCCAGCCGAAGCAGAGGAAGCCGAGGGCGCCGCCATCGAAGCCATCCGGCCTGTCGAGCGCCGAGTGGAGGGTGGAAGTTCAGCGACGCGAGGCAGTCACCGCCGACCGGCGGAACAGGGCCATTGCCAAAAAGGCCCACGACAACGCGGCGCGTGCGGCGGCGTCTTCCTCATCGGTCGACCACGCGGGGATGATGAATCCACCCGTCGTCAGCCACGCCCAGTACGCGCCCTGGGGACAGCAAGGCGTCGGATCTCCATGGGGATCGTCGTCGCCCGGCTACGCCGACGGCGACGCACACGGTGGGTTCAACCCAAACGTGACCTTCCCCCATGGCCACCCCGCGACGCGCACACCCTCGCCCGCCTTCGTCGGCGTGCAGTACCCTCGACCCGACCACCGGCGCGAACCAGAGCTTGGAGACGTACTGGGACCGCATCAGGGCCGAGTTCGACGAGCGGAAGCTCGTCGACCCCTACTTCAAAGACGTCTACATGCAGCGCGGCTCCAAGGCGATGGCGAACCATTGGGGGTGTATCCAGTTGGCGTGCAACAAATGGCATGGAATCGTCGAGGAGGTCGCGGCTCGCCCGGAGAGCGGCGCCAGCGTTGAGGATCAGGTACGCATGCCGTTTGCCCGCATCTCTTCGTCGTCTACGCCCGCTGCCCGCCGACTGTTTGTTTCTCCGCGCAGCTGCTGCGTATGTTCACCATGTATAGGTGCGACAACCAAGACGCCGACTTCAAGCACCTCCACGTCTACAAGCGCATTGACAAGTGCGAGAAGTGGGCGGAAGTTCGACGTGCCCTCGACAAGGCCAAGGAGACATACAAGCCGGACGCGACAACTCCGGGCGCGTCAGAGGGGCGGCCGGACGGCCACAAATTGGCAAAGAAGGGGAAAAACGCCGACGCGGCAACCGCGCGAGTGCAGGAGTCCATCGAGCATTGCCTCGCCGACGCCCAGGCCCGGGCCGTCCTACGTGAAGAGAAGACCGAGGCGCGGTGGTCGTCGCTGATGAAGAACAGCGCCATCAAGCTCGACCTGCTTCGGACGAACGTCGCCGCGAAGAAGAGGAACACCGACATGGCTTTTCTGATGGGCGGGGCGGACATGCTCCGGAGCAACGACGAGAAGCTCAAGGCGTGGTACCTGGTGCAGCGCGGCCTCATCCTGAGCGAGCTGCCGACGGTAACGCCGACGACGCCGACGACGCAAGCTCCCGCGCCCACGACCACACGGACGCCAAGCTCGAACGACACCTCTACATCGCCGCCCAGCAGTGCCGAAGCCGCGCCGACGCAGCCCAGCACCGAAGCAGCTCCGACACCGCCGAGCCCGCGCACGCCGACTCCGCCAACGCCTGGAGCCGACCCCGCCGAGTGAATCATTGCGCACGCAAACTTGCGGCGTGCGGCGCTCTATTTTTTGTAAACGCCAGACTACGTCCGATCGCCAGATTTGTGGCGTCTTTTAAGAGCGGGAACGACCAAGTTTAAATTTACCGCATCCTGGGGCCGGCGCTTGGGGGCGTGACTGGGAGGTCGGCCCCAGGGGCCGAACTAGCGCCGGCACGCCCCCAGGCCGCTCTATTTAGGCGCCCTGGAGGGGCGAACGGCTGGAGATGCCCTAAGCAACTGCGGATGGAGGCCCTCGGTGTGATAAGACATACAATGGTCCTGCGTGAACAGTTTGGTTGTCCCCCGGCTGACATAACTTGATTCATAGGTGACTAAGAAAATAAAGGAGAATGAAGTTATGAAGGCAGTTTTTATTTTCTGACAAAGCAATTTTTATCACAATTTTCATAACACAAAAGGGTGGAGTCATGTTCTGGGTCATTTTTGTAATCTTGTTTTACATCACAATGCTCGTTTTACATTGTGAGATTCTAAAATAAGACGGTAAAGGTTGTAACATTAATAGGAAACCTTAGAAATTTATTTTCTTATACTTTGGTCCAGATTAATATAAAACACCCTTGATCGATGACTTACTATTTGTAGCACAACCTTTAAAATGAGAAGGAATACAACATTAAAAAAATAACATGTAAGGGTTCCATTTCTGCATCGGCCTGACTGCAGATGGGCGTATCGTTGGAGGATAAGAGCCCGACAAAAATGATCTGGTAGAACAGAAGGCCTCTTCAATTGCCAACTAGCTAGAGGTGGATATGGAAGAGGGGAAGAAACATGCAACTGTTGCGCTGGTGGATACGTGCACATGCTTGGTGTCTATGAAAAAACACCATGTTTCAGGTTCTTGTAAAGATTTTAATGAAGAACTTTTCAAGAAGAATCCTTTTTCAGATGATGGCGCTACCTGGATGATCGTGAGATGATTATACATGGTCAAGCGCAGAATCGGAAGAGTTTGAGATTAATTAGTAAATGTAATTAGGGATAATCTCCCCTTGACAACCGGTGTGCAATTGCACTATGCAACCGACGCATCTCTCTCTTAGAGCATCTCCAACAGCTGCGCTAAACTAGCGCCGCGCCGCAAAAAAGTCCGTTTTAGCGCGCGCGCAACGCGACGGGTCGCTCCAGCGGGCGCGCAAAAACAGCGCGCGCGCTATAACGGGTTGGGCGCGCGGACAAAAACACTTAGCCGCGCGGTGTATTTGGGGCGCCAGCTGCAGCGCGCGGCACACTCCAGCGCTCGCGCCCGCACTTCCTTTCCCACTTCCACCCCCGTCCGGTCGCGCCGCCGCCGCCGCCCGCGCCCCCGGCGACCGTTCAGGCTTCCCCGGCCTATCCCCGCGCGCCCGCGCTTCCACCCCTTCCCCTCCTAGTCCCGTCGGCCCTCGCGCGCCTCCGTCGTCCGAGGAACAGCGCTCGCTGCCGCGCCGCGCCCGCAAGGTGTTTGATGAAACGCCTACAAGATATGTATTGCTCAAACTTCATGAATTTGATGCATGTTTTGAATTGTACTTTTTATAGTATAGTATTGAACATTGTAGATGAGTTCGTCGTATGATTCTTCCGAAGAAGAATTAGATATTGAAGAGGAAGAAGATCTTGCAATGATCCTAGCTATGCATATAAAAAACCCGAAGCACGGTGGTTCGGTTATGGGTCGGCAGAAAATTTGGAGGGACAGGATCGATGCCCACAACAGATTGATCAGGCATTATTTTGTGGAGAATCCCATATACCCCGAGTCGTATTTTCGTCGCCGGTTTAGGATGAGCACCGAGTTGTTCAGGCGCATTGCAGAGAAACTAGCGAGCCATGACCGGTTTTTCAGCAAAGGAGGAATGCCGCCGGAGAGCTCGGGCATAGCACCTTTCAGAAGGTGACAGCCGCTTTGCGTATGTTGGCATACGGTATACCGGCTGATCTTGTTGATGATCACTTGGCTATGGGTGAGAGCCAAGCCATCATGTGTGTCAACCGCTTTGCAGTGGGAATTGTGCAAGTGTTTGGTGAGGAGTATCTGAGATCTCCCAATGCTGAAGACGTCGCAAGGCTATTGGCGATGAACAAAGCTCGCAGTTTTCCTGGCATGCTTGGCTCAATAGATTGCATGCATTGGAGTTGAAAAAATTGTCCAAAGGCATGGCATGGGCAATTCCATGGCCAAAAAAAGGGTTACACTATAATCCTTGAAGCGGTGGCCGATCAGGAGACTTGGATTTGGCATGCATTCTTTGGAATGCCTGGATCTTTGAATGACATCAATGTTGTCAACCGGTCACCACTGATGAATAAGATTGCAAACGGTGAGTTGCCACCGGTGCAGTTTGTAGCAAATGGCCGTACGTACAACTATGGCTATTATCTAGCGGATGACATCTATCCAAAGTGGCAAACCTTCGTGAAGCCGTTGAAAAAGCCGGAAGGTAAGAAATATCTTGACTTCCACAATGCTCATGCGGCGGCTAGAAAAGATGTGGAGAGAGCATTTGGGATTTTGCAAGCCCAATTTGCTATTGTGAGAGGATCGGCTAGATTTTGGGATCAAAAAATGCTTTGGTACATCATGCATGCTTGTGTGATCATGCACAACATGATCATTGAGAATGAGCGTGGCCAAGATTTAGACTACTCACAGTATGAGCTCTTGGGAAATCCCGTGCGAGTGCGACGGAGGGCTGAAAGGGTAGCCCGTTTTATTGCCTCCTATCATTGCCATTCTGCGTCAATCAACGCACAATGAACTTCAGAATGATTTGATTGAAGAGTGGTGGGCATGGCCTGGACGACAAAGAGCGTGATGATATCTGCATTCGACATATTGTATTGTTCATGAACTATTTGTTGTGTTTATTGCATTTGTTGTACTGAATGATAAACTATTTGTTTGAGTTGTAATGATAACGAAATTGAACTATTTATTGTTGATTTATTTTGTTGTTTGATCATTTTTGCTATGTATATGTGGTTTGTCAGGCGCGCGCGCTGTATTTTTGCGCTCTGCTGGAGCGGCGCGCGCGCGCTGCATTATGGCGCGGCTGCTGGAGCCAGCGCAGGCGGACGCGCCAAACCAGCCGAAGCGCGTGCGGCAAACTGGTTTTTTGCGCGCGGCGCATAGCGCGGCTGTTGGAGATGCTCTAACAGACGCATTTGTGGGAAGCGTTGCGTCTGTTGGGGGATATAAATAGTCCTTGTAACTATGAAACAATCAATACAATCATTGGCTTTCACTTGATTACAAACACGCGAGGCGGGGCTGCTGCGAGGACACCCTGAGCACGGAGCCTGTCTACACGACCTTGCCGGGGCTTGGCGCTGAGAAAAACACCCTGTGGAGGACCAACCCATGCTCCTATGCCATGGTGATCGAGAAGTCAAGCTATACCTTCTCTACTTCGGACGTGTACGAGGACGAAGTGTTGCCGCCGAGGTTCTCAAGGGGCGTCCCCGTTGTGCTAGACTTCGCCATCGTCGGGGACGCCACTTGCCCGAGGAAAGGTCAGCAGCCGCATCCAGATTACGTGTACATCAGCAACAACTGCCGTTGTGTCAATGCGACGGTCCATTCGAGGGATGCACTTAGCTATGTGTGGAAGTGCTCAAAGCACTACGACGGCAACCTTACATCGCTAATGGATGCCAAGGTTTGTCAAATGCTTTGATATCCACAAATTAATAATGTAATGTATATACATCTTCTTTTAGGTTTCGTATCTTGATCCTTAATTTTAACTCTTGAAGACATTGACGAGTGCAAGTTCCCTGAACTATATTGTTGCTCAAGCAAGGGCATATATGTATGAACAGACAGAATGGCTATGATTTTCCATACAAGCCTGGAATGGAAGGCGATGGAAAATTAGGACAATGCGCAGAATATCCCCCCTAGCAGCCAAGGCGATTGTGGGTAAATAAATGGCATGTATATTTATGTACTTGTGTTCAATGTTAAAATCTAAGGTTTTCTTTCCAGAGTACGTTGTGTTCCACAATTTCACTAGTCATGTGTTCTCCTACATATCATTTTAGAATATGCGTAAATGGGTTTTCTATAACTTTAATTGCTAATACATAGGAGTATGCAAGTATTTGAATTTTCTATTATGCATCATCATTTTATTACCTGATTTGTCCTACAAAATACTTGTATTCCTTATTAGCATTTATGCTAACACGTAAACATAAGATTGTGAATGTTTTTATTGGATACCTTTTCTTTACACTTCTCAAGTAGCAAGTTTATTGGAACAAAAAATTAAACATATTAAAACGGCAACTCAAAATGGGCAGTCTCGGTAACTAGTTACCCAAAAAGGTTTTCGCCGCGTTTTATAAATAAAGCAACAGTCATCCACAACCCAGTACAAACGCATGCCACCACAACACACTCACACACCCAAGGTAGAATAAATGCATAGTTGTTGAGCGCGGCAACACCATCCCTAGCACTACAAGAGCAACCAGAATCCTCAAGCATGAACACGCCACCATGAAGAGATGAAGCCGCACACGACGAACCGTGGGCTCCAAGGCTGCGCCTTCAAGGAGATTACGACAGCGGAGCACCGCCACCGCCCGACCCGAGGATCAGAGTTTCCCCTGAAGCAACATGACGGACAATGAAAGCCACGATGACGCCTTCAGGAAGGAAACGAGCTTCGCCACCGCCGGTCCGTCCGAAGATCGAACAGGTTTTCAACCCGGCCAACTCACACCGCCACCGAACACCACACCCCGGCGACTACCCCGCCCACACGGCCATGGCCATCGGCCAGCACCGAGCAACAAGCTCTGCCTAAGAGTACCGCGCGACCACTACCAGGGCCGCCACCCCGACATCCGAGACCTTGACACAATCTCACCCGAGACTCGCTGCTACCCCAACCAAAGAGACGAGTGGAAAGGCCCCACCTTTCGCACCCTTGGGCAGTCCCCAGCTCCAAGACCCAATAGTCTGGCCAAAATTGGCCTCCATTGACTCGTCATGTCTCACTTAGCGCGAGACGAGCTATGTCCTGCTGTCGGGCATGAGACAAGCTCGGTCCTGCTGTTGGGCGCGAGACGAGCTCGGTCCTGTAGTACCGGGCGTGAGACGAGCGATGGACCATAGCTGGGAGATGGCCAACCCTTCGACGCATGCGTAGCACCCGGACAATGAGGAGAGGAATCGAAGGCCGACACAAGCCACCTACGCGCCAGTCGACGCCAAAACATGCCAGCCGCCGCCGCCGCAGCCGACCTGCCAAGCACACCACCATGAGCCGCTTCTACGCCGTCGCAGCTTACCCCACGTGATGACCCACCCAGCCACCCCGAGAGCAGCCCGCCGGTGATGCCGCAGCCATGACACCGAGCCGCCCGCCAGAGACCAGCGCCAGATCTAGGCGGATCTAACCAGTCTCAACGGGCACCCACTGTTGCGCCCCCTTGCCCCGCCCATCAGCCATTGACAGGAGGAAGAGGGAGCACACTAGCTGTCACACCAACACCCCTGTCGGCAGAAGGCCACGGCAAGGGCAGCCACCCGCACCGCCCACATCCCGCAGCCCCTGATGCCAGATACAGACGACCGCCGTACGGGCCATAGCTCGCTAGGGCCACACCTCCGCAGTGACACCCGTCACACCACCAACCCGGCCCTGGTGCTGCGCGAACTGGTCTGGCGTCGGTCGTGCTGACACGCACGTCACGGGGCGCAACATTTCAACGAAGATGCCTCGGCCCGTGCCAAGACCCTCGCGCGAGAAGACGTGGCCTCCCCGCCGCCCCCGGTGCTGACAGGGCTTCGTCCGACCGCGCCCTCTGGATTCTAGTGGTTTAATACCAATTGTGCCCGACATTAATCTTACACTCATATTCTAAATTTTGGTAAGATTTGTTTTGATTTGAGTATGGGTAAGGGAAGGCAAGGAGATTTAGTGCATCTACAACCCGAAGTAGCTAATCCCACCCCCTATACGCCTATGGACATGCATCAAAATTTGGCATTTGCAACCACGGTCTATATTGCCAAAACACCAAATCCACCCAAACACATGCACGTCGGTCATTTTGGACAAACATAGCTTTGATGCACACAAATACAGATAGTTCATACTTGTACATGATCCAAACATAGTTTAAACATAAATATTGTTCAAAGTGCACAATTGATAAATTAGAGGCAAAGTTTACTGATTTTTAATGTGGACCCACATATGCTCCACAAGATCATCCAAAAGTTGCATATGAACCTCCAAAAATTTAGCAATGCTCTCTTGCTCTTGTTCTAGGAGACTGGCCTGAACACCAGACTTCTTCAAATCATGTGTGAGCGCTGTCCCTTCATCCTCATCCTTGTGAATCATGTTGCATAAGATTACACATGTTATGAGCTGTCAAAGTGTCTCTTCTTCCCACGTTATCGCAGCTCCACAAACAATACCCCAACGAGCTTGGAGCACTCCAAACACCATCTCCAACGAGCGACGAAGCCCTAAGTTGGGGGATGGTGGCGGAACACCAATACCGGCGAAAGTATGGTGTCGACAATGCGGAGGATGGCGAACAGAAAAGAGAAGTATGCTCCTCGGGCAAAAGGGCAGGTCGATATGACCGAATTGGCATGGGCCCCAGCGGGAAGTCCTACGTGGCGGGCGTGCCCGGGGGTGTCCGGGCCTTCCCATATCCGCTCAATATGAGGAGTGCCACTCAGTCCGGGCGTTTTGGCCAGATATGGATAGCCCGGTTGGGTTGCGTTTTTGCGTCCCAACAGGGATCGGGCAGCCCGTCCGGTTTAGGGCGGGTATGGGTCCGATTGTAGATGCTCTTACACTCACACACATGGTTCAAATAGCTAGTTACCGAATACCAGACATGTCGATGAAAAAACATAGCACTTGCAAAGCTATTACATGACCCATTTATTAATTTGAGGTGAAGTAGCAGCATACACCTTGCATAGGCAGTCATGGGCATGGCAAAAAAACCAGTAGATCAAAGCAGCACCTGCCACACCTGGGTAATTGTTCCTGCGAAAGCATTCAGGGTGAGTTGAGCACCGGAGACAACAGCTCCTCTCACGTCTATGACAAGGCCGGCATCGAGATTGTTAATGATTCCATCATTGGCAAAGAGCCATCGCTGGAGAGAGGAGTTGGGGTTGCAGTTGACCGTCATGAGAGGCATGTTGGGCCGAGTACCAGGGGGTGCAAGGCAGGTGTGCCTTCTCTGATTAGGTCGTATGGAGCCGTCCGGGTAGAGAGCCCACTGTGACTCCTTTTCCATGCTTACACATCCCCGTAGCACCACGGCGTCTCCATCTGCATGCATGCAAAGAGTAGAGAGGCCAGCGATTTGGTTGACAGAAGGTTGTGTTACATAGGTAGGTAGCCATGATTGACCGGTGGTGTATCCTTCGTCTCGAGCGGAGAGCGTGGTGCCCTTGGCCGATGAATATGTCGACAACACGAGGCCGGATGCTGATGAGATGGTTCCGTTGGGCCAGAAATGCCAGGTGAACTTCATTTCACCTGGCTCGCAGTCGAAGATCATGATGTAGTCTCAAGGTGTGTAGCCATAGGATGCCAAGCACTTGCCTTTGGACCGGAGGGTGCAGTCCCTGTGGAATGTCCAGAGCTGGTTCTCGTTGGGTGTGCAAGGCCACAGCTGGACGGGGTTGCCGTTGTTGTATGGCCCGTCCCTCACGTCGACGCAGAGGCCGTCTGTTCCGACGATGTTCACCTTGGGCTCCACGACGGGGCATTCAGGTTCAGACGTGATGATCACATCAGATGGGAGGAGGAGGCCAGGATGAGGCTTTCGCATGCAGTTAAAAAGCAAGAGGCTTATAAACCTAGCTGCATCTACCACATTGGACACCTGGTACATTGAGTAGTCATGCATCTGGAGATCAACTGGTCTGCTGAACACGCCATCACTGTTGGCTGTCTGGATCGCTTCAGACATGGCAGACCATCTATTCTCCAGTTGGATCACACTTGCAGCTGGTTCAGAATCTGCATTGCTCCGGATTCTCCTACTCATCTCACTCTCAATGTAGCTGAAACGGGCTGCTTCTGAGACCATCTGGATGCAGACAATTAGTGCACGGGCCACAGAGCGAAGGTTACAAGGAATTGGGCGATGAGCATATTCATACATCGAATACACAGAGCTTTCCAGGGCGCCCGTTCCCAGCGCTATTTCATCCCTGTTGCGAACGCCAGCATAGGATTGGAGTGCATCATATCCACCAGTGAAGGGAAGAATGCACCTTTGGGTTGTCTCTACGAATAGATGATTGATTGCAGTTATCATGTCCTCGTCGCCGGGGTCAGGCCTGATGAAGACGGAAATATCGCCCACGGCATAACCGACCACATAAAGATTGGTGACATCAATTGCCAATGTAGTGGTCTGCTCATCATAGTTTGTTATGCCGACCAGAACAAACCTCTGAGGCAATGACACGTTGTCCCTATCAGGCAGCACTTGAAATCCAAATAGTTCAGTGGTTCTCACGGTCCTGCGAAGCTGATCCAAGAAATCCCTGTATTTCCTTTGACTTATCCTTGAGAGGTTTAGCGATGCTACATACTCATACCCAACAAGTGTGCCACAGTCGTCAATTTCTTTTGGGCATGCCAAGGTTGATAATGCAAAGCACATCACCTCCACCACCAGCAGGAACATCAGCATAGGGCCTGCTCCTCCTTTCATACTTCACCTGTCAGAAGCTATATATCTATCAATCAATCAATCATCAATTATTAAATTATATTATAATACTAGAAAAGCAACATCTAGGACTAATTAGACACACACAACAGAAAAACAATGGTCATGATTATATTTAAAGGGTCTATCTAAGGCAAGAAAATACCCACACGAATCTTCATGTAAGATCTACGAGATAGGACTTAGATGTGCAGTATTTATGACACAACTAGATGTGTTTTAGTAAAACTGATAATTAAAATTCAGTTTTCACCATTTAAGGTATTGTAATGAACAAAGGTGCTAGACAAGATGAACTAAACCAAAAAGGGAGACATTTTTCATAGCTGAACATCCACATGCAGAGGCCACAGATTGAATTGGCTGGCTGCCAGCGTGCGAGGTCACGCGTTGCTGCGCGCGCTGTGTCGCACGCGTGGATGGGTGTGGGAGGGCGGGGGAGGTGCCGCAGCCCGAGGTCGGCCATGGCGGATGGCCACGGTTTCTCTCGGGGACGACAGCTACGATACTCAGTTCGAAGGGGAGGAAGGTCTGGGAGATCCGCTTACCTAGGGGAGCCTGAATCGGTGGTCGGCGACAGTCAAGGAGGTCCGGAGCGACAAGGAGCAGTGGACAGCGAACCGCAGGAGAACCAAACTGGAAGAAGACGACGACAGGGACAACGAACGGCGGCGACCTAGCAGCTCCTGGATACACGACGGAGGAAATCGACGATGATGCGAGCTGCTCCTGGATATGCCGATGGCGACACGAACCCGGCCATGTCTCCCTGAGGCGGCGGGAAGAGAGGAGGAGGGGAATTGTAGAGGAGGACTAGGGCTTGGTTTTGGGCAAGGTTATATAAGGTCCTGTTTGGTTTCAATAAGTCACCTGACTTATAAGTCAGGTGACTTAAAACCAGTGACTTATAAGTCACGCCTGTTTGGTTGCCATCTGACTTATAAGTCACCTGAGTACATCTTCCCACCTTGTCTTTTTTGTAAAGGTGATGAGACCTATGCAAAAAGAGTTGACTTATAAGTTTTAAGTTGGGGTGGAGCAACTTATGACTTATAAGTTGGGGTGACTTATAAGTTGGGTCCGTTTGGCAAAATAAATCACTTTTTGCACTTTTCGACTTATAAGTTGGTGATTTATTTAAAACCAAACAGGGCCTAAGGAGGAGGGGGCAGCGAATCGGGAGCCTCTCCACGAGATGAACGGCTGCCGGGTGGTTGTGACGTCGGCTGGGGAAGGAAGAAAATATGGAGCGGGCTGCCATGGGCCTAAAGAGATTGGGCTGGATAGAAAATGTTTTGGCGGACCAAAACATTTTAGTTCTGGTTGAAAATTTTTGTGGGGAATTCTAAAAAAAGGGGAGCCATGAGAGCAGCTAAATGGCTCCCGAGCCCAGATGCTCCCGGAATCTGAGCGGTACGTGTTGGCTTGGGATTTGTGCCAATTAATATTTTGGCTACACATACGATTTTGAAATACAGATGCGAATACAATTGTACCTGAGCGATACAGTACCGAAACCCCACACAGAAAATGTATCTCCCCCCCCCCCCCCCGCATCCAGCATCCTCCATCCTCTAGATCCTTCTCGCCTGACCAGGGGAGGCTGGCCCCGGCGAAGATCCGGCGACGGTGAGCTCCTCAAGCTCACAACGAAATTTGCAGCCAGATCAGCACCTCCCGTTCCGTCTCTATCGAGCTCCCATGCCCTGGATCCCCTTTTTCTAGCGATCGGCGCCTCAAGATCTGCAGCGGTGAGGTACTCTACCCGATCTTGGAGGGCACGCACGCCCTTGTTCGACGACGGCGACGTCATGTTCCTGTCCTCCCCAAGCTCCCCTACCCAAATCAGCTCTCTCCAGCAGCCGCTGGATCCGTCTTCATACACACCGGCGCTGCCAACCGCCATGTTCTCTGAAGTTCGTCATGCTGTGAGCACGCTGCAGGCAAGCTCTGTACACGTGGGATGGTTGATGGCTTGATGCCAAGTTTTCTTCTCTCTGCTGGTAGCCTAGTCTACTTGTGTTTTGACTCATTCTTGCAAGATCTATTGTTAATGCAAGAACTTGTTTTGTTTTGCACTCACTGATGTTGTTTTCTATTCCATAGAATTTTCATCGTGAACGATCAACTGATGCGTGCATTATTAATCATTTATTTTTGTTTATGTTGATCTTTCGATCTGCGGTGCAAATTATTTCTGCAGAGTTTGCTGTGGTGGATCACTCTTGCTTTTCTTGTTAAGGAGACATTGTTTGATTATTCATGCTGAAAAAGTGTAAACTGTGGTTAGTTGATTGATGCTTTATTAATTTGGACATTTGTATTTCGATGATGCAAAAGGAGGCCCTTGTAGTGTGCGGCAACTAGCTAGTTGGAGGCATTAATCGTGTGCTTTTGCTGCTAACTGGATTGGCCTGTAATGGTTCTCAAAATTGTGCTCTCGAATGTGCTACATGAGGCTTACAGTTTTTACAAAGAATGTTGAATTTGGTCGTACCCTTAATCTTCTGTATTGGTTATGCGCTGCAAAACTGGCACCTGTGCTGGTAAATCGTGCTTTATTGGTGTCAGTTATGCTTGTGTGCCTGTCTCATAGTGAAAAGTATGAGCCTTGTTGTCCTTGAACCCAGTAATAGATTGTACTATCAGAACTCTTCCCTCTTAATTATGATATGGTCTGCTCATGTCCGAATTCATAGAGTAACAAAAAATCGCCAAAGACGTCGGAGAGAAATGTAACCCAGGTCTCTAACACTAGCAGAAAGTATGCATTCGTTCAATGGTGTTCCAGATTTTTAATAAATGCGGTCAGGCAGCATTGAGGTGATGGCTTGTTCAGTGGGCTCCACCATAATCAATGCTTTCACATGGCAGCCATCAAAAATCAAAATACAATTAGAATACACTGCCAAATATAGTGCAGATCACCTATCCTAAGTCAGTTGTGCAGTTGTGATTTCAGGAGCAGATGAGCCCGAGCACCGTTTTGCATTTCCCGGGAGCCATCTCGTTCACACCATTTTTGCCAAGATCATGGGGGAGCTTTTCTGGGAACCTCGGCACTCATTTTCAGAGGAATCAATGACCCCCCGACATTGAAAGCGTTGGTAATCCGAAAGGCACTAGCCCTCGCCGATGACCTTAATTTGCAGCGGATCCATGTAGCTTCAAATTATAAGGTGGTGGTGGACGACATCAATCACCGAAGTTTGGCCAGTTACAGATCAATTATACATGAAGCCATAGACGATAGTAGTTCATTTAATATTTGTAATTTCGTCCATGAGATTTGGAGCTGGAATTTCGAGGCTCACAATTTAGCAAGCGTGTTTTACAACTGGGGTTGGGTCGCCATGTTTGGTTAGGCCACCCAGGTGATCTTTAATATGTCCGTCCCTCTAAACATTGTGATGATTTGAATAAGCTTCACGGGATTGTCTAAAAAAATCTAGTTCACACGGGAGCCCCACAAGACCCTAAAAAAACCAAGAGCCTCACAAAAATATTCAGAGCTTTTGGTGAAAGGTAAATAATTACTTTTACATAAAAGGGCCTCATTTATAAGCTGAATGGCTCTTCTCACACCAAATCATAGTTCGCCATCATCACCTCTATAAAAGGAAAACACTTTATGAATAAGAGAAATAAGGACAGAAAGCAATGAAGTTCATCATTGTTCATTTGTGTACCGGAGAAATAAGACTTCATCCCCTGAGACAAGTTCCTTTTTATTAACCTATGACCTCCATCCAGTCATTAAAAGATGCCTACGCGGTTGACCTGGAAGGCGAAGGAGCATTTTATAACATCGCAAGAAGAAAATGATAATGATATATTACAAGAATTGGACAATTAAGGCCTATTCTAAAACCATCTAACTTCTCCAAAACGTCTTATATCTAGCTTCTTATGTCGCTTCTAGCTTTAACTGGTGATCTGGAAATGTTCTGGAGCTGTTATAGCTTCTCCCTTCGCCTGGATGACCTGGCAGCCCAACTGGGGCGCTCAAGGTCTGCTTGATGTCACCTTGGGCTGGCTGGAAAGAGCCTATATCAGGCCGAACTGCTCACATGCCAAAAAAGGGAAGAGTTGGACCATAGTCCTGGGTGCTGTCGTCCTGGTGCTGCTCCTGGCTCACGGAGGATCGGGGCTAGCTCCTCCGAACGTCAATGGCGTCGGGGCTAGCACCTCAGATCCATGGGATCGCAACTCCTGGCACCCCACGCGATTCGCCCCGCTGAGGATTGGATCCGGCGGGAAACAAGCTGTGATAGGAGGATCTGTAGGCAGAGGCAAGGATCCGGCCGACGACGGGGGCAGTAGGGTGCGGCTGCCAGGAACGAGGGTTGTGAGGGTTCGAGGGGAGAGACGAGCGAGAGAGAAGATGTGAACAAGCGGTTGTGTGCAGGGTTCGATCGGGGAGGAGGCGACGAATCATTTGTTTTGGCGGTGGCATACAGCCGTAAATAAGCTCCAGCTTCAGATTCACAGAAGTATGGGGCTAGCAATGAGTAGGTTCAGAAAAATGCACTACAGCCGATCGTGGCTTCCTTGATTTCAGCTTCGTGAAGCTATTGCGTTGGGGCTGGCTTCGGGCTGGCTCCGTGAAGCTATTGAGATTTTCAGATCAAACAGGCCCTTAATCTTCATATAGATTTTTTCTAGTAATTCAATCCTCAAATCTGCACCTCTCCTTTTGCATCTGTATCTACAATCTCTCGACCGACCATCAATCAATAGGTAAAAAGGACAATTAATCTTCATATATAGTTACATTTTTTAGTAAGCCAATTCCTAAATCTGCACCTCTTATATATCTTATTGTAGACAACAAGTCACAATTATTTTTTATTATAAAAGGGTGTTAAATTTGCTACCATATGTGCTTTCCCACAACTGAACAAACTAAACCATGGATTTTATTTTTAATGTGAACATGGATTTAATATGTCTCTACGCCATTTGGCGCAACGGGTCCACTAGTAAGAGTTATAATGTCCTAGTGGCAAGAAACTACCAACACAACAGAACAGTCGAGATAGGCATGCATCTCAATCACATAGGAAATCAAGAGAAACAATTAACCAAAGCCAATGTAGAAACAATAAAAGCATGCTCCAAAAAAAGTTGAGCAACGCTGACCCAGGAAGTGAAGGAAAAACTATTTTTCCTGGAGAAGATATCTCCATTCAGTCAAGATTTATAAAAAGAATCATATGACATCTATAGCTAACATGCATTGTTACAACAGTATATGCATGTCTACAATAACCAAAAAGGATATATGCCTGTGTGGAAACAATCATGAAGGTGGCAGGTGGGTTTAGTGAACCAACAAAAAAGCAACTCACTCATAATTAATTTAAAAAAGAAAATAAAAAAATGTGATCTTCCGTTGGGAAGTGTGTATACACTATATAGTACGAGTACTAAGAGCGATGAATTAGAAATTTGAATGTTATCAAGTAAAACAAACACAACATGAGCATTTTAAGTCAGATTCATGGTCAGGCAATATTAAAGGTCGAGAACAAAATACAGTAGTATAAAATACCACAAGGCAGCATGGAGAAAAATGGTGTTCTGAATTGTTAAAACCTAAAGGCTTAATATGATCGACTGAAATGCCTACCGGCAGGCTTTTCCACTTTGAACCAGTCCACCTAATGGGGTCTACTTCATTAATACCTGTAATAATTCCAGATCGCCTATAAAACAGGAAGTAAAACTCAGTAAACATTGTACAAAACTAAATTTTAGTTGAGTTTAAACGGACAGACCTCTCATTAACAACTTAACTCCCGTACTGAATCTTAAACCTCATTCCAAATACAAAAGGTGATTCAAGATCTTCAAGAACTTCCTGTACGAAACAATAAATTCAGATGCAGCAATCCTGTAGAGAGTTCAACAAATTCAGATTCAAAATCTGTATGAACATGTTTTATGCTCGACGAACCCAAAAGGAACAGCTTTTCTATGGCTACAGTGAACAGTTTTTACTAGTCTTTTCCTAATTACATATTATAATTTATTTTCTTGATGAAGAATACGTCGTATGTCTGTGCTCAAACTAAAAACCTACAAATAGATCCAGGGTTGTATTATACTACTGTTTTCAAGAACACCAACAACCTCCTTGTTAGCATCAGAATGTATCATCCCGAATCATATGTCCAATTTTAGAAGAATGAAAAGTGTATGCTTCATTAACAAACCTTGGATTGTAAACACTTATTTGTTTCAAGGAATTAGCCATAGTAGAGAGTGTGTGCATCTCTGAGCCGTTGCTACTGAAAGCATTCAAAAGGGCCTGATTTATAAGCTGAATTAATGGCTCTCGTCACACCTAATCATAGTTCACCATCACTCTCGTCCCCTCGTCCCCTCGTACCCCACCCTCGTCGCACCCGTAGGAGACAGGGAGGGCTCCCCCATCGCCCCCCCCGCACTCCTCCCTCGCCGCTGCCAGAAGACATGATCAGGCAACGCCTGGCTCACGTCGGCGGCGGCGGGGCCTTTTTTCCTCCTCGCATGGGGTGCTGCGGCGGGGCGGCATCCTCGCGCCAGGGCGGTGTGCCGGCGTGGGGCGCGCCGAGGACGGTGATGTCTACTACGCAACCTTCTTATTGTAGACGTTGTTGGCCTCCAAGTTCAGAGGTTTGTAGGACAGTAGCAAATTTCCCTCAAGTGGATGACCTAAGGTTTATCAATCCGTGGGAGGCATATGTTGAAGATGGTCTCTCTCAAACAACCCTACAACCAAATAACAAAGAGTCTTTTGTGTCCCCAACACACCCAATACAATGGTAAATTGTATAGGTGCACTAGTTCGGCGAAGAGATGGTGATACAAGTGCAATATGGATGGTAGATATAGGTTTTTGTAATCTGAAAATATAAAAACAGCAAGGTAACTAATGATAAAAGCGAGCACACACGGTATTGCAATGTGTTGAAACAAGTCCTAGGGTTCATACTTTCACTAGTGCAAGTTCTCTCAACAATAATAACATAATTGGATCATATAACTATCCCTCAACATGCAACAAAGAGTCACTTCAAAGTCACTAACAGCGGGGAACAAACGAAGAGATTATTGTAGGGTATGAAACCACCTCAAAGTTATTCTTTCTGATCGATCTATTCAAGAGTCTGTAGTAAAATAACACGAAGCTATTCTTTCCGTTCGATCTATCCTAGAATTCGTACTAGAATAACACCTTAAGACACAAATCAACCAAAACCCTAATGTCACCTAGATACTCCAATGTCACCTCAAGTATCCGTGGGTATGATTATACGATATGCATCACACAATCTCAGATTCATCTATTGAACCAACACAAAGAACTTGAAAGTGTGCCCCAAAGTTTCTACCGGAGAGTTAAGACGAAAACGTGTGCCAACCCCTATGCATAGATTCCCAAGGTCACGGAACCCGCAAGTTGATCACAAAAACATACATCAAGTGAAACAAAAGGATACCCCATTGTCACCACGGGTATCCATGCAAGACATACATCAAGTGTTCTCAAATCCTTAAAGACTCAATCCAATCAGATAACTTCAAAGGGAAAACTCAATCCATTACAAGAGAATAGTGGGGGAGAAACATCATAAGATCCAACTATAATAACAAAGCTCGCGATACATCAAGATCGTGCCAAATCAAGAACACGAGAGAGAGAGAGAGATCAAACACATCGCTACTGGTACATACCCTCAGCCCCGAGGGTGAACTACTCCCTCCTTGTCATGGAGAGCGCCGGGATGATGAAGATGGCCATCGATAAGGGATCCCCCCTCCGGCAGGGTGCCGAAACAGGGTCCCGATTGGTTTTTGGTGGCTATAGAGGCTTGTATCGGCGGAACTCCCGATCTAGGTTATGTTCTAGAAGTTTGGGTATATATAAGAGGTGTTGGCGTCGGGAACAGGTCAGGGGGTCTCCGAGGCAGACACCCTCGTGGGTGCCTCGGGACTCTTCTGGCCCATCTCGGATACTCTGTGGGCATCTTCTGGTCCAAAAATAATCTCCGTGAAATTTCAGGTCAATTGGACTTTGTTTGGTTTTCCTTTTCTGAGATACTCAAAAACAAGGAAAAACAGAAACTGGCACTGGGATCTAGGTTAATAGGTTAGTCCCAAAATCATATAAAATAGCATATAAATGCATATAAAACATCCTAGATGGATAATATAATAGCATGGAACAATAAAAAAATTATAGATACGTTGGAGACGTTTCAGCATCCCCAAGCTTAATTCCTGCTCGTCCTCGAGTACGTAAAATGATAAAAACAGAATTTTTGATGTGGAATGCTACCTAACATAGTTTTCAATATAATTTTCTTTATTGTGGCACGAATGTTCGGATCCGAAAGATCCAAGACAAAAGTTTAATATTGACATAAAAACAATAATACTTCAAGCATACTAACCAAGCAATTATGTCTTCTCAAAATAACATAGACAAAGAAAGCTCATCCCTACAAAATCATATAGTTTGGCCATGCTTCATTTTCGTCACACAAAATGCTCTCATCATGCACAACCCTAATGAAAAGCCAAGCAATTGTTTCATACTTTAGTGTTCTCAAACTTTTTCAACTTTCACGCAAAACATGAGCGCGAGCCATGGACATAGTACTATGGGTGGAATAGAATATGATGATGGAGGTTGTGTGGAGAAGACAAAAAGGGAGAAAGTCTCACATTGACGCGGCTAATCAAAGGGCTATGGAGATGCCCATCAATTGATGTCAATGCGAGGAGTCGGGATTGCCATGCAACGGATGCACTAGAGCTATAAATGTATGAAAGCTCAACAAAAGAAACTAAGTGGGTGTGCATCCAACTTGCTTGCTCACGAAGACCTAGGGAATTTGAGGAAGGCCATTGTTGGAATATACAAGCCAAGTTCTATAACGAAAAATTCCCACTAGTATATGAAAGTGACAAAATAAATCTCTATCATAAAGATCATGGTGCTACTTTGAAGCACAAGTGTGGAAAAAAGGATAGTAGCATTGTCCCCTTTTTTCTTTTTTTTGGGCCTTCCCCCCTTTTTTGGCCTTTATTTTTTGGCCTTTCTCTTTTTTTCAAGGGACAATGATCTAATAACGATGATCATCACACTTCTATTTATTTACAACTCAAGGATTACAACTTGATACTAGAACAAAATATGACTCTATATGAGTGCCTCCGGCGGTGTACCGAGATGGGAAATGAATCAAGAGTGACATGTATGAAATTATAAATGGTGGCCTTGCCACAAATACGATGTCAACTGCATGATCATGCAAGGCAATATGACAATGAAGAAGCGTGTCATAATAAATGGAACGGTGGAAAGTTGCATGGAAATATATCTCGGAATGGCTATGGAAATGCCATATTAGGAAGGTATGGTGGCTATTTTGAGGATGATATAAGGAGGTTTATGTGTGATAGAGCGTATCATATCACGAGGTTTGGATGCACCGGCGAAGTTTGCACCAACTCTCGAGGTGAGAAAGGGCAATGCACGATACCGAAGAGGCTAGGAATGATGGAAAGGTGAGAGTGCGTATAATCCATGGACTCAACATTAGTCATAAAGAACTCACATACTTATTGCAAAAATCTAAAAGTCATCAAAACCAAGCATGACGCGCATGCTCCTAGGGGGATAGATTGGTAGGAAAAGACCATAACTGTCCATTCGATGTGTCATGTGAGGAAAGAGAAAACCACTATCACGTGTCCGCTTTTCCACTCAAATTTGGTTTTGGACGATATTTACCAAGTTTTGAGACTTGAGGGACCAATTGTCGCCCAAAAATTCTGAAGGACCAAAGGTGGATTTTTGGTGAACTTGAGGGACCAAAAACATACTTTTCTCTTTAAACAACGAGGTTACTTTGCTCCAACAGACATACTATATGAAACAATTCATTTCAAGTAAAGTATAAACATGAACTACAACATCCCTCTATGATATAATATCGGCGAGCTGCACTACTTTCAAGTCCTGCCGTAACACTCAAAACTTGTAATAACTGGAAAACTGAATAATCGCTACGCTTCCCTAAATTTGCAATTTACAAGTAGACTAAACTACACAAGTAAATGAAACTTCGCTTATCAACATCACATTATCAGAACAATAAGATGTGATGTCAACCTTCTCAAGGACAACATAAAAAATGATGATTCGGTTGTATGTTTTTGGATTAACTTTCATTTGATGATAATATATTAGACAAATGTATAAGAGCTACTCACCGTCCGAGTTGGAATACCTATAGGGCTCATCATATAATTGGACCTAGGTGTACTCATGTATTGAGGATGATCATATTTACATGTAGATCCAAATTTACAAGTCCCCATTGTCATGTAGTAGTGGCATTCAGGCTGCCCAGGCCGCTTTGGAATGACAATTTCTTGTTTGTCACTTCAAGGCCGTGTTGAAGAAGACAACGATCCATAATTACTGCCATAAGCAACTGCGGATGGAGGCTGTCGGTGTCAAAACCGGTGGATCTCGGGTAGGGGGTCCCGAACTGTGCGTCTAGGCGGATGGTAACAGGAGACAGGGGACACGATGTTTTTACCCAGGTTCGGGCCCTCTCGATGGAGGTAAAACCCTACTCCTGCTTGATTAAATATTGATGATATGGGTAGTACAAGAGTAGATCTACCGCGAGATCAGAGAGGCTAAACCCTAGAAGCTAGCCTATGGTATGATTGTTGTTGTTATCATACGGACTAAACCCTCCGGTTTATATAGACACCGAAGAGGGCTAGGGTTACACATAGTCGGTTACAATAGAAGGAGATCTACATATACGTATTGCCAAGATTGCCTTCCACGCCAAGGAAAGTCCCATCCAGACATGGGACGAAGTCTTCAATCTTGTATCTTCATAGTCCAAGAGTCCGGCCAAAGGTTATAGTCCAGCTATCCGGACACCCCCTAATCCAGGACTCCCTTAGTAGCCCCTGAACCAGGCTTCAATGACGACGAGTCCGGCGCGCAGATTGTCTTTGGCATTGCAAGGCGGGTTCCTCCTCCGAATACTTCATAGAAGATTTTGAACACAAGGATAGTGTCTGGCTCTGCAAAATAAGTTCCACATACTGCCGTAGAGAGAATAATATTTACACAAATCTAATCAGCTGACGTATCCCGTAGCATGACATCACTCCACAACCAAGCCTTTATTCGAATCGTTTTTACTGTCCCACCTCAGCGCGTTTTGCGAGGCAGTTTCCTTGGCATGTCTTGTCGAAGCAGAGATCGTGTCCCCTTATCTCGGGATTCTCATCAATACGGGTGTGGGTAACCCAACCGTGCCATTGATTACAACGCTTGGGAGATAAGCGAGTTTTACCAGGCTGGTGGGGACGCATAGTTTCGTTCGCCCATATAAGGGGATAAGGATCCACCTTTTCATCCACGCCTTCTTCCTCCTTTGCTCATCCATTTTCGCACACTCGAGCTCCAGCGCCCAAGTCTGCATTCCCCACCTCAACCTTCTCCAACCATGTCCGGAGCGGGAGGCAAGTGGATGGTCTCCTCCGTCACGGAGGGACACATCAAGAAATTGAGGAGAGCCGGATACTTGTCTGACGACATCGCACACCGGCTCCCAGACAAGGGGCAGCTCATCCCCACCCCCAGGCCCCATGAGAGGGTGGTGTTCCTCACCCATTTCCTCCGCGGACTAGGCTTCCCTCTCCACCCATTCGTCCGGGGGCTCATGTTCTAATACGGCCTAGACTTCCACGATCTGTCCCCGAACTTCATCCTCAATATCTCGGCGTTAATCGTCGTGTGTGAGGCTTTCCTCTGCATCCAGCCTCACTTCGGCTTATGGCTGAAGACCTTCAATGTCAAGCCGAAGGTAGTGGGCGGCCGCCAGGCGGAGTGCGGAGGCGCCATGGTGGGCAAGATGCCCAACGTCCTATGGCTCGAGGGCTCCTTCATGGAGACCATAAAGGGGTGGCAATCGGGGTGGTTCTACATCACCGAGCCGCGTGACCCTGAATGGGTCGCAGCCCCCGAGTTCCGATCCGGAATCCCTACGCAGCTCACCTCCTGGAAAGAGAAGGGCCTGCCGTGGGGTAGTCCGGGAGAGCTGATCAGACTCCAAACATGCGTCCAAAACCTTGTGAGCAAGAAGCTCAAACTCGTCAACGTAGTCCAGGTCATGCTCATCTGCCGGATCCTCCCGTGCCAACAACGGGCTTTCAGCTTGTGGGAGTTCGACCCGGCCCAGCACCAAACTCTGAACAGGCTCTTCGACACAACGTACGAAGATGCCTGAAAGGTGCTATTCAAGGGCGCCGAGGCTCCCGCTTCCGCCACCGAGGATCGCGGATTCAGCGCGCAGCGTCAAGCCAACGCGGTAAGCTGTTTTACCTCTTACAGGATATTTGTCTTTCATAGTTTGACTCTATGCGGGATCTAAGCCCCCATGCCTTTGACAGGACTGGCAAAGGACGGCCGGACAAATCAACTATCCGGCTCCTTTGCCCAAAGACCCAGCAGACACCCGCTTGGCGGAGCTGCTGGTTCTGACACCTTACGTGGTGCCGGAGAAGAAGGCCAAGAAGAAGGCCACGGGGACCCGGAAGAGTTCCCAGCGCCCGGTGGAGTCGGACTCATCGTCCAATGACTCCGAAGCGCACTCCTCCCATGAAGACGAAGAGGAGGAAAGAGAGGTTTCTTCCCCAGCAGGGGGAGAAAAGAAAAGGAAGGCTGCCCCAACTGGGGAGGCCGGAGGGTCCAAGAAGGGGAGGACCCTTCCTCCGGACTACTCCACCAACACCGACGATGGCGAAGAGGAGTGGCCGCTCAGGGCCAAGCCCCTGGCGAAGTCGTAAGTATTCGGACACCAGAGTGACTCGTGGCGTTCCTTTATTGCACAGCTTCCCCCGACGCCGAATTTAATTATGCAGTCTGCCCCGGGCCCGAGTCGACATATCGTCGAGCGGTTCCCTGGATTCGTCGGATGTGAATAGTTTTTCACTTCCGACCGCTACCTCCCCTCGCCCTACGGACGAAGCCGAGGTGTTGTCCCAAAAGGTTCCAAGCCAAGGGGAGGTGGTCCTGGAGGTGCCGCAAGGCGACCTCCCGGACTGCAGGCTCAAAGGGAGCAAAGCTCCCAAGGACCCCGGGTCTGGCCTTGGGCCTGACACCGCGCCGGAACCCTCAGTGGTTCTGGACTCCGGCAGGCGGCCCCCTACTAAGAAGGGCAAGCCTACTGCGCCGGTGGCCTCCGCCCAACCGGAGGCACCGGATAACTTGCTGGAGGTGCTTAACGGTGCCTCCATCGACGAGGAGCACCGCACTATGATGAGTGCGGTGATCCAGAAGGTTCAGTCCTCCAAGAGCGGGCTGACTGAAGCATGTGCCAGCCTGTTGACAGGCTTTGAGGTACGTAGAGAATATATGAAAATATTACTGCATAGACAGTAGCCCCTGATGCTCTGTTTGGCGTTCACAAGGAAAATCTGAATAGAGGATCTAATAATTTTCACAGGAGCCTAACATAATTATGTCGATATGCGTATGCAGGCTTCGCTGCTGGTCTCTGCCGCACTGACTGCGGAGGTGGACACACTGAAGCAGAACCCTGAGCGGTCCGAGCAAGAGCTCGGCCTTGTCAAGAAGCATCTCGAGGAGAGCCAAGGTATGTAATGCCTTGTATAAGTATATAAAAGATGCAGTTGCAAAAAATGACAGGATCGCTATTTGGTGTTCTAGGGGCCACGACTGAGGTGGCAACCCTGAAGCAAGCGCTTTCCGAGGCCGAAAAGAAGGCGGCCATGGAGCGCACTGAGCGAGAGAAACATGAGGCGCGAGTTGGCGAGGTACAACAAGAGCTCTAGGCTCTCGTGAAGAAACACGAGAGTTTCGAGCTTGGCTCAAAGACGCGAGAGTCCGAGCTCGCGGCGGCCCTCGAAAGCTCCAAGTCTGCCAAGGCCGAAGCCCAGAAAGCCCTCCAGGAAGTTGAGGTGATGAAGAAGATAGCAGCGGGTAAGGCATTCTTTATGCAAAGCAAGCACGTGAAAGTGAATTACTTGTTACTTACCCGAGTCCGAAGCTCTCCAGGAGCATTCGCAGATTTGCCCCGTAGCGTGTCAGACGCCACCGCCTTCTATCGAGCCGAAGAGGGGAGCTCGACGGAGAAGGTGTTCTGGTCTTAGAATGCCGAGGCCGGACACCCTGTGCCCTTGAGCGACCAGCTGAAGCAGCTGGTCGAGCTCCATAAGGTGGCCGAGCAGGCCATGAAGGGTCTCCTAGTCCGGCTGTGGCCTGAGGAGGCCGTGCCTGGGAGCTACTTCAGGCTGGTGAGGCGGCTGGTGGATGCATGTCCACGGCTTGAAGTCATCAAGCGCTCCGTCTGCATCGAGGGTGCCCGTAGGGCGCTTGCCCGTACTAAAGTGCACTGGGGCAAGATGGATGCTGAGAAGCTTGTGAAGGACGGGCCACCGTAGGGCAAGGAGCATCGCCACCCCGAGATGTATTATGAGGGCGTCCTGAAGGGTGCCTGCCTTGTGGCGGATGAATGTTCCAAGGATGTAATATTTGAGTAAACTTGTTTGTTTTATCCTGTGCGCTGAAAACTTGTTCATATGCGCTATGCAACGCTTGTTTTAATTTAAAATATTACCTTCTATGCGGCCGTTTATTAAATTTGAGAGATGGTGAGTCATCGGCTTCTGCCCCCATGCCACTAGTGCTGGGGTGTTCGAGATAAACCTGAGCACTCTTTTTCCCATTATTGGGTCCTCCGAGGGAGGTGCTCAGCACAACGAACAAGGCAATCGGACTATAGTGCGTTATCACTCTCACTTAGCCAGAGAATTCTATAATTTTAAATTTCGACGAAGCCCCTAGTGTTCGGAAGACCGAGTTCGGGGCACTATACACGCCTAGGATGTACATAGCCGACTCCTCGCTCTAAGCGGCATAAGTCTTTAGGGACTCGAATCCTCTCGAATTAGCGACCAACTCTCGCCTTATCATGATAGTCAGTTTTAGCTTTCTCTACTGAGGAGCTTAGCCTAGCTCAACCGGGGCACAATCGCAGTAGTTCTCCCAGTGCTACCTTAGCCGATATAGTGGAACATAAGGTACCAAAACATGGGAGCCGGGCAAACCCAACTATTGACCAAAGACATGATTCGGAGCTGATGCATATAATGCTATAAGTTCGGAGGGCCGCACTTGTGAAAGTGTTCGGACTTCTCACGCCGTATTATGGGGTGCTTGAGGCCCTGGCGTATTGACCGTACCAAAGTGTACGGGTGCTAAATGTCATAACTGAACATGTATATAAAAAAGGTAATGAATAGAGAATGCAATAATAAGCGGAAGCTAAGCATTGTTTATTCGAAAAGGGTTGCGATAAAAGCAGAACGATACAAATAGTGCGATAAGTAAGAGATGGGACTACTTGACATGTCCCCCTCCAGGGGCGAGCTACGGGACGGTATGTAAGACAGGTATTTTTCTTGTTACAGAGACCACCCGGGAATTCAACGTAGCTTTCTGCCTCCTTGGTTGTTGCATCGTGTGTTCGGCGATTGTACTGCCGGACAGGCTTTCCAGAGAGTGGAGTCCTGAAAGTAAGAAAAAATGACAAAATCGGGAGCCCCTAGTGCGGTTGAGCCGCATTTTGGGCGTGCCGTGGTCGTGCCCCTCCCCCTGTGCCCATGCTATTTTCAGAGCGTAATTATGTACGCGTAGTACTGATTTCGCAGTTTCGCGAGGGCTGGGGTTGGGGCCGCATTGCTATGCTTGCTCGGAACGTGCTAGGCGGTCTTGTTGTAGGTTACTCCGGGCGCGCTTGACGGTGTCCGGACGTTTAATAGCCGGATTGGAGAATTGCCTTGAGAGGCTGCCTTGTACTTCCGCTGCGAGGGCCGCCGTATGCTCCTCCGTTCGGAGAGAGCGTTCGGTGTTTCCGTTGACCGTAATGACTCCTCGAGGTCCTGGCATCTTGAGCTTGAGGTATGCGTAGTGCGGCACCGCACTGAACTTTGCAAATGCGGTTCGTCCGAGTTGTGCATGATAGCCACTGCGGAACGGGACTATGTCGCAGATTAACTCCTCGCTTCGGAAATTATCCGGGGATCTGAAGACCACTTCGAGTGTAACTGAGCCTGTGTAGTTGGCCTCTACTCCTGGTATCACGCCTTTGAAGGTCGTTTTTGCGGGTTTAATCCTTGAGGGGTCTATGCCCATTTTCCGCATTGTATCCTGATAAAGCAGGTTCAGGCTGTTGCCGCCGTCCATAAGGACTCGAGTGAGGTGAAATCCGTCAATGATTTGGTCTAGAACCAATGTGGCGAACCCGCCATGGCGGATGCTAGTGGGGTGGTCCTTTCGATCGAAAGTGATCGGGCAGGAGGACCGCGGGTTAAACTTTGGGGCGACTGGCTCCAACGCGTATACGTCCCTTAGCGCACGCTTCCGTTCCCTCTTGGGGATGTGGGTTGCGTATATCATGTTCACCGCCCGCACTTGTGGGGGGAAGCCCTTTTTTCCAGTATTGTTCGGCGGCCGGGGCTCCTCCTCGTCGTCGCTATGTAGCCCATTGTCTCTATTTTCGGCATTTAACTTGCCGGCCTGCTTGAACACCCAACAATCCCTGTTGGTGTGATTGGCTGGTTTTCGGGGGTGCCATGTATCTGGCACGAGCGATCGAGTATACAGTCCAAACTGGACGGGCCCGGAGTGTTTCTTTTGAATGGCTTTTTCCGCTGACTGGGTTTGGAGCCTGTGAATCCGGCATTAACTGTTGTGTCTTCAGCATTGTCGCTGTTAATGCGGCGCTTGTGCTTGTCGCGACGCGACCTGCCATTACTGTCCTTGGTATCCGAATTACCAGGGCTCTTGGTCATGTTATTGCTACGAGCCAGCCAGCTGTCTTCTCCCGCGCAAAAGAGGGTCATGACTGTCGTGAGGGCTACCATAGATGTCGGCTTTTCCTGTCCAAGGTGCCGAGCAAGCCACTCGTCACGGATGTTATGCTTGAAGGCTGCTAGGGCCTCTGCGTCCGGACAGTCGATGATTTGATTTTTCTTGGTTAGGAACCGTGTCCAGAATTGTCTGGCAGATTCTTCTGGCTGCTGAATTATGTGGCTTAGGTCATCGGCGTCTGGTGGTCGCACATAGGTGCCCTGGAAATTGTCGAGGAATGCGGCTTCCAGGTCCTCCCAACAACCAATTGACTCTGCTGGCAAGCTGTTAAGCCAATGCCGAGCTGGTCCTTTAAGCTTGAGTGGGAGGTATTTGATGGCGTGTAGATCATCTCCACAGGCCATGTGGATATGAAGGAGATAGTCCTCGATCCGTACCGCAGGATCTGTTGTGCCATCGTATGATTCAATGTTTACGGGTTTGAAACCCTTTGGGATTTGATGATCCATTACTTCATCTGTGAAGCATAGTGGGTGTGCGGCACCTCTGTACTGGGCTATATCACGACGTAGCTCAAATGAGCTTTGTCTGCTGTGTTCGGCCCGACCGGATTTACTGTATCCGGCGTGACGGTTATTGTCTCGTGTCGTGGGGCGCCCGCGCGATCCGTAGATCGATCTTGTTTGCCTTGCCTTGTCCTCCAACATATCTCGCAGGTCTGGCGCATTTCCCCGTGTCTTGGTATTTTTTGAGCGACGCCGGGGTGCGGCTTGAGTGGAGGGCCGAGAGGCCTCTCTGTCGCGGCCGTGAGGTGGCCGATCAGCCGCATCATGCGTTGGTGATGTAGGTTTCGGTGCTTCCTCCTCTAATCGGGGTAGCAACCTGCGCTTTGGGTAGCTCTTGGAGGGGCGTTCGAGTTCGTACTCCTCGGCCGCAAGGACTTCAGTCCATCTGTCGGCTAGCAAGTCTTGATCAGCTCTAAGCTGTTGCTGTTTTTTCTTAAGGCTACTCGCCGTGGCCATAGGCCTGCGCTTAAAGCGCTCTTGTTCGACGGGATCCTCAGGCACGACAAATTCGTCGTCGCCGAGGCTTGCCTCGTCTTCAGAGGGAGGCATGTAATTATCGTCCTCTTCCTCTCTGTCTGCCGCCCTCTCAGGGGGGCTGGCTTCTCCATCCTCCTGCGCTGAATCTTGCTGAAGGGAGTTGTCTTCGGCACTGTCCGGGGTGTTATTATCTCCCGTGCCGGTATCACCGTTTTTGCTTTGGCGGTACGTAAAGAGGCGCCGCTGACACCGGCGCTTAGGTTGCTTCTTGGAGGGGTCATCCCCCGCTGTTCCGTCGCCATTGCCTTCTTTGGGCATATCAACCATATATATGTCATATGACGAGGTGTCTTTCCAGTGCCCTATAGGCGCTGGTTCCTGTTCGTCTCCTACATCGTCGTCCATACCGTCGATGTCTTCGGAGTCAAAGTCTAGCATGTCGGTTAAATCATCGACACTGGCTACGAAGTGGGTGGTGGGTGGGCGTCGAGTTTCTTCGTCGTCCGCGTCCCAATCCTTCCGGTCATAATCCAGCCAGGACTCTCCTGACAAAGAGAGAGACCTTAATGAATTCAGAATGTCGTCGAAGGGCGAGTGCCGAAAGATATCCGCTGCGATGAATTCCATGATCGGTGCCCAATCGGGTTCGATTGGCAGGGGCGCGGAGGGTTCGGAGTCCGGAGAAGAGTCCGGCACCTTGGAGTCACGGGCTTCGCAGAGGATAAGGCTGGTGTTCGGCTCGATCGCCGTTGAGACTGCAGCCCCCGCGGCGGGGTCTAGCCACCCGCCCTCGGTTGGCGCAGTTGGCTCCGAGCTAAAGGTCGGAGCGGATGCGGGTGCGGCCTCCAGGGCGCTGTTCGGCGGCAGAGCTAAATCATGCCCATCGTGACAGTGCGGCGCGCTCGGCTGTGGCTCGAATCCGTCGAAGATCAAGCCTCCGCGGATGTCGGCCATGTAATTCAAGCTTCCAAATCTGACTTGATGGCCAGGGGCGTAGCTTTCTATCTGCTCCAGATGGCCAAGTGAATTAGCCCGCAGTGCAAAGCCGCCGAATACGAAGATCTGTCCAGGGAGAAAAGTCTCACCCTGGACCGCATCGCTGTTGATGATTGGAGGAGCCATCGGGCCTAAAGATGACGGCACAGAGGAACTCTCAATGAAAGAACCAAATGTCGGTGTCTAAACTGGCGAATCTCGGGTAGGGGGTCCCGAACTGTGCGTCTAGGCGGATGGTAACAGGAGACAGGGGGTACGATGTTTTTACCCAGGTTCGGGCCCTCTCGATGGAGGTAAAACCCTACTCCTGCTTGATTAATATTGATGATATGGGTAGTACAAGAATAGATCTACTGCGAGATCAGAGAGGCTAAACCCTAGAAGCTAGCCTATGGTATGATTGTTGTTGTTGTCGTACGGACTAAACCCTCCGGTTTATATAGACACCGAAGAGGGCTAGGGTTACATAGAGTCGGTTACAATAGAAGGAGATCTACATATCCGTATTGCCAAGCTTGCCTTCCACACCAAGGAAAGTGCCATCCGGACACGGGACGAAGTCTTCAATCTTGTATCTTCATAGTCCAAGAGTCCGGCCAAAGGTTATAGTCCGGCTATCCGGACACCCCCTAATCCAAGACTCCCTCAGAGGCCCTCGGTGTGATAAGATATACAATGGTCTTGCGTGAACAGTTTGGTTGTCCCCCAGCTGACATAACTTGGTTCATAAGTGACTAAGAAAATAAAGGAGAATGAAGTCATGAAGGCAGTTTTTAATTTCTGACAATGGAATTTTTTTAATCACAATTTTCATAACACAAAAGGGTGGAGTCATGTTCGGGGTCATTTTTGTAGTATTGTTTTACATCACAATGCTCGTTTTACATTGTGAGATTCTAAAATAAGACGGTAAAGGTTGTATCATTAATAGGAGACCTTAGAAATTTATTTTCTTATACTTTGGTCCAGATTAATATAAAACACCCTTGATCGATGACCTACTATTTGTAGCACAAAGTTTAAAATGAGAAGGAATACAACATTAGAAAAATAACATGCAAGGGTTCCATTTCTGCATCGGCCTGACTACAGATGGGCGTATCGTTGGAGGATAAGAGCCCGACAAAAATGATCTGGTAGAACAGAAGGCCTGTTCAATTGCCAACTAGCTAGAGGTGGATATGGAAGAGGGGAAGAAACATGCAATTGTTGCGCTGGTGGATACGTGCACATGCTTGGTGTCTACGAAAAAACACCATGTTTCAGGTTCTTGTAAAGATTTTAATGAAGAACTTTTCAAGAAGAATCCTTTTTGAGATGATAGCGCTACATGGATGATCGTGAGATGATTATACATGGTCAAGCGTAGAACCGGAAGAGTGTTAAGATTGATTAGTAAATGTAATTATGGATAATCTCCCCTTGACAACCGGTGTGCAATTGCACTATGCAACTGACGCATCTCTCTGTCTTCTCTAACAGACGCATCTGTGGGAAGTGTTGCATCTGTTGGGAGGATATAAATAGTCCTTGTAACTATGAAACAATCAATGCAATCATTGGCTTTCACTTGATTACAAACACGCGGGGCGGGGCTGCTGCGAGGACGCCTTGAGCTTGGAGCCTGTCTACATGACCTTGCCGGGGCTTAGCGCTGAGAAAAACACCCTGTGGAGGACCAACCTATGCTCCTATGACTTGGTGATCGAGAAGTCAAGCTACACCTTCTCTACTTCGGACGTGTACGAGGACGAAGTGTTGCCGCCGAGGTTCTCAAGGTGCGTCCCCATTGTGCTGGCCTTCACCATCGTCGGGGACGACAGTTGCCTGGGGAAAGGTCAGCAGCCGTGACCGGATTACGTGTGCATCAGCAACAACAGCCGTTGTGTCAATGCGACGGTCCATTCGAGGCATGCACTGAGCTATGTGTGGAAGTGCTCAAAGCACTACGACGGCAACCTTATATCGGTAATGGATGGCAAGGTTTGTCAAATGCTTTGATATCCACAAATTAATAATGTAATCTATATACATCTTCTTTAGGTTTCGTATCTTGATCCTTAATTTTAACTCTTGAAGACATCGACGAGTGTTGAACTATATTATTGCTCGAGCAAGGGCATATATGTATGAACAGACAGGATGGCTACGATTTTCCATACAAGCTTGGAATGGAAGGCGATGGAAAATTAGGACAATGCGCAGAATATCCCCCCTAGCAGCCAAGGCGATTGTGGGTAAATAAAGGGCATGCATATTTATGTACTTGTGCTCAATGTTAAAATCTGAGGTTTTCTTTCCAGAGTACGTTGTGTTCCACGATTTCACTAGTCATGTGTTCTCCTACATATCATTTTAGAATATGCATAAATGGGTTTTCTATAACTTTAATTGCTAATACATAGGAGTATGCAAGTATTTGAATTTTCTATTATGCATAATCATTTTATTACCTGATTTGTCCTACAAAATACTTGTATTCCTTATTAGCATTTATACTAACATGTAAGCACAAGATTGTGAATGTTTTTATTGGATACCTTTTCTTTACACTTCTTAAGTAGCAAGTTTATTGGAACAAAATATTAAACATATTAAAACGGCAAATCAAAATGGGCAGTCTCTAGTTACCCAAAAAGGTTTTCGCCGCGCTTTATAAATAAAGCAACAGTCATCCACAACCCACTACAAATGCATGCCACCACAACACACTCACACACCCATGGTAGGATAAATGCTTAATCGTTGAGCGCAGCAACACCATCCCTAGCACTACAAGAGCAGCCGGGATCGTCAAGCATGAACACGCCACCACGAAGAGATGAAGCCGCACACGACGAACCGTGGGCTCCAAGGCGGCGCCTTCAGGGAGATTACGACACCGGAGCGCCGCCACCACCTGACCCGAGGATCAGAGTTTCCCCTGAAGCAACATGACGGACAATGAGAGCCACGATGACGCCTTCAGGAAGGGAACGAGCTTCGCCACCGCCAGTCCGTCCGAAGATCGAACAGGTTTTCAACCCGGCCAACTCACACCGCCATCGAACACCACACCCCGTTGACTACGCCGCCCACACGGCCATGGCCATCGCCCAGCACCAAACCACAGGCTCTGCCCATGAGCACCGCGCGACCACTACCAGGGCCGCCAACCCGACAACCGAGACCTTGACACCATCTCACCCGAGACTTGCTGCTACCCCAACCAAAGAGACGAGTGGAAAGGCCCCACCTTTCGCACCCCTGGGTAGCCTCCACCTCCAAGACCCAATAGTCTGGCCAAAACTAGCCTCCATTGACCCGTCATGTCTCACTTGGCGCGAGACGAGCTCGGCCCTGCTGTCGGGCGTGAGACGAGCTCGGTCCTGCTGCTGGGCGCGAGACGAGCTCGGTCATGTAGCACCGGGCGTGAGACGAGTGATGGACCATAGCTGGAAGATGGCCAACCCTTCGAAGCATGTGTAGCGCCTGGACAACGAGGAGAGGACCGAAGTCCGACACAAGCCGCTTACGCGCCAGTGGACGCCAAGCCATGCTAGCCATCGCCGCCGCCACAACCGACCTGCCAAGCACACCACCGTGAGCCGCTTCTACGCCGTCGCAGCTTACCCCACGTGATGAGCCACCCAGCCACCGCCGCCAGCAGCATGCCGGTGATGCCGCAGCCATGATGCCACTACAAAAAAAATACACTTCCGTGATGATATGTGTTTGTCACAGTAGGTCACCTTTTTGTCATGCATGTACATCCATGACAAATTTATGACAGAATCAAGATAGTCATACCTGTGCTGTCGTAGAAGTGTTCCATGACATTACCAAAATTATCATCACGGAAGTGTCCACTTCCATGACGATAAATCACGCATCACAGAAGTGCTTTCGTCAAGGGTGACTGACACGTGGCATCCACCGTAACGGAACGCCGTTAAGCTATCGGGTCGGGTTTTGGATCTGATAACCCGTTAACAGCCCTGACCAATGGGAAATTTCCACGTGTAAAATACTTATTGGCCGGACGAAACACGTGTCAGCTCGTCAGTGGGTCAGATAGGCGCCTATGATACGTCGACACGTGGCACGGCCCAACAAAGGCCCATTCCTGTGAAAAGGCCGTCCCGTTTGACTTGGTCAAAAGGTGGCAGGCCGGCCCATGGAAAGCCTGTTGACGGCCTGTTCGCATATAGCCCATTTACAACCCGCTAACCCAAGGCCCGTTACGCCCTATCCGAATTAGGCCCAGTAGTGTCATCTGGGCCATCCAATATGATTCCAGCCAGTTTTCACTTCTGGCCCATGTATGGCCCATGACGTCTTTCGGCCCATATGAGGCCCTATGTAACTCTTGATCTACTAACGGCCCGTGGTGAAACTGGCCCGTAATGAACAGTGTATCACTTTACACCCGTTAACGGCCCATGGTGAAACTGGCCCGTAATGAACAGTGTATCACTTTATACCCATTAACGTCCCGTTATTCCGTTGGGCCGTTTCCAGCCCATGTTATCTTTCAGCCTTCTCAGAGCCCATTTATTCTTGGGCTCATTTCCAGCATTCGTTTACTTACGGCCCGTTACTGTCATTTTCTGCTTGTGGGCCAAATTCAGCCCGTGGTTACAGTCGGCCCGTTTGTGGTCCATTAATACGTTGGGCCGATTTCATAGCGTCATCAAATACGGCCTATTAACGATGGCCCGTTATGGCCGGCCCATGAACGGACGATTCCAACTCTAGCCCGTTTACGACCATAATGCGGTCTGTTTGGCCCATGTTTGGCCAATCGATTATACGGCCCATATAAGGCCCATTGATAATACGGCCCGCAAAAGGCCCATTGTTTCTACGGCCCGTAGAAGGCCCATTGTTTCTACAACCCGTAGAAGGCCCACTGTTTCTACGACCAGTAGGAGGCCCGGTGTCACTACAGTAAATATTAGCCCATGGTTATTGTGGCCTAGTTTTAAAAAATAGGTTATTGCAGCCACTAGCTAGCCGCGGAAAAAGAACTGCAATGATTACAAGCAAACAAATAAACAAGACAACAAGGAATTAAATAAGCAAGCAACTTACACTAGGCTATCACGGCTATTACACACATTACATCCACTGGGCATCAAAGTTCGCCACCAGTGCAAATATAGGGAACAGAGCAGCATACCATATACACTGGTTGTCAAAGTTGGCGACCAGCGCAAATAAACGCCGCAGCAAAACAAATCCAGAACTGAAACCACTTCAAAAGATCTCAAGAAACAATATCCTAGGTACCCATAATGCTGGCAAGATGCTTAGCAAGCTTATTAACTTTCTCTTGTTTGGCGCTTAAATCCTCCAGCGCTTGCTGTTGCACCAGAAAATATGCATCTAAATTCTGCAGGGACTTCCTCAGTCCTTCAGCTTCCTGTCGCAGCACATCTGATCGATATCTTTCAACTTGAAGTTGAGACTCAAGAAGACGAACTGATTTAGGCAGCAAGTTCGAAGAGCTTGTGCCAGCAGTAGTGGCCAGTAACTCGAACACTACATCAAGACAGGACTTTTGGGTTCCCTCACTATCGTCAAGATTGTTTTTATCAGCTTTCTTGGAGACCAACAGGGATGTCTCACTATCTTGAACCTTATCTGCATTACTTCCTTTACCATTGGATAACGCGGTACTGTTCTCCAATATTTTGTCCGCATTCTAAAAGAGAAACAAGCACACACATCACATGTTTACCATGTTGTATATGAAACTCATTTTGGTAAATTAGTTTAGTAGTAAAGTGGACAAGATAACAGCATGAAACAAACATATATCTATGTACCATGGTCACTTTATGGTCTATATCATTCTAGTTTTTGTTGCCAAATCAAGATAGAGACACAGTTCAAATAATATTTGTTTAAGACAAAGCAGAATAGACAGAATATAAGTGTGGGTAACTATAGAGCAATAACAACACTTGTAATGTGCATGACATGAGAACATAACTGTTTATTCAATTGAAACTGAAATCAACATAGAGCAGGTTACAACAGCAAACCAGTTAAAGAAACAGGTTTAAAACATACCTGTTGCGCCATTGGAGTTTCAATTCCATCCTTCAAATTTGAAAATAGTTGGTATGAGTAAATACAGTCATGCAAGAGCAAAGGAGTATGAACCATAGCTACAGAACCTGACCTGAGAACAAATCTTCTTCTCCTTTAAGCATTGAGTTGGGATTCGGAGTGGTGGTCCTCGTGCTTTGGGCACTGCAGTTCCCTTACTATGCTCGTGTTTGGGTGCTCTGTGGTGGAGACGGTGTTGTGTCAACTGGAACTGCGTTACTATCTGCCGGGGTTGGGGTTAGAAGGGGTGTAGCTGGTTCTCTGTCCAACTGGGTAGGGGTACAATTTGCGAGAGTCTGGGTTATGTGTGGTGGATCTGGTCCTTGGGCAAGTACAACCGTGGTTCTATCTACATCAACTGGTAGCACTATCTTTTCTGAAGACCGTGTTGTTACTCCCTTAGATACTGCCATCACGCTCTCCAATTCAAATGGCTGATAAACAAGAAAAGTAATTGAAAGTATAAACATTGTATGATAGACTGGTGCAATGGATAGTGGGGAATAAAAGAGGGCATGAAATAATTCATATTTATGTTGTCTAACCAAACAGGATAGCATAACACAATTTCACATATATGATGGCTAACTAAACAGGATATCATGACACAATTTCACATTATGATGGCTAACTAAAAAAGATGGAAAGACATAGTTCAAAATATGAGACTATGTAAACAGGATGACATGACATAACTATACAATGTGTTTATTAAATAGGTTGGTATGCCATAATTCACATACATTCACGGATAGAATGCCATAATTCAAAATATGATGACTGTAAACACTAAACAGGATGAGATGATATAACGATATGATGTCTTTATTAAATGGGTTGCCATGCCATAATTCAGATAGATGGTGTGTATGTACTATGTAAACATGATGGCATGATATAATTCAAACATATGATTTATATAGTAAGCAAGTAAGCAGATGGCAATCCATATATGATGTAAAAACTAAGCAATGCAAGAGAACATGCATGACATGGGTAATATAACCCTGCCAAGTTTGAGCATAGACCTCAGGGGGAAAATAGGACCGGTCATCAGTCCCCGAATCCTCCTCTGAGGAGCTCTCTGTAACCAGCAAGATGTCTGCTTCAGCAGGTAGCATTGTCTGCTCTGAATACCTTGTTTTCACTCCAGATACTTCCATCACCGCTTCAAATGGCTGATGCACAGGAAGAGTAGTTGAATATACAAACGTTGTCGACAAATGGAACACGTAATACACAAAAATGATAGCATGGTATAATTCACATACATGATGATTGGCTAAACAACATGGCATTGCATAATTCACATATATAATGCCTTTGCAACAAGATAGCATTGTATAATTCACATATATAATGTCTTGCAACAAGATGGCAATGCATAATTCACATATATGGTAATTAGACACTGAACAGGTGGCATTCACACAAAGCATGTCTAAACTAATCAAATGACATAGCAATGCGAGACACCATACGCACGATATGAGCAACATAACCCTGCCAAGTTAGAGCATACACCTCGGGGGGGGGGGGGGAATAGGACTGGTCATCTGTCTCTGAATCCTCCTCTGAGGAGCTATCCGTAACCAGCGAGATATGCGCTTCGTCAGATAGCATAGTCTGCTCTGAAGACCTTGTTTTCACTCCAGAATTTGCCATCACCGTGTCAAATGGCTTATGCACACGAAGAGCAGTTGAATGTAATAACATTGTTGACAAATGTAATATGTAACGAAAAAAAAGGATGGCCTGATATAATTTACATATAAGATGACTGGCTAAGCAGGATGGCATTGCAAAATTCACATATATGATGCCTGGCTAAACAAGATGGCGTTGCATAATTCACATAAACGATGAATAAACTAAATAGATGGCATTCGCACAAAGGATGTCTAAACTAAGCAGATGACATATTTGATGTATAAAGTAAGCAATGCAAGACACCATATGCATGATATAACCAACATCAGCATGCCAAGTCAGAGTGAAGACCTTAGGGGGTAAATAGGAGTTGTCTTCTCCTTCTGAATCCCCCTCAGAACAGATATCTTCCTCTCGATTACAATCCAAAATGCATGGAGGGGGGCTGCCTTTGCGCCTACCATGAAGCGACGTCTGCATGAAATTTTATTGCCATACAAGGCTCGTCTCTTTTGCTCTACATGTTCAGTTCCATTATTTACAATAACTGTCATGCATAGGAATAAAACATAGTGAGATTATGTAAGGAGTGCATGCAGAAATCCAGGGTGATGGTAGCAACCTGTGGATAGACCCAAAACGAATAATAGCCGGCAGATAATGGCTTCAGTTAAAAATACAGACAATGGCTTCTTTATTGTTTGTTTCCCACCCAACATGAAACTCATAGTAGACACCGGAAATTAACCAGATAGTAGATAGATACTATTGATAGCAGCCCCGATATGTACCCCACAACCATTTAAAAACTCAAGTTTGACCATTACTTTGGAGCTGACTGAGAGTCTAATCGGTGGACAGGACGATAAAGTAGCATGTAATATTAAGCGATGCATAACGTAAGCAGACACGAAAGAGTGCGACCTCTCTTGCGGACCCGTGTAGTCCTCGAGGTCATCTGCTCGGTTGATGATGGTAGTGCAGTTTTCATGGCTACCAGCGGTGGGGAAGAAGATCTGAGGCGGCGAAAGACAGTCTAGAGGCTGGATCCCTGCTGTGCTGGACCCTTCTGTCATTGGAGCAGCTGAGCTGGGGTGGACGACGGTGCAGTAGGAGCGGGACAAACCACGCAAGGTTTTCTTTGACAACTATCTGTAAGAGAAGTAATTCTGTAAGGGCTCGTTTGAATTGGAGGATTCCAACAATGCAGGGATAGGAAATAGACATGAATAGGATAGGAATGCACGTGCAAAACAGAGAATTTAAAAACACAGGATTTCTGCCAATCTGGGTGTTTGATTCACAACAATTGAAAGATCACAGGATGCAAAGAAGCATGGTGAGATTAAGTCAAACCACAAGAAAATGTACGGTTATAATGCTATTATGCTACTATCTCTTAGTCTTGTGCTTCATGAATAGGAATTTGAAAAGGAGGACAAGTGAAAATTAAAATTCCTACGTTTTTTCTTTTAAGGAGACACTAAAGGAACAAATCCATGTGCTCAGTGGACAATATATATAACATGTAGAGTAAAAAAGATATGCAACAAGTGTACAACCTCTTTGGCAAAGCCATGTCGATCTCAGCGTGATTGGGTTGGCCGGTGAGGATGCTCCGGCTGACTTGGCTGTCGGAGGAGGGGAAGAAGATCTTAGGCGTCTGCAGATGGAGCCCGAGGTACTGCTCCGCTTTAATGGAGGGTTTCGTTGTTGGAGCAGCTCCGGTGAGTTGTACGACGCCGAGGCTGAAGCAGGACAAGAGAGACAACGAACAATGTTAACCTGAGTGGAATTCTAATAGCATCTCCAATACATGACGTAAAATACATAACCACAAAGTGCTAGATGTAAAATACATTAGCCGCTCATCTCTGAACTTAACTATCGAAACTGAATTTAACTGTCAAAACTGAACTTAACTGTCGAAACTGAACTTAATTGTCCAAACTGAATTTTGCTGTCGAAACTGAATTTTGCTGTCGAAACTGAATTTTGCTGTCGAAACTGAATGCACTAGCAAGGTGAGGCTACACGTCAGTCGACTGACTTTTTCATCTCTGGTCAGTCGATTTTGCAGCCGTTGGATACGAAATCAAGGGCCTGCGATTCATCTTCAACCTCCACCCCCTGAGCCGGCCAAACACCAGCCCCCCGCCGCCCGCGGCCGGCGGTGCGCTGCCCCGCCCACCCCGAAAACACTCCCCACCGCCGCCGCCGCCCTGGCAATCCCTCTACCCCCCCCCCCGTGCCGAGCTTTTTCTCCGGCTATCCCCATGCCACCGCCCCGCCAACGCCCCGCCACCGCCGGCGACCACTGCCCCCATCCTGATCCCTAAGATAGATAGTGGGGTACCTCTCCGGCGAGCCCCCTACGCGCTGCGGCTGGATCTTCCTTCACCCCGGCGGCATCGGAGTGATTTGTAGCTAAATCGGAGCAGCATCTCAAGCAAGAGCAACAACGAGAGCAACAACGCGAGCAAGAGCAATAGTAAGAGCAGACCATGCAGGGGACCGAGAGCAAGAGCAGAGCAACAGCGCGAGCGAGAGTTAAAGCAGCAGCAGGTCCTACTGATGTGGACGTCACAGCCGAGGGAGCGACGCCGTGGAGGAAGTGGCCGGCGACGTCGCCGTGGATCGAGCCGCGCCGTGTCGTCTCGGGACTGAGCGCCGGCAGCACCGTGAGATCGGATCAAGAAGAAAATGCGGCGATTAGTGTACAACCTCTTTGGTGGCGCCGATTAGGCCGCAGCTTCATCCGAGGAAACGGTGATGATGATGCTCTTCTGGTGGTGCAGGTGAAGACGGCGGTGTGGGAATGGAGGTGGCACAAAAGACAAAGGGAACGTCGGGGCAGCTCCTTGGAGGTGGAGGACGGGGTGGTTGAACCGGCGGGACGATGAGATCGACGATGGATCCTCATCCGGTACGATGGATGAGGGACGTCGAGGTGTTGCTTTGGACGACATCGTCGGGGAAGTGGCTCCGGCTGGGTGGCGGACGGAGCAGGGTGTGGGGTTTCGACGCGGATTTTCGCGGCCTCGGTGTACGAATGGGTGGGCGGATGGGATGGCAGTGGGGAACCATGGCTTAGAGACGCGCTTGTCCGAAATGTGGGGTAAGTTACGAAAGTACCCCCACCGATTTGAGGCGGTTCTTTTGGTTCAGGGGTACCACGGGCATTTCGTGTGTCGGGATTTCACATGAGGTGGGATTTTTCGCGCGCGTTGTAATTTTGGAATAGCAAGGTGCGGGTTGAGATGGAGGGAGTTGTCGGAGCACAACGAGAGAAAGATATATCTTAAATATTTTGGGCTAACAAGGCGAGTTGAAATTTCCGGACAAGCCTAACGTGTACTGTACCAAATCAATGCGCCCTACAAATGTCATTCAAAACTTTGAATTCATGTTATGTTCAATTAAAATATTTCGCTCCATGTATAATGCATGCAACCTACTACTCAAATGAACGTTAGAGTGCATTCCAAATGTATATACTACCTCTTCAATATGAACTAAATTTGAATTTATTTCTCTATTTGAATAAGATCTACAGTAATGATTGTTGTGAAGTCAAAGCATTTGAATTTGTTTATCTGTTTTAATAAGATCTACAATCATCATTATTGTCAAGTTAAACCATCGTTTGTGTATCATCTTCACAGCACACCACATGATTAGTCTCGAGTTACATATGAACTATGTGTACTATATGAACTCGAACTAGATTTTTTGAATCCACTTTATTTTGATTTCAAATCACATTACATTTCTAGCTCTAGCTAGATCTTCATAACCTAAACCATGTCTCATATGTATAATGTGTTTATCACATTATGTATGGTGCCCCACCCCCTACGCCTACAAGTATTTAGATGTGAGTTGCAAACACCACACATTACCACAAATTCAAATAAAATGTGAGAATGTTCGATATATAGTATTGTTTAGATTGTTCGATATTTAGTTGTAAGCTGCAAACGCCACACATTATGACAAATTCAAATAAAATGTGAGATTGTTTGATGTATAGTATGGTTTAGATTGTTCGGCATTTAGCTGTTAGTTGCAAACGCCATGCATTATCACATTATGGTATAACATGTGCACATCACGTGTATCACCGCTATATTCATGCATGCAATGTTTAAAACACTATGATCTCCTATTCAAATATATGAATCCGCTTTCATATCAAATTATGATCTTTGTTAGTCTCTTACACCCACACAATCCTCTAACCTTTGTAGCTACCACTAACTTTCTCTCGTGCATGCACACGCCTTCCCCCTCCCTCGGCATTCTATCCACCGGGCACATTCATTTTTTTCTTTAGGTCGTTCTCCCAGAGTCTCCACAACTCCTTTCCGACACACACCAATCGATAAACCTCTCCAGCGATGCCTGCCTACAACATACAAACACACCTTCAATCTCCTCCTTTATGTTTCCTTGCCTCGTGTCTCTCATACGGTCAGACACACGTGTAAACTCTCGCCGCTCTTTTCATCGCTCTCACAACCGCACACTCCTCCCCCTATCTAGCTAGTAGTTGGGCCTCTCGCACCACCTCCTAGCTCCATTCTCTCCGTCTATCCGTCTCGCCGGGCCTTATTTGCCTCTAACAAATGGACGTACACCGACCGATCTCTCGCTATACATATAGCTAGCTAGGTCCTTATAACTCGTTTTTACCCACATGTCAATCAATCTACCTCATTAGTTGTGTCTCTCCCTTCCTCTAACAAACAACAATTGATCTACTGATCTAGTTTGGTTTGCTTACCAAACACATGGTTCCCCTTCATCATCCATGGATGCGTCCCGACAGATCTATCACGCACAGGCACACACAGAAACACATCCCCACTCTTATTGATAACATTGCAGTTCCACCCTCAGTTAGTCTAGTAGGCCTCTCCCACCATCTTCGAGAAGCAACTCCATCACCCATCCATCACTCTACCCCTCTCCCTCCCTCTCCCTCCCCCTCTCTCTCCTCTCCTCTCTTTCTCCCATCATATTTCCCATCCTTCAGTTATGTATGGATGTCGACCGATCTCCCTCAAGACATAGCTGGGTCTCTCCTTCTCAACACATATACGAGTTGTTCTACCTCTATAGTTAGGCCTCTGCCTACCCCTCCCACCACCCCCTCCCCGCCCCCACACACACGATACATCGAGCGCTCTAGTCATGTCTCCCTGCCACACACAAACTTGACGTGTGCCCTCTAACGTTCCGGTAGGCCAGCCGCCCTATATCTTTGACTTGTACACACACACACAATTTCGATGGCTCTCTTCATCGATCTCGCACCCACCCACTTGATCCTCCCTTCGACTCTATCGATAGCTATGACCCCTCCCTCTCTTCTCGTGGATTGCCCGACCCTCTATGTATGATATGGACAGGCCTCCATTTCACACACATTGCATGCAAAATTTTGTTTGAGATGTCATCGACACATATTCCCACAAATAATTCATGAAATCAACTCCCACCCCACCCCCACCCCAAAACAAAAAACACTCACGAATGCGGTTTGTATCTCTCACACACACCCACGTAGGTGGGGGACGTGCACGAAGAGAAGAGGTGCATGCACGACGCACGTACTCCCGTCTCTTTCCCAACCACACCCGCGCGGGTACACGGTGGAGCTCATTTCTGTATGAAAAAGGCAGCCCACGTGGTAATTTGGCACGTGTACTGGTTGTCCACTTGGTGGAGGGAGGATTGTCTACCACGGGTGAACAAACAAATTGCGACTTGACGTGTTATGTTAAAAAAAGAGGAAACCATGTGGGGCCTACCTTAGAGGCAAGGCTCTATACACTGGAGTACTTTTGATGTGTCCCGTCAACTCGTAGAACGAGGAGAAGCTTTCTTAGTACGCCATCTCCCCCGCCCACGGGCGCGGTGGCTCGCAGGATGAGGTGAAGCTTGCTTACTACGCCTTACGCCCGCTCCCTCGCCCATGCGCGCGGTGGCTCGCAGGACGAGGAGAAAAATTTACTACTCCCTTCGTTTACTCCTCATCCCTACTACCTTCGTTATAGAGATTATATCATATTGTTTGGAATATATATGTCCTTTAGTAGATTACAATATGAACTACTAGTACATACTCCAAACACTGATGTATATAGACGTATTTTAGAGTGTAGATTCACTCATTTTGCTCCGTATGTAGCACTCTCCCTCGCCCCTCGACCCTCGCCCACGTGGTGGACGTGCATCAATTCATTCGGTCTCATATAGCCAGAACGATATATACTGCACTACCATTATTGCTCGACTTCCTGAAGAGGCGAAGAGCCAATCGCAAGGTTAATATTTTGGAGATGTCAAGCGCAAGGTTATAGGAGAACAAGTAGTAGGTGCCCCGTCATTTATAAATAATTTTTTTCTTCAGTGGCACGTACGCAATATGATAGGTTCATATGGAGAGAAAAGGAAACCGCTCCACTATATACATAGTCAGGACGGGCCAGCCTACACGGTTGCTTGCTGGGGTTGCTCTCTTCACACTCTCTTGCACAAAATGACTGTGGCCACATCTCTAACATCCCGCCGGATCACGTCCGCTTGGGGAAGGGGTGGATGCTTAGTGTAGATGCGGTGGCCGTCGCCGACGGTGAAAACCCACTGTCGGCACGTCCCGATCAGGGGTCCCCGCCGTTCTCTCACAAAGCTGGTGAGGTTGCCATCGTCCCTTGCTCACTGCCACGACGCGGGTAGTTGCCGCCTCCCGCTGCCCTCCTCAAGGTTGAGCTATGTCCCTCAGGTACAACTCCCTTTACAGCCGGCTTGCACCACTGCTCCAGCTGCCCACATCACTCCCTGTGGATATTTCTCTACTTCTTTGCCCCGCACATACCTCTACAGGCTTCTACGTACTGTATTTGTGATGAGTTTATGTCTCATCAACTAGTCCCAGTAATCTTATTCTAATCACGCTTGTTCAATTTCTTTGCCACAGGGATGCTCATCTCGATTTTGGTGAAACTGCACAAAATGATCCGATGGTCAAAAGGTTGCAAACTTCATTTATTAGGAAGATCGAACGTTGCCAGCAAATTGAAGCCTGGTCAGGGTTCATGGTTCAAGGGCTAGGGACTGCATGGATCATTTTTTTCTTTAGCTGCCTCTGTTCCAAAATAAGTGTCAACTTTAGTAGTAGTACAACTTTGTACTAAAGTTTGCAGAAAGTTGAGAAACTTATTTTGGAACGGAGGGAGTACATATTTGCTATGATCTGTCAATCATTGAGATGCAATAGCATGCATGTTAGTCTCCTTTGTATTTGATGAAATGTTGCAACGGGCAACCTTGGACGCAAGATACATGTAACAGAAGCTGGAAGCTTCATAGCATTGTACAAATTTATCTCGCTGATAAATCACAGTACGTACTATACTAGTACTTCCTTCGTTCCTAAATATAAGTCTTTGTAGAGATTTCACCATGAACCACATGCGGATGTATATAGATGCATTTTAAGTGTAGATTCATTCATTTTGTTTCGTATGTAGTGGAATCTCTACAAAGACTTACAGAGCATCTACTAGTAATAGCTAGCCCCCACTACTAGGAATTCTCTATCCTCTCATTGAGCCACGTCATCAAAATTGATGTAGCCGTTAGATAAAGTAAACCAGTCCATAATAGCCGTCTGATCTAGACGTTGAGAGGCTCCACACTAAGCCACATGCAAGCATGCAGAAATACCGTGCCACATGCATGTGAGTGGGTTTTATATCACATCAACATGGCTGCATGCAAGCATGCACCGGTAGCATGCATGTAAGTGAGCTTTTAAGTCCCATTAACATGTCAAAAAGAAAAATATAATCCCATTATGCAGTAGGAGTTGGCTGATCTTTTTTCCTTATGTGGGATGATCTAAGGCTGGCCATAGTGGGAGTAACATGCACTTGGGACTAGCAAACAATCTTATGTGGCACATAATTAAAGAAGAGAGAGAGGGTTAGAGTAACATAAGTAGATACCATATCATGTTAAATGCTATGCTACTTTGTGCCATGCATGGCAATAAATATGATCTATGATACTACTTTATGTTACTATGCACTATGGAGGTAGTATCATACACTAGTATCATATGCATGATACCAGTATATGCTACTCCCCACTATGACCAACCTAAATGATGATGGGTGTTTATTTAGTTTGGCTACCACATTTGTCATGCGGTTATAGAGTTTTTTTTGTTCTATGAAATCGATAATTTTGCGCAGAGAGACATACCGCTGTTCCGCGCCAACGCGCGGGGACTCATCTAGTAATATTTAGGAACGGAGGGAGTACTATGTAAAGAGTCAGGTGTTGCAGGTGATAGTGTGAGGCGGGCCATGTAATCACTGAGCCTGCATGTTTTCACCGCTCTTGCACACCTCCGCTGTAAGAATGGAGAAAATTGTAATCTAGTAGTAGTATACCTCCTTTCGCCGAAAGCGTGGGACATCCAGCAGTCCTACCACCTCAGTAATAAAGACCAATGAGCCGTCAAATCACATAGACCCAGCAGTAAGTTGGACGGACGAAGCAACCATCACTCTTGCGCCAGTGAGAGGTGGCGTCCGCTCTGCCCGGGCATGAATGCGGCACCGATTCTCTAGAGCGGTGCAGACCGTTTTGGGCGGGAAGCGCGCAGGCGATGGAGGGGCTTTGGGTGGGCCAGGCTGGTCAGGAGCGGGCGTGGCAGCTGTCCGCATGTCCGTACCAGACACGCCCGGAAACGAGAGGATGCACCGACTCTCGCGGCTAAAATCGTACACTACACAACATCTCTCTGTAGGAGTAGGTCGATCTGTCGCTCTCTGTAACACACACACACACACGCACCTTGGTCCCGTTGCACCTTCTAACGTGACTTATTACACCTAGATGGAGGGAGTAGTAAGTATACGAGATACAGTGGCACACTGACTTAAGTCGAATACAAGTGCCCAAAATTTGTGTGCATGTTATAATAAGGATTCACTTAAAAAAGTACGTGAGCGAACAGAGGGATCAATTGGATAGTGTTCCTGAGCAATAGCGAGATGTGTGAGGTAAGATACACCGCTGGCGCTTTTAATTTTTCTTATTAATTTGTTTGTTTCACCCTCTGACTGGTGGGACCCAACGTACTACATGGAGAGAGGTAAGGTGACTAAGGCTACATTATTTCGGCGCCACTGTGTATAGTCTTACCACCAAAGCCACATGACACGATTATGATTGAAATCCCAATGACTCCCACACACACAAAAAAACACGTCATGCTTGTCACACGAATGCAGGAATGTATAAAAGGTTATTTCCCTCTCGTTGAACATAACGGGAGGGTTGTGTAGCTGGTTAGCCCTCATCAAACTTGAGGTCTCGGGTTCGATAACTACACTTGAGCATAATTTGTGCCAGGTGGATTCTTTGACTGGTCAAAATGTTTTCTAGGGTTTGCATGCTTCACACTCTATCTCCAGTATATATATATATACACGCTGGAGCCTCAGCGCTTGTAGTTGCTCTCTTCACACTCTCTCGCCCTCTCCAGATCTAAACAAGACTTCACTGGCCTCTCTCTCCCCTCACTACTGCTCAAAGAGCCGGCAGGATCCGTCCGCCGGGAAGGGAAGGAGGCTTAACGCTGTCGCCGTCAGCGAGGGACTACCGGTGCAGCTGTTCACTTTCCACCCAGCGGCGGCGCGAGAGGGCCTCCGACCCCTTCTTCTTCTTCGTCGTCCCGTCTCGCACCGAACCACGCCCCAAGAACCTTAAGGTATAATTTACTTACTCCACATGCATTGCTCTAGCTGCATGTATACCATGAATCTAGGACTTGGTTCAAAGAGGAAAGGAGTGGGGGAAAGTAGCGGGAAAAGTTATATATAGCATGAATCTAGGACGTGGTTTAAAGAGGAAATGAAGGGGAAAGTTGTATAGCATTAATCTAGGACGTGGTTCAAAGAGGAAAGGAATGGGGGAAATTAGTGGGGAAAGTTGTAGCGCATAATCTAGGACGTGGTTCAAAGAGGAAAGGAAGGGGCGAAAGTACTAGTTCAAAAAGGAAAGGAAGGGACAAGGCTGTAGAGTTTGAGCAGGACTAGATTTGCTGCGCTCACATAGGGAAAGGCGTCTAAAGATAACAAAACTGGGACCAACACAAATATGCTCCTTGGTTGTTTGTTCTTTGTTGCAACAGACTGTGCATGACCACAGGACATTGGTAGATGCACATGGTGCTGGTGCGTCCACTGTCCCGTGCAACTCATTAGCTGTTGTTAATCTAAGGCCCTGTTTGGTTAAGAACTCCCTAGTCCCTACTTGCTGGGTTCTAGGGACTAAACATGGACTAGAGGTTATTAAATGACATGCTAAAAGACCATGTTACCCGTAGTAATGAACTAATAGAGACAAGGTGCGATGCGTGGCAGGGGCAACTGTTGGAAAAAGTCCCAAAAAGACTCCCTCGGGGTCTTCTTTCTTTAGTCCCAAATGCCCACTTTTAGTCCCTAAAAGTCCCTCCTCTTTTGTTTAGATGGGACTGACACGGAGTTTTTTTAGTCCCTACACCAAAATGTCCCTGTAAACAAACACCCTCTAATAATGCCGCTGGAAAATTGATGCAATGCCGCAGTTAAAAGCAAATTACATGTTTAACGAATTTTATTGTTAATACAATCTCTATGTTAATATTAATCAATGCCACCGTTTGAGAAATGCTACTTGTTGGTGTACAAAAAGGGGGTACACTTTTTGTACCCCTATAACTGTGCATGGGCAGTCTGAGCCACGGACGCCGCCACACCGAGCACGACAAGGGAGGTAAGCCAAGGTAAGGCCGAAGATGAAGAGCAGTAGAACGACGCCAAGACCAAGACCACAAAGAGCAAAAGGGACAGAGCAGACCCCCCGGCAAGATCCTTGCCAGAGGGCAACTTTAGCTGACCCGGCAACATCCTTGCCGTGGTAGCTCGCCCCATACCTACGGAGCGGGTCACCCTTGAGTCCACTTCCCCCATGGGGCAAGGATTCGGGAGGCATTCCCGTGGTGGTATGCAGATCTTTGTGAAGACATTCAAGATCAGATGCACACTTTGGAAGAAGATGATCCTTGGTGGGATCCCAGCCAAGGAGGACCACAAGGCCCCCGGCAAGAGCCTTGCCGGGGATGACAGCAGGCGCCCCAGCAAGGCCCTTGTCGGGGCCGCGACAAGGCCCTTGCCATGAACACCCATGGGTCCACCATCAGGCCCACGCCAGTCGCACCTCCGCCACTGCTCGCATGCAGCTGCCGACCCAACCAGCTGGGCAGGCACCTGCGTGGCGGCATGCAAATCCTCGTGGAGACCCACCGCTGCGCCACCTCAGCTGCCTGCCTACCTACATGGCATCGCGGGCACTGCTGGCCAGGGCGTGTGTCGACGCGGGAGGGAGCGGCGACGGACAAGACGGGGCTCTCCCTCGCCCCCGATAAAGCAAAGACACCTAAGCAAGGCGCATTAAATGCACTTGGTCATGTAATGGGAGGGATAACCTCGCATCACTGTACCCTTTCCACCTCCTGTGTGCCACTGTGGCAACCCCTATCCGTATAAAAGGAGGCCCCAGGCGACCAGGAAGATGATTCGGCTTTTTGGAGATCTCGACGCCCCATAGCTAGCTCAAGAACACAGGTATACAATCCACCAAAGCAGGAGTAGGGTTTTACGCATCCCTGCGGCCCGAACCTGGGTAAAGGAATCGCGTGCTATCTGTTTGATCCGCTCTTTTCACAACCCCGCGCCCCGCAACCGTAGTAGGGATTCTTGTGATCCCATAGGTGTCATTTCGCACCGACATCTTTGGCGCGCCAGGTAGGGGGCGCATTTGTGAGAATCGGCTTTGGCAGTTAGCCTGACGCTCCTTCATCCTCGTGACATCTTCGAAGAAGAAAGGAGGCCAGAAGGTCGACGCTCGAGCGATCGCAGCCAGAAGCTAAGTTGCTGAACCCTTCTTTTGTGCTACCTTTCTTATTTGAGGTTATTCCCCCTGGAGATGTTTGCTTTGTATGAAAAACTTGCACTCTAGGGGGCTCTACCACGATCGGCAACGCCCTTGCCCTATTTCGAGTCCGCTCAACAGCTCAAGCGGCTGCGTCGAAAATGGCAGAGTAGCCTTCCGCGACCAACGACGCCCTCGATTCTGACTCGAGTCAACCTCGACAGTTCGAGCGGCCGCATTCGGAACGGAAAGGTGGCTTGCCCGGCAGCACGCGTACCCGGCAGGCCATGGGGATCCGTACCCAAGACGCCGCTTGGGGCTTTCGCGCCGGCAAGCCTTCCCGATCGACGTAGGGCACACATACAAAGGGGAATTGAACGGGGAAATAACATGCATGAAAATTAAGAGTACTTCAAAGTTATATTACATCACATCATTGCTGCGGTTCTAACTAAAGATAAAATTTGTCTTGGTCGGGAACCCGCAGCGGCGAAGAAGAACGGGATGCCTATTCCCGGCGCTGGCCTTCCACCCTCTTGATTTCGTCGATGCAGTCGGTGATGGGCTTGATGCGCTCCTTGAGTGTCGTGAGGTCAACACCATCCGGCAAGCTCGTCATCGCGGCCGGGAAGTCAAGGTCGGGATTCCAGTGCGCCACCTTGGTGAGGACCTTGGTCACGACCCTCCGGCAAAGCCGCCGGGCCTCCTCGGCCAGTGTGGCCGTCCTGTTGGAGTGAAGATAGGCCAAGGCTCCGAGGATGCCTTCGAAGAACTGGGTCAGCTTGGCATTGACGGTCCCGCTGCGCTCAGGGGCATACCTCACATTTGGCATCCCCATGGTGGCCAATTGCGGGGTGACCCTGCCGGCGACGACCTCCAGATGGCTGATCCACCTATTCTCGCCCGCCACGTATTCTTGGTGGGAGGCGGCCTCATTTTCCCGCAGCTGTTTCTCCTCCTCCAGGCTCCTGGTCAAGGTCTCCTCCCGAGCACTGCTCTCCGACAATAGCTTCTCGAGATCCTCCAGCTTCAGCCTGAGGTCTCTGATGGAGTTCCGCGCCTCAGAGAGCTCTCCAGTCCTGCTGATAACTCTTCCTTGCACCTCTACCAAGGCGCGGTTGAGCGTGTTCTTCTCGCCGGACAGCTTGAGGGCCTGCTCCTCCAGCTCGTCCCGCTCTGCCTCCAGCTCCTTCACCTTGCCGGCGTGGGCCAGGGCTAGGGCATCGAGCGCCTCTTTGTGCCTCTGCTCCAGCTCATGGGTCTGCCGCGCGACAAGGGCCTCGAGCTCCCCGTCCTTGCCGCGGAGCGTTGCGGCAAGCTTCGCCTCACACGCGGAGAGGTCCTCCTCCTGGGAGTCCAAGGAGGCTTGATGCTGGTTTCGGACGGCTTCGGCCGCGGCAGCCAAGTTCGCCGCCTTCTCCTGGGCCTTCTCGATGTCGGCCATCCTCAGGGAGAGCTCCACATCAAGCTGGGCCAATTTCTCTTGAAAGGCCCTCTGCTCCTCGCGAGTTTGGTGGAACCAGGCCTGCGCCTCGGCAACGCGCGCCTTGAAGTCCACCTCCGCGTTGTCCACCGTTGCCATCCTGGACTTGGCCTTGTCCAGATAGGCACGGTGGAGCGCTTGGAGCTTCCGGAAGTTGGCCCCCATGGCGCGGAAGAGCTGCTCTTCTGGGGAACCATCGCCGCCAACGTCCGGCGCGTCGACAAGTTCGAACCCGGTGGCGGCAAGCACCTTAGTGGAGCGGTGGAAATCCTCCCCCGCGTTACCGGCAGGTTGGGGCCTCGGCTAAGCCGGCGATGTCCTCAGCCTCGTTGTTGGCGGGGCGGGGCCTCGGCGAAGCCGGCGGTGTCCTCTGCCTTGTTGTTGGCGCCGCGGGGCCTCGACGAAGCAGGGCCTTGTCGACGCCAGCAGAGCGGGGACTCGTCAGAGCCGGCATTATCCTCTGCCTCGTTGTTGGCGCCGCGGGGCCTTGGCGGAGCAGGGCCTCGTCGACGCCAGCAGAGCGGGGACTCGTCGGAGCCGGCATTGTCCTCTGCCTCGTCCTCGGTCTCGTCAAACAGCACCTCGCCCGCTTCATCGCCCTCTTTGCTAGCCTCTTTATAGGCGGCCGCAGCCTCCGCCACCCGCATGTAGTACCGCCAGCGCTCGAGGCGGCCCTTGCGGGCGGAGCGGTACGAGTCGAGCAGCGCCTCCTGCTCCGCCCGCTCCGCGACGATCTGCTCCTCTGCCTGCAGGTGCTCCTGGAGGAGATGGTGGTTGTAGGCAATGTCGGCCTGCACCTCCCAGAACTGCTCTTGACACATCTGCCTCACACTGTCCATATATTGGGCACGGGCCTCGCCGATGGTCATGGTGCAATGCACTGGCGAGGATGCGCGGAGGAGGGGGTTGGCGCCGGATTGTCGACTACCATGTTCTCCATTGGGACGTCGTCATCCTCCGGCTGCCTGCCGGCCAGCCGGTCGGCAGCAATGGCTGCCATCTTGTAGCGACCAGACCTCAAACAGTCCGACCTCTGTGCTCAGGTGTCATCCCTGGATCAGTAATGCTGACACCACACAGTACTTCGAAGGATTTATAACAGAGTAGCAATCACACGCTTATTACTTCGATGTCTCAAAGAGAACTTATTACAATAAATATGGCTTAAGGCCATCTAATAACGATAACAGCGGAAGGCTTGGAAGATAAGCGAGTCCATCAACTCCAACGGCATCACTGAGTATAGAACCACGACCTAAAAGGCACCTTACTCGTTGTCTGAAAAGTCTGCAACATGAAACGTTGCAGCCCGAAACGGGTCAGCACATGGAATATGCTGGCAATGTAACACATAGAGAGTAATGAATGATTAAGCCTATACTACATGCATATATGGCCGGTGGAAAGCTCTATGGTTACAGTTTTGCGTAAAGCCAGTTTTTCCCTACAGCAAAGGAATAAATTTATTAAACTATCATGGTGGTTGTCAAACATTGAGAATGGTTGACAACATCCTCAATCCCAATTAAAAATAATCATCATTAAAACCCAACAATATTAATTTAGAAGTAACATGATGAGATTCAGATGATATCCAAAATACTAGATACTCAAAACGTCCATAACCGGGGACACGGCTAACCATGATTAGTTTGTACACTCTGCAGAGGTTTGCACACTTTTCCCCACAAGACTCGATCGCCTCCGTTAGATTTCTCGCACTACATGGTGTTTGAGAAACGGATGACTGAGACACAGTCTTTCAGAAGCGCTAGCACCTTACGATGGATAGACCGGTACACCTACTTTCCCGTACATCTACTAGTCTACCCTGTAAGAGTTCGCACGACTTAATCAACTATGCCAGAGCCCATAATGGCTTGTGGCTGCACACGGAAGTTTCTAGTTTGAATAATACCATGATCCCTTTGAGCCTGGGTGGCGGTCCAAAAAGAAACAGGCAATCCTGGAATACCCAGGTACCTCAATCCACCCAGATTGTGTTTAAGTTGCCACCTTAGATAAACCATTAATTAACAAACTCACACCTGTCATGGATATCACTCACCCAATCCACGTCTACTAGCATAGCATGTCATAATAAGCAAACGTAGAAGTAACTCCCAAAGGTTTCATAAATAAACAGGTAATAGGTACTACCTCAACTACTTCCCATCCCACAATTTAAATTAGATCCTAATCATGCAGTGTTTGAGGATTGATCTAATGCAATAAAACTGGGTAGTAAAAGAGGTATGATGAAAGTGTTACTTGCCTTGCTGATGATCCGCGAAACCTAGAGATTCGAAGTAACAGGCGGCGCACTCCGGGTATTCTATCGCAGACAAACAAACAAGCATATAATAAGTATTCATATAATACACAGTTAAAACAAATAAGTGATTTAACTAGAAAGTTCAACTTAAGAACTCCGGTTTGCAAAAAGAATCAAATCGAACGAAGCAACGAAAGTCAAACGGCGAAAGAAAACAACTTCGTTCTACTAATCTGGACCTAAGCCAAATTTTACAGTAGCAAAAACTTCTTTAAGTTGATTAATCGAATAGAGGGTTTCGAGACGAAACTCCAGGCGCTTGAATCGCCTGATTCCGATAAACGAGCGAAAAGTTATACTAAAACGAAAATCGGATCAGAAATCACGATCGGAAAATAACCGCGAAAAATCCGAAAAAAAGAAAAACGACTAACGGATTAACGAACGAACGTTCGTTAATTAACCTAAACCGAAAATAATAAAATAAATAATAAAAAAAAACTGAAAAAAAAGAAAATAAAACCGACGAAAACCAATCGTGTTTTCTAAATAAAACCGGGCACGGATTTCGAGGCGGCGGCGGACCTTGGGCGACGTGCGGGCGGGCGGCGGCTCCGGCGGCGGCGGCGGCTAGGGTTAGGGTTTAGGCGCGGGTGGGCTACGGCGGCGGTGGCTTATGAGCTGGATGGCTCGGGGCGCGGGTATATAAAGGCTGCCCCGGGCGGTGTCCCGCTTGGGTACGACCCGGAGTCGGTTTCGTTTCTTTTTTTTTTTAAATTATGCTTGGAAGAAAAATAAAAAGAAGTACTAAACGGACTCCAAAAATCCCGAAATAAATTTTCCCGGGCTTCTAAAATCAAGTCCGACAAAGTGAACATTTATTTGGGCCCTAAATGCAATTTTGAAAAACGCATATTTTTCCTAAATTCAAATAAAAATATCGAAAAACTCCGAAATAAATCTTATTTGATTTTATTATTAAATCCTCAATATTTTTATGTTTTGGGAAAGTCATTTTATTCCCTCTCTCATACTTCTGTAATAGAAATATTTGATGATAAATAAATAAAATCAAATGATCCTATTCTCAAATTTTGAGAAAAGTCAAATATGAAAATAACGAAATCCCCAACTCTCTCCGTGGGTCCTTGAGTTGCTTAGGATTTTCTAGGATCAAAACCAAAAGCAAATAAAATATGATATGCATGATGATCTAATGTATAACATTCCAAATTGAAAATTTGGGATGTTACACATCTCCTTGTGGTCCGTCGTCCGCCCGTCCCGAAGAGCGCTGGAGCACGAGGAAGCCATGGTGGGCAGTAGTGGTGTGGACAGGAGAAAGGGAACGGATGCGGATGACTGCGGCTATGGCGGGCGCAGCAGTTTATATAGCAATGGTGGGCGGGCGGAGGGACGGACGTGTGGCGCCGGAGTAGCCGCCTCAGCAACCGCGTATCATTAATGTTGGCGGCAGATGGACGGACGAACGACACTTGTGTCGTTTGAAGGCGGAGCAATCGACTGCACCGGGAAGCGGGGTGGGCGGCGCTGACTGGTTCGGGAGGAAAGCGCGCGCGGGCGAGGAGATGACTTTACTTGGAGAGGATGACAATGGGGACCCACCAGGTCCATAGCCTCACGTACGCAAGTGCCTCCTTATTATATATGTATGTATAAAACTATACTCCCTCCGTCTAGGTGAATAAGTCGTATTAGAAGGTGCATCACGACCTAGGTGCAAGCAGATTGGTGGAAAAGAAGAATATTTCTCTCTTCTAAACACAACATTTAATCACAGCAGTTAAGAGGATGCCTTATTAGCTACCCATGCAGGCCATCGTAATTCATAGCATGCAAAGTGCTTTTATTTCTTGCCTAATAACCGCATGGACGTGCTACATGCATTGGTCTTTGCCCGAGCAAAAAAAGGGAGGAAAGGGGTTTCCATGGGAGACAACGAGGCAGAGGTGGAAGCGCTCGCTGAAGTAATTTATTTTGCTTCCCCCTGTTTTCCTGACATCACGGTCCCACACCATTGTCAACCTATGTAGTAGTCAATAAACGAGAGAATTGCACAAGAAGCGGCCGACAGCTGGGACCAAGCAGCTCGAGCAGTATTTGTGTTTTTGAGGTGTGAGCACTTCAGTGTTTTTTGATGTTTAGCCCAGATATTAATTTTTCTCCTCTGAACAACAACGAAAACATCGCTGCAGGTATTAACTGGGCGGGCTATGGCCCGTCTAGCCCAGGCCTGATATCCAGCCTAGATATTAATTTTTTTCAAGCTGAAAATGGCTAGCCCAGCTATACTTTTTTTAGGAATACCCAGGCAAGGTCAAGTTGTTATTCTCCGCCCCGGTGGGCTACAAATCTTTCCTAGGAGGGATGCATTAGGCTTAACAAGAAAATGGGTTTTAAGAAATAATAAATGGGATGTAATTATAAAAACTGGGCAGTAACTATAAAAATGCACCAAACACGTGATTACTTTATAAAATATTATTTTTGGATATTGAAAATTTTAATTTCATTAATTGATGCAAGCGCAATGTTTCGTTGGATTATTACGTAATATAAATTCATATTGAAATTGTATTTAATCTGACTAGAAATTTTGGGATAAAAATATTTTGGATCTCATCAAAATGTGGGAAATTTTATTGAATTCTGTTTTGAACGGTTGGTTGAAATGGGCTGTACTTTTAACAAACTGTAAATGGGCTGTAGTGAATTCCATTAGAATTCAAAAATGGGCTACACATTCTTAGAAATATCAAATGGGCTATAAGTTATCTGCCACACACTTCTAGCCTTACTGAGTTGACGTGTCCCCTAAAAAAACAGAGTTGACGCGTATGCAAGGCTTTGTCAACTTATAGTCAACACACGGTTCTGGCAGCAGTGGCCGTTGGATGTCCATCCAACGGATGCCGTGCTTCTTCTTCAATCTCGGATATTCTAGCTTCACCCGCCCAAAAAATGATTCCTCCCCCTGACATTTGGGACGCACAGTTTCGGATGCTGACCTGTGGGCCAACTAAGTTGACATACCAAGGGCTTTATTTGAAGGAAATATGCCCTAGAGGCAATAATAAAGTTATTATTTATTTCCTTAATTCATGATAAATGTTTATTATTCATGCTAGAATTGTATTAACAGGAAACATAATACATGTGTGAATACATAGACAAACAGAGTGTCACTAGTATGCCTCTACTTGACTAGCTCATTAATCAAAGATGGTTATGTTTCCTAACCATGAACAAGGAGTTGTTATTTGATTAATGAGGTCACATCATTAGTTGAATGATCTGATTGACATGACCCATTCCATTAGCTTAGCTCCCGATCGTTTAGTATGTTGCTATTGCTTTTGTTCATGACTTATACATGTTCCTTTGACTATGAGATTATGCAACTCCCGTTTACCGTAGGAACACTTTGTGTGCTACCAAACGTCACAACGTAACTGGGTGATTATAAAGGAGTACTACAGGTGTCACCAAAGGTAGATGTTGGGTTGGCGTATTTCGAGATTAGGATTTGTCACTCCGATTGTCGGAGAGGTATCTCTGGGCCCTCTCGGTAATGCACATCACTTAAGCCTTGCAAGCATTGCAACTAATGAGTTAGTTGCGAGATGATGTATTATGGAACGAGTAAAGAGACTTGCCGGTAACGAGATTGAACTAGGTATTGGATACCGACGATCGTATCTCGGGCAAGTAACATACCGATGGACAAAGGGAACAACGTATGTTGTTATGCGGTCTGACCGATAAAGATCTTCGTAGAATATGTAGGAGCCAATACGGGCATCCAGGTCCCGCTATTGGTTATTGACCGGAGACGTGTCTCGGTCATGTCTACATTGTTCTCGAACCGTAGGGTCCGCACGCTTAAGGTTACGATGACAGTTATTATGAGTTTATGCATTTTGATGTACCGAAGGAGTTCGGAGTCCCGGATGTGACCACGGACATGACGAGGAGTCTCGGAATGGTCGAGACATAAAGATTGATATATTGGACGGCTATGTTCGGACATCGGAATGGTTCCGAGAGGTTTCGGATATTACCAGAGTGCCGGAGGGGTTACCGGAACCCCCCGGGGGAAGTATGGGCCTTATTGGGCCTCGAGGGGAGAGAGGGACGCGCCAGGAGGTGGCGCGCCCCCCCATAAGGAGTTCGAATTGGACAAGGAGGGGGGGGGCGCCCCCCCCTTTCCCTCTCCCTCTCCCTCTCCTTCCTTCCCCCCTTTCCCCTCCTAGTTGGACTAGGAAAGGGGAGTCCTACTCCCACTAGGAGGAGGACTCCCCCTCCCTTGGCGCGCCCCTAGGGCCGGCCGACCCTCCCCCCTTTCTCCATAATATACGGGGGCAGGGGGGCACCCCAAGACACAATTGATCAACGTGATCGTTCCTTAGCCGTGTGCGGTGCCCCCCTCCACCATATTCCACCTCGGTCATATTGTCGCGGTGCTTAGGCGAAGCCCTGCGTCGGTAGTACATCAAGATCGTCACCACGCCGTCGTGCTGACGAAACTCTTCCCCGAAGCTTTGCTGGATCGGAGCCCGGGGAACGTCATCGAGCTGAACGTGTGCCAAGAACTCGGAGGTGCCGGAGTAACGGTGCTTGGATCGGTCGGATCGCGAAGACGTACGACTACATCAACCGCGTTGATATAACGCTTCCTGTTGGGTACGTAGACAACACTCTCCCCTCTCGTTGCTATGCATCACCATGATCTTGCATGTGCGTAGGAATTTTTTTGAAATTACTACGTTCCCCAACAGTGGCATCCGAGCCTAGGTTTTTATGGTTTGATGTTATTTGCACGAGTAGAACACAAGTGAGTTGTGGACGATACAAGTCATACTGCCTACCAGCATGTCATACTTTGGTTCAGCGGCATTGTTGGATGAGACGACCCGGACCAACCTTATGCGTACGCTTACGCGAGACCGGTTCCCTCGACGCGCTTTGCACACAGATGGCTTGCGGGAGACTGTCTCACCAACTTTAGTTGAACCAAGTGTGGCTACGCCCGGTCCTTGAGAAGGTTAAAACGGAGTCTATTTGACAAACTATCGTTGTGGTTTTGATGCGTAGGTAAGATGAGTTCTTGCTTAAGCCCGTAGCAGCCACGTAAAACTTGCAACAAACAAAGTAGAGGACGTCTAACTTGTTTTTGCAGGGCATGTTGTGATGTGATATGGTCAAGACATGATGCTATATTTTATTGTATGAGATGATCATGTTTTGTAATCGAGTTATCGGCAACCGGCAGGAGCCGTATGGTTGTCGCTTTATTGTATGCAATGCAATCGCCCTGTAATGCTTTACTTTATCACTAAGCGGTAGCGATAGTCGTAGAAGCATAAGATTGGCGAGACGACAACGATGCTACGATGGAGATCAAGGTGTCGCGCCGGTGATGATGGAGATCATGATGGTGCTGCAGAGATGGAGATCACGAAGCACAAGATGATGATGACCATATCATATCACTTATATTGATTTGCATGTGATGTTTATCTTTTATGCATCTTATCTTGCTTTGATTGACGGTAGCATTATAAGATGATCTCTCACTAAATTATCAACAAGTGTTCTCCCCGAGTATGCACCGTTGCCAAAGTTCGTCGTGCCCAGACACCACGTGATGATCGGGTGTGATAAGCTCTACGTCCATCTACAACGGGTGCAAGCCAGTTTTGCACACGCAGAATACTCGGGTTATACTTGACGAGCCTAGCATATGCAGATATGGCCTCGGAACACGGAGACCGAAAGGTCGAGCGTGAATCATATAGTAGATATGATCAACATAATGATGTTCACCATTGAAGACTAAGCCATTTCATGTGACGATCGGTTATGGTTTAGTTGATTTGGATCACATGATCACTTAGAAGATTAGAGGGATGTCTATCTAAGTGGGAGTTCTTAAGTAATATGATTAATTGAACTTTAATTTATCATGAACTTAGTCCTGGTAGTATTAGCATATCTATGTTGTAGATCAATAGCTCGCAGTGTTGCTTCCCTGTGTTTATTTTGATATGTTCCTAGAGAAAATTGTGTTGAAAAATGTTAGTAGCAATGATGCGGATTGGATCCGTGATTTAAGGTTTATCCTCATTGCTGCACAGAAGAATTATGTCCTTGATGCACCGCTAGGTGACGGACCTATTGCAGGAGCACATGCAGACGTTATGAACGTTTTGCTAGCTCAATATGATGACTACTTAATAGTTTAGTGCACCATGCTTAACGGCTTAGAATCGGGACTTCAAAGACGTTTTGAACGTCATGGACCATATGAGATGTTCCAGGAGTTGAAGTTAATATTTCAAGCAAATACCCGAGTTGAGAGATATGAAGTCTCCAACAAGTTCTATAGCTAAAAGATGGAGGAGAATCGCTCAACTAGTGAGCATGTGCTCAGATTGTGGGTACTACAATCGCTTGAATCAAGTGGGAGTTAATCTTCTAGATAAGATAGTGATTGACAGAATTCTCTAGTCACCATCACCAAGTTAGTAGAACTTCGTGATGAACTATAATATGCAAGGGATAACGGAAAATATTCCCAAGCTCTTCGCGATGCTAAAATCGGCGAAGGTAGAAATCAAAGAAAAACATGAAGTGTTGATGGTTGACAAGATCACTAGTTTCAAGAAAAGGGAAAAGGGAAAGAAGGGGAACTTCAAGAAGAACGGCAAGCAAGTTGCTGCTCAAGTGAAAAAGCCCAAGTCTGGTCCTAAGCCTGAGACTAAGTGCTTCTACTGCAAAGGGACTGGTCACTGGAAGTGGAACTACCCCAAGTGATTGGCGGATAAGAAGGATGGCAAAGTGAACATAAGTATATTTGATATACATGTTATTGATGTGTACTTTACTAGTGTTCATAGCAACCCCTCAGTATTTGGTACTAGTTCAGTTGCTAAGATTAGTAACTCGAAACGGGAGTTGCAGAATGAACAAATACTAGTTAAAGGGCAAGGTGACGATGTGTGTTGGAAGTGGTTCCAAGATTGATATGATCATCATCACACACTCCCTATACTTTCGGGATTAGTGTTGAAACTAAATAAGTGTTATTTGGTGTTTGCGTTGAGCATGAATATGATTTGATCATGTTAATTGCAATACAGTTATTCATTTAAGTTAGAGAACAATTGTTGTTCTGTTTACATGAATAAAACCTTCTATGGTCATACACACCAACGAAAATGGTTTGTTGGATCTCGATCGTAGTGATACACATATTCATAATATTGAAGCCAAAAGATGCGAAGTTAATAATGATAGTGCAACTTATTTGTGGCACTGCCGTTTAGGTCATATTGGTGTAAAGCGCATGAAGAAACTCCATGCTGATGGAATTTTGGAATCTCTTGATTATGAATCACTTGATTCTTGCGATCCATGCCTTAAGGGCAAGATGACTAAAAACGCCGTTCTCCGGAACAATGAAGCAAGCAACAGATTTATTGGAAATCATACATACTGATGTATGTGGTCCGATGAATATTAAGGCTTGCAGTAGGTATCATTATTTTCCGACCTTCACAGATGATTTGAGAAGATATGGGTATATCTACTTGATGAAACATAAGTCTGAAACGTTTGAAAAGTTCAAAGAATTTCAGAGTGAAGTAGAGAATCATCGTAACAAGAAAATAAAAGTTTCTACGATATGATCGCAGAGGTAAAATATTTGAGTTACTAGTTTGGCCTTCATTTAAACAATGTGAAATAGTTTCACTACTCATGCCACCTGGAACACCACAGCATAATGGTGTGTCCGAACGTCATAACCGTACTTTATTGGATATAGTGCAATCTATGATGTTTCTTACCGATTTACCACTATAGTTTTGGGGTTATGCATTAAAGACAGCTGCATTCACGTTATAAAAGGGGCACCATCTAAGTCCGTTGAGACGACACAATCTGAACTGTGGTTTGGCAAGAAACCAAAGTTGTCCTGTCTTAAAGTTTGGGGTTGTGATGCTTATATGAAAAAGTTTCATCCTGATAAGCTCAAACCCAAATCGGAGAAATATGTCTTCATAGGATACCCAAAGAAGACAGTTGGGTACACCTTCTATCACAGATCCGAAGGCAAGATATTCGTTGCTGAGAATGGATCCTTTCCAGAGAAGGAGTTTCTCTCGAAAGAAGTGAGTGGGAGGAAAGTAGAACTTGATGAGGTAACTGTACCTGCTCCCTTATTGGAAAGTAGTACATCACAGGAAACGGTTTCTATGACATCTACACCAATCAGAGAAGAAGTTAGTGATGATGATCATGAAACTTCAGATCAAGTAACTGCTGAACCTCGTAGATCAACCAGAGTGAGATCCGCACCAGAGTGGTACGGCAGTCCTATTCTGGAAATCATGCTACTAGATCATGACGAACCTACGAACTATGAAGAAGCCATGGTGAGCCCAGATTCCGCAAAATGGCTGGAAGCCATGAAATCTGAGATGGGATCCATGTATGAAAACCAAGTGTGGACTTTGGTTGACTTGCCCGAGGGTCGGCAAGCAATAGAGAACAAGTGGATCTTTAAGAAGAAGACTGACGCTGACGGTAATGTTACTGTCTACAAAGCTCGACTTGTCGCAAAGGGTTTTCGACAAGTTCAAGGGATTGACTACGATGAGACCTTCTCACCCGTAGCGATGCTTAAGTCTGTCCGAATCATGTTAGCAATTGCCGCATTTTATGATTATGAAATTTGGCAAATGGATGTAAAGACTGCATTCCTGAATGGGTTTCTGGAAGAAGAGTTGTATATGATGCAACCAGAAGGTTTTATTGATCCAAAGGGATCTGACAAAGTATGCAAGCTCCAGCGATCCATTTATGGACTGGTGCAAGCATCTCGGAGTTGGAATAAACGTTTTGATAGTGTGATCAAAGCATTTGGGTTTGTACAGACTTTTGGAGAAGCCTGTATTTACAAGAAAGTGAGTGGGAGCTCTGTAGCATTTCTAATATTATATGTAGATGACATATTACTGATTGGAAATGATATAGAATTTCTGGATAGCATAAAGGGATATTTGAATAAGAGTTTTTCAATGAAAGACCTCGGTGAAGCTGCTTACATATTGGGCATTAAGATCTATAGAGATAGATCAAGACGCTTAATTGGACTTTCACAAAGCACATACCTTGACAAGATTTTGAAGTAGTTCAAAAGGGAACAGTCAAAGAAAGAGTTCTTGCCTGTGTTACAAGGTGTGAAATTGAGTAAGACTCAAAGCCCGACCACGGCAGAAGATAGAAAGAGAATGAAAGTCATTCCCTATGCCTCAGCCATAGGTTCTATAAAGTATGCCATGCTGTGTACCAGATCTATTGCATACCCTACCACTGAGTTTAGCAAGGGAGTACAGTAGTGATCTAGGAGTAGATCACTGGACAACGGTCAAAGTTATCCTTAGTGGAATAAGGATATGTTTCTCGATTATGGAGGTGACAAAAGGTTCGTCGTAAAGGGTTACGTCGATGCAAGTTTTGACACTGATCTAGATGACTCTAAGTCTCAATCTGGATACATATTGAAAGTGGGAGCAATTAGCTAGAGTAGCTCCATGCAGAGTATTGTTGACATAGAAATTTGCAAAATACTTATGGATCTGAATGTGACAGACCCGTGGACTAAAATTATCTCACAAGCAAAACATGATCACACCTTAGTACTCTTTGGGTGTTAATCACATAGCGATGTGAACTAGATTAGTGACTCTAGTAAACCCTTTGAGTGTTGGTCACATATCGATGTGAACTATGGGTGTTAATCACATGGTGATGTGAACTATTGCTGGTAAATCACATGGCGATGTGAACTAGATTATTGACTCTAGTGCAAGTGGGAGACTGAACGAAATATGCCCTAGAGGCAATAATAAAGTTATTATTTATTTCCTTAATTCATGATAAATGTTTATTATTCATGCTAGAATTGTATTAACAGGAAACATAATACATGTGTGAATACATAGACAAACAGAGTGTCACTAGTATGCCTCTACTTGACTAGCTCATTAATCAAAGATGGTTATGTTTCCTAACCATGAACAAGGAGTTGTTATTTGATTAATGAGGTCACATCATTAGTTGAATGATCTGATTGACATGACCCATTCCATTAGCTTAGCTCCCGATCGTTTAGTATGTTGCTATTGCTTTTGTTCATGACTTATACATGTTCCTTTGACTATGAGATTATGCAACTCCCGTTTACCGTAGGAACACTTTGTGTGCTACCAAACGTCACAACGTAACTGGGTGATTATAAAGGAGTACTACAGGTGTCACCAAAGGTAGATGTTAGGTTGGCGTATTTCGAGATTAGGATTTGTCACTCCGATTGTCGGAGAGGTATCTCCGGGCCCTCTCGGTAATGCACATCACTTAAGCCTTGCAAGCATTGCAACTAATGAGTTAGTTGCGAGATGATGTATTATGGAACGAGTAAAGAGACTTGCCGGTAACGAGATTGAACTAGGTATTGGATACCGACGATCGAATCTCGGGCAAGTAACATACCGATGGACAAAGGGAACAACGTATGTTGTTATGCGGCCTGACCGATAAAGATCTTCGTAGAATATGTAGGAGCCAATACGGGAATCCAGGTCCCGCTATTGGTTATTTACCGGAGACGTGTCTCGGTCATGTCTACATTGTTCTCGAACCGTAGGGTCCGCACGCTTAAGGTTACGATGACAGTTATTATGAGTTTATGCATTTTGATGTACCGAAGGAGTTCAGAGTCCCGGATGTGATCACGGACATGACGAGGAGTCTCGGAATGGTCGAGACATAAAGATTGATATATTGGACGGCTATGTTCGGACATCGGAATGGTTCCGAGAGGTTTCGGATATTACCGGAGTGCCGGAGGGGTTACCGGAACCCCCCGGGGGAAGTATGGGCCTTATTGGGCCGCGAGGGGAGAGAGAGGGCCGCGCCAGGAGGTGGCGCGCGCCCCCCCATGAGGAGTCTGAATTGGACAAGGAGGGGGGGGGGCGCGGCCCCCCCTTTCCCTCTCCCTCTCCCTCTCCTTCCTTCCCCCCTTTCCCCTCCTAGTTGGACTAGGAAAGGGGAGTCCTACTCCCACTAGGAGGAGGACTCCCCCTCCCTTGGCGTGCCCCTAGGGCCGGCCGGCCCTCCCCCCTTGCTCCTTTATTTACGGGGGCAGGGGGGCACCCCAAGACACAATTGATCAACGTGATCGTTCCTTAGCCATGTGCGGTGCCCCCCTCCACCATATTCCACCTCGGTCATATTGTCGCGGTGCTTAGGCGAATCCCTGCGTCGGTAGTACATCAAGATCGTCACCACGCCGTCATGCTGACGAAACTCTTCCCCGAAGCTTTGCTGGATCGGAGCCCGGGGAACGTCATCGAGCTGAACGTGTGCCAAGAACTCGGAGGTGCCGGAGTAACGGTGCTTGGATCGGTCGGATCGCGAAGACGTACGACTACATCAACCGCGTTGATATAACGCTTCCGCTTTCGGTCTACGAGGGTACGTAGACAACACTCTCCCCTCTCGTTGCTATGCATCACCATGATCTTGCGTGTGCGTAGGAATTTTTTTGAAATTACTACGTTCCCCAACATTATTAACTTAGTCAATATAAACGATTCTAGGTGCAGTGACCGTACGATGTCCATCCAACGACCTTAGTGCTTCTTCAACCTCTGGTCTTCTTGCTCCAGCTGCCCAAAGCAGCGCCGGTCGTGCCGCCTGCTCCTGCCTCCCGTGGTCGGCTGTGCTACCGCGGAGGCCTCACCGCCCCCTACTATTCCCACCGCTGGCCAGGCCCTTCGGCGACGGCAGCCTCACACCGAAGCCGAACGAGTGAACCCTCACACTCCTCTCCGCGTGGGCATCCACTGCCGCGTCTTCACCGGCTCCGCGTTGTCCCCTACCTAGGCCTCGCCGTCGTCCACCGCCCTGGTGCTCTCGGCGCGGCGTGGTCAACGTGGTCAAAGAACGACCTCCATCGGACATGGACTATACGTGGAGAGGCTGACAGCTAGGTCCATGGCAGCAGCATGGAAGTGCCTCCTTATTATGTGGAAAATAATGATTCCTCCACCTAACCGCAGGGACCCACCGAACGGGCCACCATATTTCGCGACCAAAACGTTTCCCCCTGACTACTGGGACCCACCAGCTACACCTTCGCATGCAAGGAAGTGCGTTCGGGCAAAAAAAAACGATTTTCCCCCCTGACTGCTGGGACCCACCAGCTACATCTTCGCACACAAGGAAGTGCGTCCGGGCAAAAAAACCAAAATGATTCGCCCCCCTGACTGCTGGGACCCACCAGCTACATCTTCGCAGGCAAGGAAGTGCCTGATAGTCGGGACCCACCTGGTCGAAGCGTACTAGCGTTGTCATTCTGGTCACGAACGTGTACGTACATATATATTGGTCGATGTAGAGGCGCGCACGTGTCGTAGTAGAGGCGCGTACGTGTCGTAGTAGAGGCGCGCACGTAGCATGTACACGTATGTACAACGGCCAGGGTGCAAGAAAGAAAATACGGCCACGTACGTACATACGGGCAGGGTCTCGAATGCCTACTCGTGCATACGTACGACCAGGGCTCGTGTACATGGCTGGGTCGGAACGGAGAAACAACGTCGTCGTCGTGTTCATGGGGAGGCAACGGAATGCGTCGTGTTCATGGGGAGGCAACGGAATGCGTCGTGTTCATCGGGAGGGCTTGGACGGAACAGACGATGGAAACAAGGCCTGGCGTACCGCAGAACGGAGGAAACGGCCTTGTGTTCGACCGGCCACGTTTGAAACGGGATCCTGTTCATCGGGAGGGGTCTGGCGTACCGCAAACGGAGGAAATGGACCTCCTACGATCGAAACGGGGGTCCTGTTGATCGGGAGGGGTGTGGCGTACCGCAAAACGGGACTCCACGGGATACTGTTCATCTCCACCGTCGACCCCCTCCAGCCTCCATGAGCTATTGTTCATCCACCGTCGACCTCCTTCAGCCTCCACCTCCGACTGTTCATCCACGGGCTCCTGTTCATCCAGCCTCCACCACACGCTACTCCACCGGCTACTGTTCAACCAGCCCTCTCCACAGGCTCCTGTTCAACCACCCCTCCACGGGCTACTGTTCATCCTGCCCTCCACCGTCTACTGTTCATCCTACCCTCCACGGGGTGGTCCTGTTCATCCAGCCCTCCACGGGGTCCTGTTCATCCAGCCCCAACCGGCTCGATCGATCGGGGTCCTGTTCATCCAGAGGCAACACCACGGGGTCCTATTCATCCACCCCCACCTGGAACTGTTCATCCAACCCCCCCGCAATGCTCACTATTCATCCAGAGGCAGCATCGATAGGCTTCAGTTAGTAGTAGTAGCAAAGAAATCGCTCGATTGGCTTCAGTTAACAGCCATCGATCGATCGCTCGGGTTCAGTAACGCGTAGCCTGGAGTGCAATCGCTCGGGTTCAGTTAGAGCCCAACGCCTCGCTCGGGTTCAGTTAGAGCCAACGCCTCGCACACACGCGCGTATGTGTACGAGAGAAACGCGCATCGCTCGACCCCCGACCTCCCACCGTAACCGGGAACTCCCCAAAATTTTCCTCGCCCTCGCTTCTACCACGGTTTTTTCTGTCATGGATGGCCCAAAGAATGTCATGCAGCTTCGTCTCCGGCCCGCCCAGGACGAAAAGCCCATTTTCTGTCATGATTTTTTGTCATAGAAGTAGGAGCCCATCACATCTATGATGAGACCGGGTTTTGTCACAATTATCGTCATAGAAGTGTCATATGTATGACAGAAAAAAAATTCGTTCGGCCCAAAATGTCACGAATGTGTCTTTTTTTTGTAGTGTGCCGAGCCACCCGCCAGAGACCAGCGCCAGATCCAGGCGGATCTAACCAGTCTCAACAGGCACCCACTGTTGCGCCCCTTGCCCCGCCCATCAGCCATTGACAGGAGGAAGAGGGAGCACACTAGCTGTCGCACCAACACCCCTGTCGGCAGAAGGTCACAGCAAGGGCATCCACCCGCAACCCGCGTCGCCCATGTCCCGCAGCCCCTGATGCCAGATACAGACGACCGTCGTACGGGCCATAGCTCGCTAGGGCCGCACCTCCACAGTGACGCCCGTCACACCACCAACCCGGCCCTGGTGCCGCGCGAACTGGTCCGGCGTCGTGCTGACACGCACGTTGCGGGGCGCAACTTTTTGATGAAGATGCCTCGGCCCGTGCCAAGACACCTGCGCGAGAGGACGTGGCCTCCCCGCTGCCCCCGGTGCTGACAGGGCTTCATCCGACCGCGCCCTCTGGCGGTGGTGGGGTAGGGATGAGGGTGGCCTGGCGGCGGCAGTGGTAGGGTTTGCCTCCCCTACCGCTCGCAGGAGCGCCATAGGAGGTCGGGTGGTGCCGGTCCTGCCAAGCCCTCCTTTTGACCTTTTGGAATATTGCTTGGACAACTGGTTTAAACTAGCTAGTTGCCAAGGGCATACATATTCTTTTTTGAACACTGAGGCATATGTATTCTAGTGTTTAACACCAATTGTGCCCGACATTAATCTTACCCTCATAATATTCTAAATTTTGGTAAGATTTGTTTTGGTTAATTTGAGTATGGGCAAGGGAATGCAGGGAGATTTAGTGCATCTACAACCCGAAGTAGCTAATCCCACCCTCTATACGCCTATGGACATGCATCAAAATTTGGCATTTGCAACCACTGTCTATATTTCCAAAACACCAAATCCATTCAAACACATGCACGTCGATCATTTTGGACAAACATAGATTTGATGCACACAAATACAGAAAGTTCATACTCGTACATGATCCAAACATAGTTTAAACATAAATATTGTTCAAAGTGCACAATTGATAAATTAGAGGCAAAGTTTACTGATTTTCAATGTGGACCCACATATGCTCCACAAGGTCATCCAAAAGTTGCATATGAACCTCCAAAAATTTAGCAATGCTCTCTTCCTCTTGTTCTAGGAGACTGGCCTGAACACCATACTTCTTCAAATCATGTGTGAGCGTTGTCCGTTGACCCTCATCCTTGTCAATCATGTTGCGTAAGATTACACAACATGTTATGAGCTGTCAAAGTGTCTCTGCTTCCCACGTTATCGCAGCTCCACGAACAATGCCCTAACGAGCTTGGAGCACTCCAAACACCATCTCCAACGAGCGACGAAGCCCTGAGTTGGGGGATGGTGGCGGAACACCGATACCGGCGAAAGTATGGTGTCGGCAGTGCAGAGGATGGAGAACAGAAAAGAGAACTATGCTCCTCGGGCAAAAGGGCAGGTGGATATGACCGAATTGGCATGGGCCCCAGCGGGAAGTCCTACCTAGCAGGCGTGCCCGGGGGTGTCCGGGCCTCCCCATATCTGCTCAATTTGAGGAGTGCCACTCAGTCCGGGCGTTTTGGCCAGATATGGATAGCCCGGTTGGGTTGCGTTTTTGCTTCCCAACAGTGATCGGGCAGCCCATACGGTTTAGGGCGGGTATGGGGTCCGATTGTAGATGCTCTTACACTCACACGCATGGTTCAGATAGCTAGTTACCGAATACCAGACATGTCGATAAAAAACATAGCACTTGCAAAGCTATTACATGACCCATTTATTAATTTGAGGTGAAGTAGCAGCATACACCTTGCATATTAAGTAGCAGTAGGCAGTCATGGGCATGGCAAAAAAACCAGTAGATCAAGATCAAAGCAGCACCTGCCACACCTGGGTAATTGTTCAAGTGAAAGCATTCAGGGTGAGTTGAGCACCGGAGACAACAGCTCCTCTCACGTCTATGACAAGGCCGTCATCGAGATTGTTAATGATTCCATCATTGGCAAAGAGCCATCGCTAGAGAGAGGAGTTGGGGTTGCAGTTGACGGTCATGAGAGGCATGTTGGGCCGAGTACCAGGGGTGCAAGGCAGGTGTGCCTTCTCTGATTAGGTCGTATGGAGCCGTCCGGGTAGAGAGCCCACTGTGACTCCTTTTCCATGCTTGCACATCCCCGTAGCACCACGACGTCTCCATCTGCATGCATGCAAAGAGTAGAGAGGCCAGCGATTTGGTTGACAGAAGGTTGTGTTACATAGGTAGGTAGCCATGATTGACCGGTGGTGTATCCTTCGTCTCGAGCAGAGAGCGTGGTGCCCTTGGCCGATGAATATGTCGACAACACAAGGCCGGATGCTGATGAGATGGTTCCGTTGGGCCAGAAATGCCAGGTGAACTTCATTTCACCTGGCTCGCAGTCGAAGATCATAATGTAGTCTCGAGGTGTGTAGCCATAGGATGCCAAGCACTTTCCTTTGGACCGGAGGGTGCTGTCCCTGTGGAATGTCCAGAGCTGGTTCTCGTTGGATGTGCAAGGCCATAGCTGGACGGGGTTGCCGTTGTTGTATTGCCCGTCCCTCACGTCGACGCAGAGGCCGTCTGTTTCGACGATGTTCACCTTGGGCTCCACGACAGGGCATTCAGGTTCAGAGGTGATGATCACATCAGATGGGAGGAGGAGTCCAGGATGAGGCTTCGGTTGTGGAGCTCGGATGCAGTTAAAAATCAAGAGGCTTATAAACCTAGCTGCATCTACCACATTGGACACCTGGTGCATTGAGTAGTCATGCATCTGGAGATCAACTGGTCTGCTGAACATGCCATCACTGTTGGCTGTCTGGATCGCTTCAGACATGGCAGACCATCTATTCTCCAGATGGATCACACTTGCAGCTGGTTCAGAATCTGCATTGCTCCGGATTCTCCTACTCATCTCACTCTCAATGTAGCTGAAACGCGCTGCTTCTGAGACCATCTGGATGCAGACAATTATTGCACGGGCCACAGAGCGAAGGTTACGAGGAATTGGGCGATGAGCATATTCATACATCGAATACATAGAGCTTTCCAGGGCGCCCGTTCCCAGCGCTATTTCATCCCTGTTGCGGACGCCAGCATAGGATTGGAGTGCATCATATCCACCAGTGAAGGGAAGCGTGCGCCATTGGGTTGTCACGGTCCTGCGAAGCTAATTGATACGTCTCCAACGTATCTATAATTTTTTATTACTCCATGCTATATTATCTATTGTTTTAGGCAATATTGGGCTTTATTATTCACTTTTATATTATTTTTGGCACTAATCTATTAACCGGAGGACCAGTCCAGATTTGCTGTTTTATGCCTATTTCAGTGTTTCGAGGAAAAGGAATATCAAACGGAGTCCAAACAGAAAAATCCTTTTTGGAACGTGATTTTCTCACCGGATAAGACCCAGGGAACTTGGAGTCCACGTCAGAAGATACGGGAGCTGCCCACGAGGGTGGGGGGCGCACCCAGCCCCCTGGGGCGCGCCCCCTGCCTCGTGGGGCCCTCGTGGCTCCCCCGACGTACCTCTTTCACCCATATATACCGTCGTATCCTAAAAATTCCAGAACAGAAGATAGATCGGGAGTTCCGCCGCCGCAAGCCTCTGTAGCCACCAAAAACCAATCGGGACCGTGTTCCGGCACCCTGCTGGAGGGGGGAACCCTCACCGGTGGCCTTCTTCATCATCCCGGCGCTCTCCATGACGAGGAGGGAGTAGTTCACCCTCAGGGGTGAGGGTATGTACCAGTAGCTATGTGTTTGCTCTCTCTCTCTCTCTCTCTCTCTCTCTCGTGTTCTTGATTTGGCACGATCTTGATGTATCGCGAGCTTTGCTATTATAGTTGGATCTTATGTTTCTTCTCCCCCTCTTCTCTCTTGTAATGGATTGAGTTTTCCCTTTGAAGTTATCTTATCGGATTGAGTCTTTAAAGATTTGAGAACACTTGATGTATGTCTTGCCGTGCGTATCTGTGGTGACAATGGGATATCACGTGCCACTTGATGTATGTTTTGGTGACCAACTTGCGGGTTCCGGCCATGAACCTATGCATAGGTGTTGGCACACGTTTTCGTCGTGATTCTTCGGTAGAAACTTTGGGCACTCTTTGAGGTTCTATGTGTTGGTTGAATAGATGAATTTGAGATTGTGTGATGCATATCGTATAATCATACCCACGGATACTTGAGGTGACATTGGAGTATCTAGGTGACATTAGGATTTTGGTTGATTTGTGTCTTAAGGTGTTATTCTAGTACGAACTCTAGGGATGTTTGTGACACTTATAGGAATAGCCCAACGGATTGATTGGAAAGAATAACTTTGAGGTGGTTTCGTACCCTAGCATAATCTCTTCGTTTGTTCTCCGCTATTAGTGACTTTGGAGTGACTCTTTGTTGCATGTTTAGGGATAGTTATGTGATCCAACTATGTTATTATTGTTGAGAGGACTTACACTAGTGAAAGTATGAACCCTAGGTCTTGTTTCCTATCATTGCAATACCGTTTATGCTCACTTTTACCGCTCGCTACCTTGCTGTTTTTATATTTTCAGTTTACAAAAACCCATAAATACCATCCATATTGCACTTGTATCACCATCTCTTCGCCGAACTAGTGCAGCTATAAAATTTACCATTGTATTGGGTGTGTTGGGGACACAAGAGACTCTTTGTTATTTGGTTGCAGGGTTGCTTGAGAGAGACCATCTTCATCCTACGCCTCCCGCGGATTGATAAACCTTAGGTCATCCACTTGAGGGAAAGTTGCTACTGTCCTACAAACATGTGCACTTGCAGGCCCAACAACGTCTACAAAAAGAATGTTGTATAGTAGACATCAAGCTCTTTTCTAGGGCCGTTGCCGGGGAGGCTAGGTGAGTGAAGGTATATCTTTAGATCTTGCAATCGTATCTTTTTGTTTCTTGTTTTAGCACTAGTTAGTCTATAAAAGAAAACTACTAAAAAATGGAATTGAGTTTGTCTCATACGCTTCACCTCTTTAATATCTTTCGTGAGTATGATGGAAAGGATAATTGTGCTCAAGTGCTAGAAGAAGAGATCTTTAAAATGTTTGGCACAAAATCTTTGAATGATGAGCATGATTGCAATGTTTTTAGTATGAATTCCTTGAATATCCGTGATGCTAATGATATGCAAACCACAAGCTTGGGGAAGCTATGTTTGATGAAGATGCTATTTTTTGTCCCCCAATCTTTGATGAGAAAATTTACTATGATGAAATCATGCCTCCTATCTATGATTATTATTGTGATGACACCTATGCTATAAAGAATAATGATAACCATGAAACTTGTCATCTTGATCTTAATTTTCAATCATATGATAGTTATTTTGTTGAGTTTGCTCCCACTATTATTCATGAGAAGAATCTTGCTTATGTGGAGAGTAGTAAAAATTCTATGCTAGTAGATCATGAAAAGAATGTTTTAGGTGCTGGTTATATTTTTGAATTCATTCATGATGCTACTGAAAATTATTATGAGGGAGGAATATATGCTTGTAGGAATTGCAATAATATCAAGTTTCCTCTCTATGTGCTTAAAGTTTTGAAGTTATGCTTATTTTACCTTCCTATGCAAGTTGATTATTGTTACCATAAGTTGTTTGCTCACAAAATCCCTATGCATAGGAAGTGGGTTAGACTTAAATGTGCTAGTCATATTCTTCATGATGCTCTCTTTATGTTTCAATTCTTATGTCTTATGTGAGCATCATTGAAATCATCATGCCTAGCTAGGGGCATTAAACGATAGCGCTTGTTGGGAGGCAACCCAATTTTATTTTAGTTTCTTGATTTTTGGTTCTTTTTAGGAATAAATAATCCATCTAGCTTCTGTTTAGATATGGTTTTAAGTTTTAATTAGTGTTTGTGCCAAGTAGAACCTTTGGGAAGACTTGGGTGAAGTCTTTATGATCATGCTGTAAAAAACAGAAACTTTAGCGCTCACGAGATTAGCTAGAAATTTTTACTGGAGAGTTATATTTAGTTGATTCTTTTTTCAGATGATTACTAGACAAATTCCTCAGGTCCATCAATTTATTTTAGAATTTTTGGAGTTCCAGAAGTTTGCGTTAGTTACAGATTACTACAGACTGTTCTGTTTTTGACAGATTCTGTTTTCTATGTGTTGTTTGCTTATTTTGATGAATCTATGGCTAGTAAAATAGTTTATAAACCATAGAGAAGTTGGAATACAGTAGGTTTAACACCAATATAAATAAAGAATGAGTTCATTACAGTACCTTGAAGTGGTGTTTTGTTTTCTTTCTCTAACGGAGCTCACGAGTTTTCTGTTAAGTTTTGTGTTGTGAAGTTTTCAAGTTTTGGGTAAAGATTCGATGGACTATGGAATAAGGAGTGGCAAGAGCCTAAGCTTGGGGATTAACGAGGCACCCCAAGGTAATATTCAAGGATAACCAAGCGTCTAAGCTTGGGGATGCCCCGGAAGGCATCCCCTCTTTCGTCTTCGTTCATCAGTAACTTTACTTGGAGCTACATTTTTATTCACCACATGATATGTGTTTTGCTTGGAGCGTCAATTTTATTTTCTTTAGCTTTGCTTGCTGTTTGAATAAAGTATTAAGATCTTAAATCCTTAAATGCTAGAGAGTCTTCACATAGTTGCATAATTATTCAACTACTCATTGATCTTCACTTATATCTTTCGGAGTAGTTTGTGGTTTGCTCTAGTGCTTCACTTATATCTTTTAGAGCACGTTGGTAGTTTTATTTTGAAGAAATAGATGAACTCTCATGATTCACTTATATTATTTTGAGAGTCTTAAATAGCATGGTAATTTGCTTAAAATCCTAATATGCTAAGCATAAAAGATTTGTAAGAATTCTTATGAGTGTGTTGAATACTAAGAGAAGTTTGATGATTGATGATTGTTTTGAGATATGGAGTTAGTGATATCAAAGTTGTGCTAGTTGAGTAGTTGTGAATTTGAGAAGTTCTTGAGTTAAAGTTTGCAAGTCACGTAGCATGCACGTATGGTTAACGTTATGTAACAAATTTGAAACATGAGGTGTTATTTGATTTTCCTCCTTATGAGTGGCGGTCGGGGACGAGCGATGGTCTTTTCCTACCAATCTATCCCCCTAGGAGCATGCGCGTAGTGCTTTGGTTTTTGATGGCTTGTAGATTTTTGCAATAATTATATGAGTTATTTATGACTAATTTTGAGTCCATGGATTATACGCACTCTCACCTTTCCATCATTGCTAGCCTATACGGCACCGTGCATTGCCCTTTCTCACATTGAGAGTTGGTGCAAACTTCGTCGGTGCATCCAAACCCCGTGATATGATACGCTCTTTCACACATAAACCTCTTTATATCTTCCTCAAAACAGCTACCATACCTATCTATTATGGCATTTCCATAGCCATTCCGAGATATATTGCCATGCAACTTTCCACCATCCAGTTTATCATGACACATTCATCATTATCATATTGCTTAGCATGATCATGTAGTTGACATAGTATTTGTGGCAAAGCCACCATTCATAATTTTTTCATACCTGTCACTCTTGATTCATTGCATATCCCGGTACACCGCCGGAGGCATTCATATAGAGTCATACTTTGTTCTAGTATCGAGTTGTAATCATTGAGTTGTAAATAAATAGAAGTGTGATGATCATCATTCAATAGAGCATTGTCCCAAAAAAAGAAAGGCCAAATAAAAAAAGAAGGGCCAAAAAAGAAAAAAATAATAAAAAGGAGAAAATAAAAGGGGCAATGCTACTATCCTTTTTCCACACTTGTGCTTCAAAGTAGCACCATGTTCTTCATATAGCAAGTCTCATATATTGTGCTTCAAAGTAGCACCATGTTCTTCATATAGAGAGTCTCATATGTTGTCACTTTCATATACTAGTGGGAACTTTTCATTATAGAACTTGGCTTGTATATTCCAACAATGGGCCTCCTCAAGTGCCCTAGGTCTTCGTGAGCAAGCAAGTTGGATGCACACCCACTTAGTTTCCTTTGTTGAGCTTTCATACATTTATAGCTCTAGCGCATCCGTTGCATGACAATCCCTACTCCTTGCATTAACATCAATTGATGGGCATCTCCCTAGCCCACTGATTAGCCTCGTTGATGTGAGACTTTCTCCTTTTTTGTCTTCTCCACACAACCCCCATCATTATATTCTATTCCACCCATAGTGCTATATCCATGGCTCACGCTCATGTATTGTGTGAAGGTTTATGAGTTTGAGATTACTAGAGTATGAAACAATTGCTTGGCTTGTCATCGGGGTTGTGCATGATGAGAGCATTCTTGTGTGACAAAGATGGAGCATGACTAAACTATATGATTGTGTAGGGACGAACTTTCTTTGGCCATGTTATTTGAGAAGACATAATTGCTTAGTTAGTATGCTTGAAGTACTATTACTTTTACGTCAATATGAACTTTTGTCTTGAATCTTTTGAATCTGAATATTCATATCACAAGTGAGAAGAATTACATTGAAATTATGCCAACTAGCATTCCACATCAAAAATTATCTTTTTATCATTTACCTACTCGAGGACGAGCAGGAATTAAGCTTGGGGATGCTTGATACGTCTCCAACGTATCTATAATTTTTTATTGCTCCATGCTATATTATCTACTGTTTTAGGCAATATTGGGCTTTATTATCCACTTTTATATTATTTTTGGCACTAACCTATTAACTGGAGGCCCAGCCCAGATTTGCTGTTTTATGCCTATTCCAGTGTTTCGAGGAAAAGGAATATCAAACGGAGTCCAAATAGAAAAATCCTTTTTGGAACGTGATTTTCTCACCGGATAAGACCCAGGGAACTTGGAGTGCACGTCAGAAGATACGGGATATGCCCACGAGGGTGGGGGCGTGCCCACCCCCTTGGGGCGTGCCCCCTGCCTCGTGGGGCCCCCGTGGCTCCCCTGACGTACCTCTTTCACCCATATATACCGTCGCATCCTAAAACTTCCAGAACAGAAGATAGATCGGGAGTTCCGCCGCCGCAAGACTCTGTAGCCACCAAAAACCAATGGGGACCCTGTTCCGGCACCCTACCGGAGGGGGGAACCCTCACCGGTGGCCTTCTTCATCATCCCGGCGCTCTCCATGACGAGGAGGGAGTAGTTCACCCTCGGGGCTGAGGGTATGTACCAGTAGCTACGTGTTTGATCTCTCTCTCTCTCTCTCTCTCTCTCTCTCTCTCTCTCTCGTGTTCTTGATTTGGCACGATCTTGATGTATCGCGAGCTTTGCTATTATAGTTGGATCTTATGTTTCTTCTCCCCCTCTTCTCTCTTGTAATGGATTGAGTTTTCCCTTTGAAGTTATCTTATCGGATTGAGTCTTTAAATATTTGAGAACACTTGATGTATGTCTTGCCGTGCGTATCTGTGGTGACAATGGGATATCACGTGCCACTTGATGTATGTTTTGGTGACCAACTTGCGGGTTCCGGCCATGAACCTATGCATAAGGGTTGGCACACGTTTTCGTCGTGATTCTCTGGTAGAAACTTTGGGCACTCTTTGAGGTTCTATGTGTTGGTTGAATAGATGAATTTGAGATTGTGTGATGCATATCGTATAATCATACCCACGGATACTTGAGGTGACATTGGAGTATCTAGGTGACATTAGGATTTTGGTTGATTTGTGTCTTAAGGTGTTATTCTAGTACGAACTCTAGGGATGTTTGTGACACTTATAGGAATAGCCCAACGGATTGATTGGAAAGAATAACTTTGAGGTGGTTTCGTACCCTACCATAATCCCTTTGTTTGTTCTCCGCTATTAGTGACTTTGGAGTGACTCTTTGTTCCATGTTGAGGGATAGTTATGTGATCCAACTATGTTATTATTGTTGAGAGGACTTACACTAGTGAAAGTATGAACCCTAGGTCTTGTTTCCTATCATTGCAATACCGTTTACGCTCACTTTTACCGCTTGCTACCTTGCTGTTTTTATATTTTCAGTTTACAAAAACCCATAAATACCATCCATATTGCACTTGTATCACCATCTCTTCGCCGAACTAGTGCACCTATACAATTTACCATTGTATTGGGTGTGTTGGGGACACAAGAGACTCTTTGTTATTTGGTTGCAGGGTTGCTTGAGAGAGACCATCTTCATCCTACGCCTCCCGCGGATTGATAAACCTTAGGTCATCCACTTGAGGGAAAGTTGCTACTGTCCTACAAACCTGTGCACTTGCAGGCCCAACAACGTCTACAAGAAGAAGGTTGTGTAGTAGACATCACTGATCCAAGAAATCCCTGTGTTTCCTTTGACTTATCCTTGAGAGGTTTAGCGATGCTACATACTCATACCCAACAAGTGTGCCACAATCGTCAATTTGTTTTGGGCATGCCAAGGTTGATAATGCAAAGCACATCACCTCCACCACCAGCAGGAACATCAGCATAGGGCTTGCTCCTCCTTTCATACTTCACATGTCAGGAGCTATATATCTATCAATCAATCAATCATCAATTATTAAATTATATTACAATACTAGAAAAGCAACATCTAGGACTAACTAGACACACACAACAGAAAAACAATGGGCATGATTATATTTAAAGGGTCTATCTTAGGCAAGAAAATACCCACACGAATCTTCATGTAAGATCTACGAGATAGGACTTAGATGTGCAATATTTATGACACAACTAGACGTGTTTTAGTAAAAATAATATTTAAAATTCAGTTTTCACCATTTAAGGTATTGTAATGAACAAAGGTGCTATACAAGATGAACTAAACCAAAAAGGGAGACATTTTTCATAGCTGAACATCCACATGCAGAGGCCACATATTGAATTGGCTGGCTGCCAGCGTGCGAGGTCACGCGTTGTTGCATGCGCTGTGTCGCACGCGTGGATGGGTGTGTGGGGGTGGGGGAGGTGCCGCAGCCCAAGGTCGGCCATGGCGGATGGCTACCGTTTCTCTCAGGGACGACAGCTACGATACTCAGTTCGAAGGGGAGGAAGGTCTGGGAGATCCGCTCACCTAGGGGAGCCTGAATCGGTGGTCGGTGATAGTCAAGGAGGTCCGGAGCGACAAGGAGCAGTTGACAACGAACCGCAGGAGAACCAAAGTGGAAGAAGACGACGACAGGGACAACGAACGGCGGCGACTTAGCAGCTCCTGGATACACGACGGAGGAAGTCGACGATGATGCTAGCTGCTCTTGGATATGCCGATGGCGACACGAACCCGGCCGTGTCTCTCTGGGGCACGCTCGGAGCATCGGCTATGGTGGGCTTACCCGGAGGCAGCGGGAAGAGAGGAGGAGGGGAGTTGTAGAGGAGGACTAGGGCTTGGGTTTGGGCAAGGTTATATAAGGAGGAGAAGGCAGCGAATCGGGAGCCTCTCCACGAGATGAACGGCTGCCGGGTGGTTGTGACGTTGGCTGTGGAAGGAAGAAAATATGGAGCGGGCTGCCGTGGGCCTAAAGAGATTGGGCTAGATAGAAAATGTTTTGGTGGACCAAAACATTTTAGTTCTAGTTGAAAATTTTTGTGGGGAATTCTAAAGAAAAGGGGGAGCAATCTCGTTCACACCCTTTTTGCCAAGATCATGGCGGAGCTTTTCTGGGAGCCTCGGCACTCATTTTCAGAGGAATCAATGACCCGCCAACATTGGAAGTGTTGGTAATCCGGAAGGCACTAGCCCTCGCCGACGACCTTAAAAAAACCCTCATTAAAACGACCTTAAAAAAACCCTCACAAGACCCTAAAAAAACCAAGAGCCGCACAAAAATATTCAGAGCTTTTGGTAAAAGGTAAATAATTACTTTTACATAAAAGGGCCTCATTTATAAGCTGAATGGCTCTCCTCACACCAAATCATAGTTCACCATCATCACCTCTATAAAAGTAAAACACTTTATGAATAAGAGAAATAAGGACAAAAGCTATGAAGTTCATCATTGTTCATTTGTGTATTGGAGAAATAAGACTTCATCCCCTGAGACATGTTCCTTTTTATAACATCGCAAGAAGAAATTGATAATGGTGTATTAAAAGAATTGGCAATTAAGGCCTATTCTAAAACCATATAACTTGTCCAAAACATCTTATATCTAGCTTCTTATGTTGCTTCTAGCTTTAACTGGCGATCTGGAAATGTTCTGGAGCTGTTATAGCTTCTCCCTTCGGCTGGATGACCTGGCAGCCCAACTGGGGCGCTCAAGGTCTGCTTGATGTCACCTTGGGCTGGCTGGAAAGAGCCTATATATATCGGGCCGAACTGCTCACATGCCAAAAAAGGGCAGAGTTGGACCATAGTCCTGGGTGCGGTCGTCCTGGTGCTGCTCCTGGCTCACGGAGGATTGGGGATAGCTCCTCCGAACGTAAATGGCATCGGGGCTAGCACCTTAGACCCACGGGGCCGCAACTCCTCACACCCCACGCGATTTGCCCCGCTGAGGATTGGATCCGGCGGGAAACAAGCTGTGATAGGAGGATCTGTAGGCAGAGGCGAAGATCCAGCCGACGAAGGGGTCAGTAGGGTGCGGCTGCAGGGAACAACGACCATGAGGGTTCGAGGGGAGAGACGAGGGAGAGAGAAGATGTGAGCAAGCGGTAGTGTGTAGGGTTCGATCGGGGAGGAGGTGTCGAATCGTTTCTTTTGGCATTGGCATACAGCCGTAAATAAGCTCCTGCTTCAGATTCACAGAAGTATGGAGCTAGGAATAAGTAGGTTCAAAAAAATGCACTACAGCCGATCGTGGCTTCATGGATTTTAGCTTCGTAAAGCTATTGCGTTGGGGCTGGCTTCGGGCAGAGATTTTCAGAAGCTTGGAGTGGGACGAGATCAGAACAGACCCTTAATCTCCATATAAATTTTTTCTAGTAACTCAATCCTCAAATCTGCACCTCTCCTTTTGCATCTCTATCTACAATCTCTCGACCGACCATCAATCAATAGGTAAAAAGGACAATTAATCTTCATATATAGTTACTTTTTTTAGTAAGCCAATTCCTAAATTTGCACCTCTTATATATCTTATTGTAGACAACAAGTCACCGTTCTTTTTTATTATAAAAGGGTGTTAAATTTGCTACCATATGTGCTTTCCCACAACTGAACCAACTAAACCATGGATTTTCTTTTCAATGCGAACATGGATTCAATATGTCTCTACGCCATTTAGCGCAACAGGTCCACTAGTAAGAGTTATAATGTCCTAGTGGCAAGAAACTACCAACACACCAGAACAGTCGAGATAGGCATGCATCTTAATCACATAGGAAATCAAGAGAAACAATTAAACAAAGCCAATGTAGAAACAATAAAAGCTTGCTCCAAAAAAAGTTGAGCAACGCTGACCCAGGAAGTGAAGGAAAAACTGTTTTTCCTGGAACAGATATCTCCATTCAGTCAAGATTTATAAAAAGAATCATATGTCATCTATAGCTAACTTGCATTGTTACAACAGTATATGCATGTCTACAATAACCAAAAAGGGTATATGCCTTTATGGAAACAATAATGAAGGTGGGTTTAGTGAACCAACAAAAAATCAACTCACTCATAATTATTTTAAAAAAGAAAATAAAAAATTGTGATCTTCCGTTGGGAAGTGTGTACACACTATATAGTACCAGTACTAAGAGCGATGATTAGAGATTTGAATGTTATCAAGTAAAACAAACACAACATGAGCATTTTAAGTCAGATTCATGGTCAGGCAATATTAAAGGTCGAGAACAAAATACAATAGTATAAAATACCACAAGGCAGCATGGAGAAAATGGCGTTCTGAATTGCTAAGACCTAAAGGCTTAATATGATTGACTGAAATGCCTACCAGCAGGCTTTTCCACTTTGAAGCAGTCCACCTAATGGGGTCTACTTCATTAATACCTGTAATAATTCCATATCTTCTACAAAACAAGAGGTAAAACTCAGTAAACATTGTACAAAACTAAATTTTAGTTGAGTTTAAACGGACAGACCTCTCATTAACAACTTCACTCCCGTACTGAATCTTAAACCTCATTCCAAATACAAAAGGACGATTATGTAAAAGTATGATGAAGCATCTCAACCCTCTCGTAAGAGGGCCGCTGGATATATATTGATTCAGGCGAGACAAACCTCTCGTAGGCGTTTACAATACGTGAGACAGAGACAGAAGAAGAGATCAAAACTTAAACAGAGAAATATCCCAACTAAACTCTATCTATGAGAGAGAAACTTGCAACGCAAGAGAGGGGAGAGGAGGCGTGACATGTAGTCACGTTACAATGCTTAACACCCGCCCTTAATCACAACTGTGCAAGTTGAGATTATGCTTGAATTCTTCTAAGCGTCTAGCTGGTAACGCTTTTGTGAATCCATCTGCAAGCTGATCTTTGGAGGGGATTAACCTGACCTCTAACTATTTATTTGCAGCTCGTTCTCTGACAAAATGAAAGTCTATCCCAATATGTTTGGTCCTGGCATGAAACACCGGATTAGCATACAGATAAGTAGCACCCAGATTATCACACCAAAGACATGGAGGTTGACCTTGTGGGACTCCAAGTTCTTTCAACATAGACTGCACCCAAATGACTTCAGCTGTAGCATTTGCTAGTGCTTTATATTCTGCTTCAGTACTTGACCTGGAAGCAGTAGCTTGTTTCTTTGCACACCACAAGACCAAGTTTGGACTATAAAAGATAGCCAACCCACCAGTAGATCTCCTATCATCAAGACAACCGACCCAATCCGCATCGGTGAAGGCACTAATACGAGTAGAGGAGGATTTCCTGAAAGTCAAACCAAGACTTATTGTACCTTTTACATACCTCAGAATATGCTTTGCTGCTGTCCAATGAGCAGTGGTGTCTGCATGCAAAAACTGACAAACTTTGTTGACTGCAAAGGAGATATCAGGTCGAGTACGAGTTAAATACTGAAGAGCTCCAACAATGCTTCTGTAACTGGTATTATCTTCCTGATTCAAGAGTTCTCCTTCATGCAAAGTCAACGATTCTGAGCTCGATAATGGTGTTGGCGAAGACTTGCAATCTTTCATGCCGACTCTGCTTAATAGATCATGTGCATACTTTGCTTGCGACAGCTGAATACCATCTTTGATTTTCTTAACTTCAATACCTAGGAAAAAGTGCATATCTCCTAGATCCTTGAGAGCAAATTCTGAACTTAAATCTTTAAGTAATCCTGTTATTGCCTCATTAGATGAACTAGTCACAATAATATCATCAACATATATGAGAACAAAAATCAAAGTCTTGAACCTGTTGTAAATAAACAGTGAGGTGTCAAACTTTGATGGCACAAACCCTAGTGCTTGCAGCTTTGTACTTAGGTGAGAGTACCATGCCCTGGGAGCTTGCTTTAATCCATACAAGGACTTATCAAGTTTGCAAACATCGAAAGGTGCATTGTTGTCCTCAAATCCTGTGGGTTGTTTCATGTAAACTTCCTCTTCCAGAACACCATGAAGGAACGCATTCTGCACATCTAGCTGTCTAAGGCTCCATCCCCTAGAAACATCAATGGATAACACAAGATGAATGGAAGCAGCTTTGACAACTGGACTAAAAGTGTCCTCATAATCAATACCATCACTACAAAAAAAAGACACATCCATGACATTTTGGGCCGAACGGATTTTTTTCCTGTCATACATATGACACTTCTATGACGATAATTGTGACAAAACCCGGTATCATCATAGATGTGGTGGGCTCCTACTTCTATGACAAAAAATCATGACAGAAAATGGGCTTTTCGTCCTTGGCGGGCCGGAGACGCAGCTGCATGACATTCTTTGGGCCATCCATGACGGAAAAAACCGTGGTAGAAGCGAGGAGAAGGAAAATTTCGGGTAGTTCCCGGTTACGGTGGGAGGTCGGGGGCCGAGCGACGCGCGCTCTCTCGTACACGTACGCGCGTGTGTGCGAGGCGTTGGCTTTAACTGAACCCGAGCGAGGCGTTGGGCTCTAACTGAACCCGAGCGATTGCACTGCAGGCTACGCGTTACTGAACCCGAGCGATCGATCGATGGCTGTTAACTGAACTCGATCGAGCGATTCCTTCGCTACTGCTGCTAACTGAAGCCGATCGATGGGATGAACAGTGAGTGTTGCGGGGGGGGGGGGGGGGTGGATGAATAGTGAGCGGTGGCGTTGCCTCTGGATGAACAGGGCCCCGTGGTGTGGTGGAGGGCTGGATGAACAGTAGACGGTGGAGGGGTGCCCGTGGAGGGGTGGATGAACAGGACCCCATGGTGTGGAGGGCAGGATGAACAGTAGATGGTGGAGGGGTGGTTGAACAGGACCCCGTGGTGTGGAGGGCTGGATGAATAGTAGATGGTGGAGGGGTGGTTGAATAGTAGCCGGTGGAGTAGCGCGCGGTGGAGGCTGGATGAACAGGTGCCCATGGAGGCTGGATGAGGTCGATAGTGGATGAAAAGTAGCTCGTGGAGGCTGGAGGGGGTCGATGGTGGAGATGAACAGTATCCCGTGGAGTCCCGTTTTGCGGTACGCCACACCCCTCCCGATGAACAGGGCACCCGTTTCGACCCTAGTGCTCCAACACAAGTCTGTTTCCTCCGTTTTGCGGTACGCCACACCCCTCCCGATCAACAGGACCCCCTTTTTTACCATAGGAGGTCCGTTTCCTCCGTTTTGTGGTACGCCAGACCCCTCCCGATGAACAGGATCCTGTTTCAAATGTGGCCGGTCGAACACAAGGCCGTTTCCTCCGTTTTGCGGTACGCCAGGCCTCGTTTCCATCGCCTGTTCCGTCCAAGCCCTCCCGATGAACACGACCATGCATTCCGTTGCCTCCCCATGAACACGACGACGTCGCTGTTTCTCCGTTCCGACCCAGCCATGTACACGAGCCCTGGACGTACGTATGCACGAGTAGGTGTTCGAGGCCCCGCCCGTATGTACACATACGTGGCCGTATTTTCTTTCTTGCACCCTGGCCGATGTACGTACGTGTACATGCTACGTGCGCGCCTCTACCACGACACGTGCGCGCCTCTACTATGACACGTGCGCGCCTCTACATCGACCAGTATGTACGTACACGTTCGTGACCAGAATGAGAACGCTACGTACGCTTCGACCAGGTGGGTCCCGACTGTCATGCACTTCCCTGCGTGCGAAGATGTAGCTGGTGGGTCCCAGCAGTCAAGGGCAAACGTTTTTTTGCGAAATACGATGGCCCGTCCAGTGGGTCCCCGCTGTCAGGTGGAGGAATAATTATTTTGCACGTAATAAGGAGGCACTTCCTTGCTGCGGCCGTGGACCCAGCTGTCAGCCTCTCCACGTACAGTCCATGTCCAATGGAAGCCGTTCCTTGATCATGTTGACCACGCCGCGCCGAGAGCACCAGGGCGATGGACGATGGCGAGGCCTAGGAAGGGGACGACGCGGAGCCAGGGAATACTCGGCAGTGGAAGCCCGCACGCGCGGAGAGGAGTACGAGGGTTCACTAGTTCGGCTGCGGTGTGAGGCTGCCGTCGCCGCAGGGCCTGGCCAGCGGTGGGAATAGTAGGGGGCGATGAGGCCTTTGCGGCAGCACAGCCGGCCACGGGAGGCAGGGGCATGCGGCACGACCGGCGCTGCTTTGGGCGGCTGGAGCAAGAAGACCGGAGGTTGAAGAAGCACTACGGCCGTTGGATGCACATCGTACGGTCACTCGAGCTAGAATCGTTCATATTGACTAAAGTTGACAAAGGCCCCCGTCCGAGTCAACTTAGTAGGCCCGCAAGTCAGCCTCCCACCATGGTGGGTCCCAGCTAGCAGGTGGAGTATTCATTTTTTTATGCGTAATAAGGAGGCACTTCCGGTGGGTTCGAGCTGACAGCGGGGGGAACGTTTTTTTCGCGAAATACGCTGGCCCGTCCGGTGGGTCCGAGCAGTCAGGGGGGCAACGTTTTTTTCACGAAAATAAGGTGGCCCGTCCGGTGGGTCCCTGCTGTAAGGTGGAGGAATAATTATTTTGCACGTAATAAGGAGGCACTTCCTTGCGGCCGCCTAGACCCAGCTGTCAGCCTCTCCACATACAGTACTCTTCCGATGGATGTCTGTCGTCGTCCACGTTGACCATGCCGCGCCGAGAGCACCAGGGCAGTGGTCTGGACAACGGCGAGGCCTAGGAAGGGGACGACGCGGAGCCGGGGAAGACGCAGCAGCGGAAGCCCGCGCGAAGAGGAGCACGAGGGTTCACTGGTACGGCTGCGGTGTGAGGCTGCCATCGCCGCAGAATAACTTGGGGTGTGGGTCAGTGGAGGGATGGCCTGGCCAGCGGTGGGAGTAGTACGGGGCGGTGAGGCCTCCGCGGCATCACAGCCGGCCACGGGAGGCAGGAGCACGCGACACGACCGGTGCTGCTTTGGGCGGCTGGAGCAAGAAGACCAGAGGTTGAAGAAGCACTATGACCGTTGGATGGACATCGTGCGATCACTGCAGCTAGAATCATTTATATTGACTAAGTTGACAAAGCCCTTGGTACGCGTCAACTTAGTAGGCCCACAACTCGGATTTGGCAGAGAACATATAGCCCATTTGCGATTTGTAAGAATGTACAACCCATTTTTTAATTCTAATGGAATTTACTACAGCCCATTTACAGTTTGTTAAAACTACAGCCCAACTTCTGGCTAGGACAATGATTAATAATTTCAAACAACCGCTCAAAACAGAACTAAAAAAATCCCACATTTTGATGGGATCCGAAATATTTTTATCCGAAATTTCTAGTCAGGTTAAATATAATTTCAAAATAAAGTTGTATTACGTTAAAATCCAACGAAATATTGCGCATGCAACAAGTAATGAAATTAAAATTTTCAAATTCCAAAAATAATATATTTTTCAAACTAATTACATGTTTGGTGCATAATAACTGTCCAGTTATTATAATTACATCCCATTTATTATTTCTTAAAGTCCATTTTCTTGTTAAGCCTAATGCATACCTCCTAGGGAAGTTTGCAGCCCAGCGGGGCGGAGAATAATAAGTTGACCCGGATATTGTGTACAACTGTCGGCCCAGTTGCATTGCTGATGTTGAAAAAAAGCTATTTTTTATACACACATTTAAATTTTGTGTATAGGTAAGGAACATTTTTTATACACACATTTAACAATTTTTAAATACATGATTAACACTTTTTAAAACATATTTTTTAGTCAACAGTGGGCCCACAGCGAGCGGAGGAGGTCACAATACACATATTTTTTAAATACATGATTAACACTTTTGCAAAAACAATTAGCCCACAACGAGCCAATTAGATCTAGTCGGCCCATTGTGGGCCGACAGGACCCAATCAGCCCCCAGTGGGCCGACACGGGCCAGTCGGCCAGCTGTAGGCCGACTGGAATCCAATCGGCCGGGTGTGGGACGACTAGGCCCAGTCGGCCTGCAGCGGGCCGACGGTGTATTATTTTTGAAAAAAATTTACCCAGCGTAATATTTATGAAAATTAAAAAATGTATTATTTTAAAAAATAGCGAAAAAAAGCCTGTGTAGTACAGTACAACCTAACATGGTTACTCAGCCCACATTCAGCGACGCCGAGAAGGCCCAAACAAGGCTTCTGTACAACTTTTTGAAGTCACTGAGCTCAATTAATAACTTAAGAAAAAAGTTAGATTACAGTGGAACCTAATTAAAAGTTGTCACGAGCAAATAAATAATTCAACGGGTCCCACTTGTGCGTGTGCATGTGTGTGTGTGTGAGTGAGTGAGAGAGAGAGAGAGAGAGACCCATCGGCCGATGCTCGTAAATACATCTTTCAGCCATATGCACTCTTGATGCTCAGTAAAAACTTACATAGTTGACACAATCATATAGAACATCATAGCACATTGAACTTGCATACACAAATTTCACGCAGGCGGCACAATCAGGATGGAAGCAGTGGATCGCTACGGGAAGGGCTATGTTGAAACCACCGAAGTCGTACATAACGGTTCATCGTCTTTATCAATGACGGGGAAATATCTTGAATGTTGTGCAAAGAAAACACACAGGCAACACAATAAGTTCTGCTAGCACATTAAGTTGATGTACAACCCTTTCTTAAAAGAAGTTCAGGTACAAAATTAGAACATGTCACAATCAAATGTACTGGCATATCCGTGCTTCACACCCATAGCTCGGATTTAACTAGTATCTGACAAGATTCAGTTGTTACCTCAAATTAGAGCACATCCAGGCAGCCAGCCCTGCCTCTTCTCCCAAAGAAGCAGTGGCCTCCGCCGCGCGATGGAGTAGGCCCTGTGCCATCCATCGTTCCGAGCAAAACGGGGAAAGTCTGATGTTGACTCCTGTAATGGACGTCGTCGATGGACCCTGGCACCAGCGGCGGCGGCAGGACTTCCATTGATGGATTGACCACTTCTTCGACATGCACGAACACTCGATACAGGTACATCCCTAACGTGGTCCGTGGCGGCCTTGGTGGCGACGAATAGTACAACCCCGGTTCCTGCACCGGTATCTCAACACCAATCACCTTCGGTATGGTGGACAGCTTCTTCATCCATGCCATAACCGTCAGAGCCCAGCTGTCTGGAGGAACAAACATACTTACGAGCTCACCTCCAAGGTCGTTGATAAGCTCGTTCATGGACTCGCTGTTCCAAGCACGTCGAGGCATGCCGTGGAAGGTAAGCTTTGTTAAAAACTCAAGCTCAGAGGGCACCGAGCCCCATCCTGGGTGCCACCGATCAAAGCTCACCAGCGCGCCATCGCAGAACAAACGCCGGGAAGATTCGAACACACGACTGCAGTCGAAAGTTGTCCGAAACCTGACGAAGAAATCAGCGGTGGCGGACAGACTTCGACGAGCAAATCACTTATTTGGATGCCGTGCGCAATGCCAAGAGCTTTGACAAGGTCATCTGGCGAGACGAGAGGCCGGTCGCCGTTGATGGTTACCATCAGCACTTTGCTGGCAAACTGGTCGTCAAGCGCCGCCATGCCACTGTTGAGCGACAACACGCAGCGACCGAAGGCAGGACGGACCTCAGGATCTCCGGATCGGAGATCCACGTTGACCGGCGACATGATAGTGCGGTTGAGTACATGGAGTACAGGAGGGGGATTTGGGGGAACTGGAGTAGGAATCGAGATTCCAGAGGTGGGGGAGGGGCGGGAGACTGGGGATGAAAAGGTAGCATGAATTTCAAGCACGCGCCAATATGCTCTCAGCGCGCAAGCGCACAAAAACACCGGTGGCACCCACATGTCAGCCTAAGAGTCCTTATTCTTTCTTTTTTGGAGAGCCCGACCTTTTTTCAGGATCTTTTGAGAGCCCGGCCTGAGAGTCATAACTGACCTGTTTGGCATTGGGTTACTACTCGGCCCATATTCAACGACTCCTCACTGGCCCAAACAAGTGTACATCATCGAAAAGACACTGAGCTCAAATTATATAACTTGAAAAAAGGAGATATACTCTGAACACTGGAGAATGGTGATGCCCTCATTTAGCCCACCAGTAGTTCGAGAGAATAAACAGTTCGAAACAACGATATATACAACATTCAAGCACTGACTAGTGACTACTACTGACATAAACAGCAAGACATGATAGTTCATAAGAAGTCTTGCTACACCACCAAAACGCACCCATCTGCAGCGCTCAGACTCTTGTGATGCAGACGAGAATGACATTCTCAACAAAAGCAACTATTACATAGTAAGAGTGACATAGACGAGGATGACCAAATGACAAGGAATATGCATAACAAAAGAAAGAACTACCCATCCAGAACCAGCAGCAAAGACAACAAAGTCATTCGAAGAGATGATCCAACACCATCATAATTTGTAGCCCCGCTTCAGCGACCAGTGATCCGGAGACACCAGCACTCCACCCTTTTGATGCAACAGCCCAATTACCTATCAACCTGAAGGCTCGAACGACATCACTACCTGTCGTAATTCAGACATCCAAGGATCAAAGTTAATCCGGATGCCTTTGTCATTCTCACCTTATTTTGGCTGCAGGCTGTATCGTTGACAATCAGGGGAGTTTGCTCCCGAACTCCTAGGGCTCGCAGTGTAGACACAATTTTCCATAGCAAACAGAGCCTCTCTGCCATCAAGGTCCTTGCCAACGGTGGTCTCCTGGTTAATCGGATAATTGAGTCCGAGAAACAGAGAGTGTGAACCAAGGCTGTTTATCCGCCTCCAACTAAAAAATCCTAAAGGCCCCAACAAGCTGGTATCCTGCTCATAGACGTAACAACCACTGTCCGGATACTCACGTATTACACCGTGCTTGTATACAGTGGGGTTTTTGCAATATAACTTTTCCGGCTCATGTGTGCGAATGATCATCAGTCTTTTGCCATCGTCTGATCGAGCGAGGAACCAATTGTGCTTCCCTGTTTTTGGCAAAGGTGGTGTGATTACAAAGGGCAGTAACTGTAGGGACACTGCATCATATCAAAAAGGACATGCATTGTTAATGTAAGATCAGCATTGTTCAGAGTATGAGTAGGATAATGCAAGAAACATCATTGATATGTCCCTGTTGGAACTGGGAGGAAAATACAGGGAAATGTATACTGGGTTCAAAAATATAGAAGTGCCAGGCATGGTTATACTCATGTTATTGATGGGGAACGTAGTAATTTCAAAAATTTCCTACGCACACGCAAGATCATGGTGATGCATAGCAACGAGAGGGGAGAGTGTTTTCCACGTACCCTCGTAGACCGAAAGCGGAAGCATTATAACAACGCGCTTGATGTAGTCGTACGTCTTCACGGCCCGACCGATCAAGCACCGAAACTACGACACCTCCGAGTTCTAGCACACGTTCAGCCCGATGACGTCCCTCGAACTCCGATCCAGCCGAGTGTTGAGGGAGAGTTTCGTCAGCACGATGGCGTGGTGATGATGTTGATGTTCTACCGACGCAGGGCTTCACCTAAGCACCGCTACAGTAATATCGAGGTGGAATATGGTGGAGGGGGCACCGCACACGGCTAAGAGATCAATGTTCAATTGTTGTTGTCTAGAGGTGCCCCCCTGCCCCTGTATATAAAGGAGCAAGGGAGGAGGAGGCCGGCCCTAGGAGGGGGCGCGCCAAGTGTGGAGTCCTACTAGGACTCCCTAGTCCTAGTAGGATTCCACCTCCCATATGGAATAGGAAAAGAGGAAGGGAAAAGGAGAAGGAAGGAAGGGGGCGCCCCCCTTCCCTAGTCCAATTCGGACCAGACCAAGGGGAGGGGTGCGGCCACCCTTGAGGCCCTTTTCCTTCTTTCCCGTATGGCCCAATAAGGCCCAATACGTATTCCCGTAACTCTCCGGTATTCCGAAAAATACCCGAATCACTCGGAACCTTTCCGATGTCCTAATATAGTCGTCCAATATATCGATCTTTACGTCTCGACCATTTCGAGACTCCTCGTCATGTCCCCGATCTCATCCGGGACTCCGAACTCCTTCGGTACATCAAAATATATAAACTCATAATGAAACTGTCATCGTAACGTTAAGCGTGCGGACCCTACGGGTTCGAGAACAATGGAGAATGACCGAAACACGTCTCCGGTCAATAACCAATAGCGGAACCTGGATGCTCATATTGGCTCCCACATATTCTACGAAGATCTTTATCGGTCAGACCGCATAACAACATACGTTGTTCCCTTTGTCATCGGTATGTTACTTGCCCGAGATTCGATCGTCAGTATCTCAATACCTAGTTCAATCTCGTTACCAGCAAGTCTCTTTATTCGTTTCGTAATACATCATCTCGCAACTAACTCATTAGTTGCATTGCTTGCAAGGCTTAAGTGATGTGCATTACCGAGAGGGCCCAGAGATACCTCTCTGACAATTGGACTGACAAATCCTAATCTCGAAATACGCCAACCCAACATGTACCTTCGGAGACACCTGTAGAGCTTCTTTATAATCACCCAGTTGCATTGTGACGTTTGGTAGCACACAAAGTGTTCCTCCGGCAAACGGGAGTTGCATAATCTCATAGTCATAGGAACATGTATAAGTCATGAAGAAAGCAATAGCAACATACTAAACGATCAAGTGCTAAGCTAACGGAATGAGTCAAGTCAATCACATCATTCTCCTAATGATGTGATATCGTTAATCAAATGACAACTCATGTCTATGATTAGGAAACATAACCATCTTTAATTAACAAGCTAGTCAAGTAGAGGCATACTAGTGACACTCTGTTTGTCTATGTATTCACACATGTATTATGTTTCCGGTTAATACAATTCTAGCATGAATAATAAACATTTATCATGAAATAAGGAAATAAATAAGAACTTTATTATTGCCTCTAGGGCATATTTCCTTCAGTTATCTCGCAATCGATTCTTCACAGGAAACTACCATGTCATGCATGTTATGTAATCATGTTCTGTCCTCACAAACAAATTCTTCAAGGTAACTAACAAACCATGCATTGCTATATACTCGTGCTCTGTGGGCAAAAAATTTGTGAGGATATTATTCTAGCCATTGATTGCTGAAGGGCGAATATAGGTATGTACACATGGTAAGCATTGCAGGATTTCACTACTTCCAAATATAGAGTTGTCCATATGCACATTTACTTCCCTGATGTATGGTTAGATGAAACCAATAGTGTGGTGCATGTTTCTACATCATGAAAATGAGGAAACTAACATGGCCATTGATACACACTCATATTTAGTAGTAGTTTATAGATTACTGTAAAATAAGGATAATATCCATATATTCCTAACCGTTTGATTATTCAGGGTACAAATTGGTTGTGATGACATGGTCACAATCGCATGAATTAACTCATTCCAAATATAGCTGATTTACGGCGTCTCTAATACATTGCCATAGTTCTACTCAAATTCTGCTCAAACAGAGATATGCCAATCATCACAAAAAGTTCAAACAATGTCATGGCATCATCATTAACATGAGAGGAAACAACTTACACGCGCCGTCCCAACAATACGTGGTGCCATCTGCTTTGTCGATCGCGTAGATAATGCCATTGTGTTCAATAGCATCACAGAAGTGTGTATCAGCTTTGACGATGATCCACTGCGAGCCGAGTTGTCTCCAGCTAAAGAAGGCACCGGCGTAAAGATAGGCGAGTCCGCGGTCGAACAAGGCAATTAGCTTGAAGTCTATATAATTCGCATGTCGTGTGGGCACTTGGCAGATTACAATCTTCTGCAAAACAAGGTCCGTCCAACTGACGTAGTAATCTAGATGACTTGGACCGTGATGGTAATACTATATATAATCCAATGGAGGAAGGATAATCTCATGGGAGGTCTGGAAGTTCACGAGCACCAACTTTTTACCGTCTTCTCTGAAGGCATCCATCCAGTGGGAGTTCATGCCGACCCAGTACATACCTTGTTGGAGTAATGGGCCACAGGTAGGCTAACCCGAGCCCCTGGACCTTTCAAGACATCGGGGCAGGCTGCGCCCCTCAAGACCCCAGGACGAAGAGCCGCCTTCTGGGAGTCGGCTGCAAGGCAGTCGACTGCCCACTCATGGCCGAGTCCCGGGGACGACTTCAGGATGAGCCGACTCCTATCTGGTGACTTCCAGAGAAGCCGGCCATGGGGAGTCGCCCCGCGACACCAACAGACCCCATGCCCTCATAAGGAGGGACGGGACGGGGAGTGGCCACAGTAAGGTCCACTCCCGCCCCTTTCCAAGGGCAGGCGTGGCCACAGTGCGCCGTACCCGCGGAGATCTCCGTCCGGCGCAACACTGTTGCCATGCCGGCCCTGACGTCAGCCCCAGTGGGCGGAGTCCTGTACCCACGACGGCCTGCCGGTACGACCCAAGGACAATGGGTCCCACCAGTCAGCGGGAACACAGAAGACGGCGAGAGCGCCCCAAGTCGGACCCGTTGGGAGTCGGCCCCCGAGAGTCGGCCAGCCCCTCTCACGGGCCCCACACGCCATTAACCAGACACGACGGGGAGTGGCAACAGTGATCGCCCGCCAAACGGCGGGGCTGTTGCCACGACCCCATGACCAAGCCCGCGTCATTAGAAGCACGGCTACAGTAATCGTAGCCGGCAAGACCCGCCCACGACGGACACGGCCTATCGGCTCCGTACCGGGCCAGTCGGCGGGGCCCACCAGTCGGCGGAGAAGACGGCAGCCAGAGAGACAGACGGCTGGGTCCCGCGCCCAGCCGGATTACCATTGTACCCCTGGGGGGTAGGCCTATATAAATTTCCCAGGGCACCCATGCAAAGAGTTTGAATCCATAAGCACTAGACCAGATCATAGAGGAAGGAGAGAGCTAGCCTTGCCTTCTCCTACCTCCAGGAAACAGCTCAAGGAGCAACCTTGTACACACTTTGCCATAGTGATCATGCGGAGACCCCGCAGAGCAGCAGTAGGGGTGTTATCTCCACGAAGAGCCCTGAAGCTGGTTGATTCGCCGGCGTGCATGCCTTCGCCTTATCCCGTTTCCAGGCACCGGCGACGTTCTACTCGCTCCCACGATGATAAGCCATCCTTTGGCATATGTCGCACCCAACCCCCGACATACCTGCCAAGAAGTTTCGGGCCATGGTGATCGGATCGATGTCGAGGGAAATGATGTACGACGACCCACTACATACCTGCAAAGAAGTTTCGGCTAATGGAGATCGGATTGAAGTCGAGGGGCATCATGCACGCCTCCATATCATGGTGAGCCAATCTCGCAAGACCAGATAGCAGCAAGCAGGGTGTCTTGGAAAGCTTAGGCGTCGCTTTGACGATGCTCGTGTGCATGTCCCTCGAGCATGCAGCCAGCCGTAGGGCGCTCAACATATCCATACACGAACAACAGAGGTCGAGGATGTCACTGGGGAGATTGCTCCAATCGCGGCTCATATGGATGCTGCGCGGTTCATGTTCGGCCATGGTGGAGTTTGGAAGGGGGCTTGATTTACGGGGGAGAAGGATGTCGGTGCTGGAGTGGCTAGTGAGGGAATAGTGGTACTGGGGGAGGCGAGTGAGGCGACGGTACAGGGGGCACAGTGAGATGGAGACGGAGATGGAGTGGTGCTATGGGAGCGGAGAGGGAGACGAGGCGAGGCGCCAATGTGCTGTAGAGCGGCGGTGACAGACTGCACTGTGCACAGGGTGAGGCTGACTTTCGTAACTCGAACACGCCGCCTGGACTAGTTTCAGGCGTAGGGTGTTGTCACTTCACTGTGAGGACCGGATGAATAGTATTTTAACCATCAAGTGTACCACAATTGTACTACTACTACTACTACTACTACTACTACTACTACTACTACTACTACTACTACTACTACTACTACTACTACTACTACTACTACTACTACTACTACTACTACTACTAGTAGTAGTAGTAGTAGGTACATGAGTACTCTAGTATTTTATAGCATAAATAGGTCTCCTGTGCTAGCATGCCTGTTCACTTCATCGTTTAGGTATGATCCATATTGCGAGCAGAACCAAATTCTCGTGCATGCCCAATCAACGCTCTGTCGCGATGCATGCAGTGGTCGTTCTAGTGCATCAAGGATGGCATGCATATCGTTCCACACTTGAGAAGAGGGAAAATGGAAAGGTAGAATACGGCAGCAGAGGAAGACAACGCTGGCTAACGAGGTTGGGAGGGGATCAAGCAGGAAGTTAATGCTCCACGCCTAAAGGTTTTGGGAAAACCTGATTTTCATAAGGTGACTTATACTCACCTAAACGAGGGAGTATTCCTTAACCAGACAATGTTGTGTCTCCCACTCACGCGCTCCAAAAAAAAACTACAACACATTTTTTTTATCTGTTTGCATGGGTCCCACCTATCAGGAAGGATGGGCACGTACACGAACAGGTACGACTCATCAGTCTACCCGCATAGCCTTTTTGTTTAGTCTACCTACCCGTCTAATCAACTGCTTGCACGCCACTTCTCCCATTTACTCCTTCTCCATCGGGAACCGATTCTCCTCAGCTTCTTCACCTCCCCTTCATCTTCATTTGCATCCAAACCCCACTGCGTTCACATTGTTTTAACCTCTTTAAATAATCATCTACTACTTCAGTTAGACTAGCCATCTAATCCTAATTCTCCAAACCATAGCCCTCCGTTCCAGCGGTTCCAAATGGCGAAAGAG